>OY856188.1:103262613-103318732 GCA_963693315.1 Diogma glabrata | reverse complement strand
TTTAACAACTAATGGCAACTAGTACAACACAATATCATACCAACTCTGGGTGATACTTTTCCATATGTATGGTTAAATCTCCTATGTGTCGATATTTTTTATAACAATGTGAACATGGAAATGGTTGTTCACCCGTATGGCTTCGTATAATGTGTATTTTCAAGTCAAATTTTCTCACAAATTTCACTTCACAAGTATCACACGTAAATTTCTTTTCCCACTCGGGAGTGAAGTATCGCCAATCCTATAACAAAAATGAACGTTAAAATTAATTTGTTTAACAAAAATTTTAATGAATTAAAATAACTTTATAACAATTGGACCTTTGGTAACTAAATTAATTTACCCGGGATGCCGTTTATCCCCAAACGAAACTTAACTTTGGAAATCTCTTATAGCTGGAATTTATTTTTCCATCAAAAAAAAATTAATAAGTACAAAAATCTAACGAAAAAATAGTAATCATAATAATATAAATAATAAAAACCTTATTTTATATTCTGTTGTTGATGCTGTTTCCACCAGTTGCAATACCATGCTCCAAAGTTGTTGAATATATCGTTCTGAATGAGCAGAGATGTTATTTCGGGTACCCAGTGAATTCCTTTAAGCCAATACTTGTTTAATTCCTGATTTGAAATATAGAATATCCATTTGGAACTACGCACCACTACTATTGTTGCTATTATTAATCAAAAACCTTGACATCTTTTTGATAATCCAGATTTGTATTATATATATCGAAAACAAAGAACATCTGGTGTCACAGGATGAAACATTTTCATTAATGTTAACTTCTTATAAAATGGACAATTACAAGTCACAATTGGCCATAATAAATTTTTTATTGTATTCTTATTAATGTTTACAACCATAACACAATAATAATTTCATTGTAAATTTGACTTATAATATTTTGTAATTGATGGACTTGTATTATTTCACATCACATTAATTAGCAATTAACTTAAAAAAAGCCCACATATATCTTAACACATTAATGAATCTAGTTTTATGTAATGTTTTCACAAACTCAATTGAACATTTTATTTTAAGATTCAAAAACAGAATGAGCTATTTCTAAAACAAAATGTGTTTTTGTTAATTCTTTTTGACATCTTATCATGTCAAAACAGCTCGGGTAATACTAAAAAAAAAATTCAATAAAGATTAATAACGACATCTGTTTGTTAGAATTGGAAATAAAAATTTAGTACGTTCGTTGCTTTTTATGGTACAATTGAAATTTAACTAGCAGTTAAGTATTAGAAAATTTTAAATTATTGTTAATGTGAAAATGAATGGAAACTAATGAAATACATCTTTATTGAATTGAAAACGAAGATGAATTTGGTTTTATTATTGTTTCGTGATTATTGCGATCGTTACACCATGAATTCAAGGTAGAAATCAAGATTTCTACTCTTGAAATCACAAAAACGTCGCCATCCCCTCCATGACAGAAAACCACCGAACTACTTCCACCTATTAAACTGTATCTGGGATCGAGATACCAATGGTAACCAGCGTCAGGGTCGATGATCAATTTCAATACTCATGAAGTTCCTAGGAACTATCAGTGAGTACCGAAATCGATCATCCATCCATCTAACGTCAGCACCATTGAAACCTCGATACAACCAGTAATATATGATGCTGAAGATGTGAACCCCAGAGACGACAACCAGCCAGAGGAACGACCCTACCTAACGAACAGACATCATTCTCTGATGTCTTTCGCGTGATGGACTCCAAGACTCTTACCGCTCATATCTATGCACTCATAGAGTACATTTCCAATCTTAGTCTTAATCATTGCAGGTAAGAACTTTGGAGCCAATTTTGCCGCGAACTTTTTGGTAGCGTCACTCAAATGATGTTGCCGTACAAACACACGTTGTTGTGGTTGAAAAGTCCGTAGTTTAGATCGCAGGTTGTACTGATGTTGCGATTTCTTGAAAGCTGCTTTCAAATTCTGTTGAACTCGATTCCTGAGCAGAGTCAAATGATCAGCGCGTTCTATTTCCTCACCAGCATCTTCACCAAGCTTGTGTAGTGATCTCAACAATTGGTAGGTATTTCCATCCGATATTGGATGTTGACCAAATAATAGATAGTAAGGTGAGTACTTGGTAGCTGAATGTACTGCAGCCCGCAGTGCATAAGCGATTTCACCAATTAATGAATCCCACTTGGTATGTTGACCTTTTATGAACGCTCGAATTGCTGCTAGAACTGACCTATTGACCCGCTCTGACGCGTTGCTTTGAGGACTATAGACACCGGTCCTAATGTGTTTAATGCCGAAATCTGACAAAAGACTTTGAAAGTTCCTACTAGTGAACTGTTTGCCATTGTCACTGTGCAGAAACTCTGGTACCCCATATGTAAGAAACACTTCATTCCTTAGAAAAGCATTCACCTTCGGTGAAGTTGCGTTTCTAAGTGGTTTCAGTAGTACAAACTTCGTAGCATGATCCAGAACTATTAATAACACCGTATTCCCAAGTGTTGAACGAGGGTACGGTCCCAAAAAATCTATATAGACTCTCTGCCATGGACGTGCTGTTTCGAATTGATATTGCATCGGAGGACGCAATATCTGATTCGTGGCTTTTGTTTGTTTACATGTGTCGCAGGACACAACATAGTTGTGTACCTGTGACGCCATGCCCGGCCAATAGTAAAGACGTCGAAGTAATTCTAAAGTCTTTTTAACACCCCCATGAGCAGCAGTACTATCATCATGATGTTTCTGAATCATGTTGGAAGTCATCGGTTTTGGTACCCAGAGTTTCCACACAGGAACATCGTTGGGTATTGCATCAGGTTTTGGCTCAATACGAATGTATAGCTTATCATCCACGACTTTAACTGAGGGAAAGTCCTTTGGTGATGATTGAACTTTAGCTATCATATCCGTATATTCCTTGTGCCGATAACCCTCATTGTCGATTTTAATCTCATTAATGTGATGTACTAATGCTTCCGTCAATTCTTCGTGTGTATCGTCATAAAGACGAGATAGAGCATCAGGGACTATATTTTGGGTACCTTTTTGGTGGACAATGGTAAAATCCATATGTTGGAGTTTTAGGCTCCACCTAGCCAGACGACCACTCAAGTCTTTCTGTGACATAAGCCACTTCAGACTTGAGTGATCAGTCACAATTGTAAATCGGTGACCTTCAACATAGCCCCTGAATTTCTTCACACTCAGAATTGCCGCAAGACATTCAAGCTCAGAAACTGAGTAATTTCTCTGAGCTTTGTTAAGTTTCTTCGACATGAAGGCTATCGGACACTCTTGTCCGTCCTCGTCGATCTGATACAGTACACTACCTATCCCTGTCAGACTCGCATCGCATCTAATAAAGAACTCTTTATTATAATCAGGGTTCACTAATACTGGTGCTGTAGTCAGCAATCGTTTTAGATTTTCAAAAGCTGTCTGCGCTTCCACTGTCCATTTTAATTTTCCAGAACTTTTCTTTAATAGGTCTGTGATCGGTGATACCACGCTTGCATAGTTTGGTATGAAACGTTGGTACCAACCGGCCATACCTAATAACCGCCGAATTTGTTTAACTGTAGATGGAGCTGGGTACTCTGCTACAGCTCTTACCTTGTCAGGGTCTGTTCGAAGACCATCTTCACCAACCAAAAATCCTAAGTATTTCACCTCTCTCAGAACAAATTTACTTTTCTTGAGGTTTATTGTTAACCCAGCCGCTCTTAACAATGAAGAGACTTTGGACAGCAATTCCATATGTTCCTGGAACGTGGAAGAGACTACCAATAGATCATCTAAATAAACAAAGACATTTTCGTGATATTGATGTGGTATCACTTTGTGCATTAGCCGACACATTGTCTGGGGAGCATTGCACAATCCAAAGGGCATAACCCGGAATTGATACAATGGACGACCAGGCACTGTGAAGGCTGTCTTGTCTCTAGATGCTTCTGCCAGAGGAATCTGCCAGAAAGCATCTTTGAGATCAATACTTGAAATGTACTTTGTGCTATTTAGACGACCTAGTAAGCCATCAATCAAGGGAAGTGGGTAAGCGTCCTTTTTCGTTAGTGAATTGACACGACGGCTATCAATACATAATCTGTTTTTACCAGATTCTTTTTGTACCAACACCACTGGCGAGCACCAAGAACTGTTACTCTCTTCGATCACGCCCATTTGAAGCATTCGGTCAAGTTCAGCATAGACCTTTAGTTGAACAGCCGGCGATGTGGGATAATGCCTCTGTTTAACAGGTGCATTATCACCAACATCGATGACATGTTCAACCAAAGAAGTCTTTCCGAGTCCAGACACTTCAAATGACGGGAAAGAATCCTTGATCATATCCAGTTCTCGTTGCTGGTCAGTGGTGAGGTTATGTATATTTAAATTTTGTGGCTCTGTACGAGTCAGTTCACTAACAAATGAAGGAACAATACCAAATTTCTCCCAGAAATCTATGCCCAGGTAGAGCTCTTCTCGTAGTCCAGGGACAATATGAAACCGCATTGGTTTAGTGGAGCCATTCACAGTTATTGGAACTTCTATGTAACCCAAAATTTTATTTGCAGTACCATCTGCCGTACGAATACACGAAGTGTACTTACGGTAAGTTGTACCTGCTGACTCCAATAATTCCAAGGAATTTCTTCCAAGTATTGTGATTGACGCTCCACTGTCCAATAGTCCTGAAATGTGTTTGTCCAAAATCCTTATTGTTAATCGCGGCCGAGGATCCTTTGTTTCTGAAAGGATAGATGAAATACAAGCTTTACGAAATAATTTCCTCATCCTCCAATATCTAATATTACGTTCTAGACGTCTAAAATACGTTCGATGTAATGATGGGAAATTAAATGTACTAGGTGATTTTATTCTGGTTTCCTGAGTGGTGATCGATCGTCCTGCGTTGCTACATCTCTCGTCGTTTTCTTCGGGCTCATTGGATGTTGAACCGAGGGTACCATCCCCGAAGCATGTACTCTCGGACGGTAGTTTAACGACGGGTGACAATATGAACAATTTGCATATATAACATCCGGCTTGTTACATTTCCAACAATATAGTTTAATTCTATTCTTAGAGCACTCAGGAGCTCGATGACCGTTTACTCCACATCTGAAACACACTATTGGTTGTCTGGATATTGATGGACCAGGTTGACTGTTGTCAGATGTTATGCTAGGTCGCTGCAATATCCGTCTCTGTGTTGAATCCACCGCATCAATATATCCACGTTGTTCTGGTTCAGCATCCACCTCATAATCATCCATTTGCTGTACCTCGCTAATTCTTAAATTTGATGTTCTGGTTGGAACTGGTGTGGACCACAAACGTTCAAACTTCTGACATAAAGTCCGAAGTTCATCCATTGAGTGTATTGTTGCTGCTAATGTAGCATTTTTGAGATCCACACTCAGTCCCTCCCGAGCAATCTCTAGCATTTCACGATCAGCAAATGGACGTGCTAAGCGACGGTTTAACGAACCAATCTCCACCAGATATTCGTATACGCTCTCCTTGGATTTTTGTTTACGGTTCAGAAGAACGCGCAAGATCGCCTTATCATCAGTTAGCGTACCGAAGGTCTGTAGGAGTCCCTCCCTTAGCACTGGGTAGGTCACCACCTCATATTCATGAGTTAAATTCAAATAGTATCTGTCGGCCGCTGCTTTCAGATACCGTGGTATGATAGACCTAAGGTCGTCCCATGACACACGGTCTCGTCTGGCAGCCGCCTCCACTCTATGAATGAACTCATGAATATCAGGAGAGTGACCATCCCCTGTGAAGGTTGGAACCCAATTTGAGTCATAACGACTCAAATTGTTCCCACGAACCCCTCGGTACTCCACTGGTGCTAACGCTGGAGCCGCGTCACGCCATACCTGAGGAGGTTGGTTGTATGGTGGTGGTGCTGTTAGTGGAGCTGGTGGATATATTGGTGGTAGTTGTACCTGTGGTACTGATGGATAATTTAATTGTGGTTGTGGTTGTACCAATGCTGGATTGTTATGTGTATGTTCAGACTGGAGTGATGGACCCAATTGTGGTATTGCAAAGTCCTCGGCTCTCAACCCAGATTGCTGGAAATAAGCCGGTGGTAATTGATCTGACCGTCTCTGATGTTGCTGGTTTGGACGATTCAGACTATTTATTGTTTCCGATATTGGCCGTACTGGGATCGGTGTGGATCTCTCATCTGGTTGAAAAGCAGGTGAAGCAGATGGAGCAGATGATACTCCTGGTTTACTCTGCATAATTGGACGTGTTGATAATGATCCCATTATACTCCAAGCGCGTGACAATTGTGAGATAGCGTAGGTGCGGGCTTCTTGCAAGTCATTGCGAGGACCCAACCTATTCATCCTACCCGTATAATGTAACACTCGATTCGCCAAACCATCCAAGAGGGTCTGATCAATCGGTGACTGAAGTCGACGTACTTGATCTAAAATAACTTGTGCTGCCTGCACCACCGTTTGAGACTCAGCTACCAAGTCTCTCGCATGAGATACCGTTACTGGAACTGCACCATGATCCACGTGGTTTCGCAGTTCCTCTGCCCAACTGACCCCTCCAAAATCCACACCCCGAACCAGACATTCGATCTGCAGTTCGGTGGGTTCCAGACCATAGAACGGATGGTCAACGTCTAGTTGGTTTGACATTTTGATGGTAAAATTTATCAAATCCAGAATTCACAAAATCAAACAACAATAATAAAACCAATTCTCAACAACCAAAAAAAAATGTAGAGTTAGTACGACGGAAATGTAAAAGTGAAAACAATAAAAACCGCAAAACGGAAAAAAAACAACGAACGCCCCAAAAAAAACAGAAAATTTTTGTAAAAAAAAACAAACTTGTAAAGGAACAAAAAAACTGTCGTAGCTAATCTTTGCTGAATCTTTACAGAAATTCCTAAGATATTGTATATTAAAATATAATTTATTTATTTAATTTCAGATATACTGAAATATATATATATACCTAAAATTAGTTATTGACGATAGCACCCCTAAAATATATTTATTTATTTTAAAAAAAATTGAAAAATAAAAAATATTCAAAAAGGATGTTTATTTATTGGATGCAACGTCCTAGCTCAAAATATTGATTTATTTTTTTAAAAAAAATAAAAAATACTTATTTATTTCTTGACGTATTGCTTAATTAATAAAAAATTTATTTTATTTAATTACCTAAAATTATTTAAATTTAAAAAAAATTATTTAGTTACCTAAAATTTAATTTACGAAAATTTATTTTATTTAATAAAAATTATTTATTTAATTTTTTGAAAAATTTGTTTGATTTATTTTATTTTTATTTAATATAATAAGAGATTCCCAAAATCTAGATTCGTCTGGAGACACATAAAAGTAAGTATGGCTACAATATCCATTTTATTTAGTATTTGAATTATCGCGTTCGCGAGCCCACTCCAACAATGCATGTGAGAACCGACTAGAAAAGCCCCTAACGACCAGATTCTACAGAACAGTATCTCCCCAACCTAACAAAAACAATCGCAACTGTCACGATTAGACTCTAGGCCCATTTCTACTGACCCAGCTGCGGTTGTTCTACCTAAAAATAAATTACCATTAAACTAATGCCATAGTCGAAGAACGCTCCCGAACACCAGACTTCAAATCCTAAACTTAATGAAAACTGTCTATTGCAAGCTAAATGTAAGAGTGGAAAAATGTTGAAGTTGTGTGAGGTGAAGCCTCGATCCTGATAAAAAAAAATGATTGGTTCTCCTCTTCATTTCGTTAAAGAAGCTTCTGTGCAGGGAATGGTACTACTGGTTTGTACCTAAGTACAGACCAGCAGTAGTCACTCCCTTATCACCAGAAAACTCCTTCTGAAATGAAGAGAAGAAACCAATGAACTTCGATCGCATGTCCATAATGGACAGAGGCGATCTAAGAACATAATTATGTTAAGGAGATAAGCCCCATGGATCCTTTGTTAGAGGTACCGCTGAGAGAAATTATCAATTACACACTTGTAATCATTACACAACAATAAAAAAATTAACACCCAAAAAAAAAATCAATTAATTCTAACAAACGCTCAACTGTAGTGGAATGTACAATATTTTCATCGCGAAATTAAAAATAGTTCGAATCTACCACAACCAAAACAGGATTTTCACCGATTATAACCATTAGTGGTAAAGAAATTAAAATCATGTATTTGTTTCACGCAGGCCAAAATGCACCGTTAAAACGAGCATCAGATTCCAGATCTAATTTATTAATGTATAAATATTTAAATATGATCTACTATCCAATTCCTATCAATGTATAATATTTGCCAAAGCTACTCACAAAAAGTTCAAATGGCTAAATCGTTTCATCGGTTTGGTTTCTTAATTTCATCTCGTTGGTGCTATTGTAACATAACACTCCACACAAACCACTACATCCGCTTCCTATATACCAAAAATATGTACAAATATGTACAATTATACAACAATTAACCTACTATATACACTATGTACAATGACAGTATAAAAAAACAGTCTCCGAAAAAAATTACTGCCCCAAAACGGTTTTTTTCCAAATTCAGAACAAAATACATTTCAAAGATGCACACAATTTCCCGGGGCCACTTGCGGTCCCAACCACCGTCGAGGGTTCTCTCCCCTGTGATTGGACTCAGAGATAGCGTTCTCTTCAGCCAATATCTCCGCATAAGCGTGCATGACTGACGAGAACTCTACCTCCTCGGCCAACCACGCTGCCTTCTGCTTCTTCCTCCTACTCTTTTTCTCCCTCCACCTTTTCCTATCCCTTTCTAGCCTCCTCAATCGATATCTCTCTCGCGCATCCATCACTTCATCCACACACTCATTCACTTCATCAACTACCACTTCTCCTACCAACTCATTCACTTCCTCATTTACAATCTCACAAATCAATTTATCCAGAACCTCATCATATTTTTCTTCATAAATATCATCCATTAATTCCAAAAATATTTTATGTTTTACTCCATCCAAAATCACATTTATCATTTCATCCACCACATTCCTCGCCTCAACCATTCTCTCTTTCCTCTCTTCATTCGCTCTCCCATCCACTTCATTCATCCAGGGCTCAAACCCACCTGGCCGACACCTCCTTAACAACCCCTGACCCCTCATAATTGTATACATTCTTAACAAAATTCAAAATATATAATACGAAATCCAATAGCAAAGGTTATTGCAAATTTTATATAAAATATTCAACTTCCCAATGTATATAAAATATTTTTACAATAAAAAAACCAAAACCATCAACTGGTTTGTATTATACCGTAGTATTACGAAAAAAAAATTAACACGTAAACCAACCTGGTCTACAACGCCCAGTTTATACAATAACTGGTTTATTAAAAAAAAATAAACAAAAATCCGTACGTCGTAAAACCAACACTGGTTTTTCCCCAAAAATTCATATAATAGTAATTAATTATATATTATTATTAATAATTGTATAATAATAATTAATTTCTTTCCTAAAAATAAAAAAAACCAATAACTGGTTATCCAAAAAGTGTTTGGTAAAAATATCTCTCGCTAAAATATATTTAAACCAATCTGGTAAATATGAAAAATTAACCGTTATTACGGTTTCTACTATCAAAACACGTTTTTGTTTTGCTACGCTGGCAACACCCACAAAACAAAAACCTAACGGGTCCTGTTTGGTTCGGCGTCACGTATAACAATTGCAATTCGACGATATCACAATTAATTGCATTATAATTGCATCATCATCAAAAATAGTTGTAAAATATTTATTTATTTAATATTTAATATAGAAAAAAAAACCAATACTGGTTTTACACAAAATATAAACGGTTACCTATAATAAATCCAAAACTGGTTTATCAAAAATCTATAAAACACAAAAACCAAAAAAAACTGTTTTTTTTCAAAAATTTCCATAATAATATTGCGCCAAAAATAAAAATATCTATTTTTGCGCCTAAAAAAAATATGACTCATCAAAAAATATCACTAAACCCATATAAAAAATAACCACAAAAACCAAAGTCTTTGTTTCAAGCGCCACGTATAACAATCCTAGTCCCTGTTTCGGCGCCACGTATAACAATTGGACCTTTGGTAACTAAATTAATTTACCCGGGATGCCGTTTATCCCCAAACGAAACTTAACTTTGGAAATCTCTTATAGCTGGAATTTATTTTTCCATCAAAAAAAAATTAATAAGTACAAAAATCTAACGAAAAAATAGTAATCATAATAATATAAATAATAAAAACCTTATTTTATATTCTGTTGTTGATGCTGTTTCCACCAGTTGCAATACCATGCTCCAAAGTTGTTGAATATATCGTTCTGAATGAGCAGAGATGTTATTTCGGGTACCCAGTGAATTCCTTTAAGCCAATACTTGTTTAATTCCTGATTTGAAATATAGAATATCCATTTGGAACTACGCACCACTACTATTGTTGCTATTATTAATCAAAAACCTTGACATCTTTTTGATAATCCAGATTTGTATTATATATATCGAAAACAAAGAACATCTGGTGTCACAGGATGAAACATTTTCATTAATGTTAACTTCTTATAAAATGGACAATTACAAGTCACAATTGGCCATAATAAATTTTTTATTGTATTCTTATTAATGTTTACAACCATAACACAATAATAATTTCATTGTAAATTTGACTTATAATATTTTGTAATTGATGGACTTGTATTATTTCACATCACATTAATTAGCAATTAACTTAAAAAAAGCCCACATATATCTTAACACATTAATGAATCTAGTTTTATGTAATGTTTTCACAAACTCAATTGAACATTTTATTTTAAGATTCAAAAACAGAATGAGCTATTTCTAAAACAAAATGTGTTTTTGTTAATTCTTTTTGACATCTTATCATGTCAAAACAGCTCGGGTAATACTAAAAAAAAAATTCAATAAAGATTAATAACGACATCTGTTTGTTAGAATTGGAAATAAAAATTTAGTACGTTCGTTGCTTTTTATGGTACAATTGAAATTTAACTAGCAGTTAAGTATTAGAAAATTTTAAATTATTGTTAATGTGAAAATGAATGGAAACTAATGAAATACATCTTTATTGAATTGAAAACGAAGATGAATTTGGTTTTATTATTGTTTCGTGATTATTGCGATCGTTACAACTTGAAAAAAATTCAATTGCTATACATCACATACCTTACAAATATCTGTTGCTAATACATCACGTACCGGTTTCTTTTTTACTATTTTTCTTTTTTCTTTTTTTACATGTATGCTTTTTAATGCGTGTCTTTTTCTATGACGTACTAATGTGTATAAAAATTTAAATTTCATACCACATTCTTTACATTTGAATTTTTTTTCTGGCTCAGCAAGAGACTCTATTGGCACCTATGTGATCATAAAAAAAATGTTGGACAAGTTAGTTGATGAGAACTAGAGAAGCAGAAACTTATATTAAGGGTAGAAAATCAGTCTTGTCACTAATAGAAAATGTCCACAGAATGGGGTTATTATCTAGAGTACTAGATATCCATCCATCCTATCCATTCGTACTGAATTTATCAGTAAAGTACTGATTCTAGCTTCTGTACTGATAGACATATGCGGTACTGGTTTTTACTGATTTTTAATATTATGTACTGAAAGTACTGATTTTTAAGCAAATTGTTAAATTTTACTTTAAGCTTCAATTTAAATAAGGAAATAAAACAATGCGTGTCATCGTTTGGTATAAATTAGTAATAAAAATTAAAAACATGTTAAAATTATATGAAAATACCATATAACAACTACAATTTGTTATTTAGCGAAAATGATTTTACGCTAGAGGAAAAAAAACCATTTTCACAGAGGAATAAGCCTGTGTGAAAATAGACTTTTCATTTGAAATCATAAAAAAAATAATTTTATTTTTAAAATGTGGAGCTACCACGGAAAATAGAACAAAATTCTAACCCTGTGTTTTCCCAAGCAATCGTGGCGGAAAGTTGTATTTCACAAACTACTGGTGTTGGTCTCAACAAAATTTCCTTAAAACAGATTTGCTAGTTCGCTTTACACATTACCTTTCGGCGAGACATAGGTGAAACTAAGGATGCTACATGTTTTAACTCTTAAAATTTTGTACTGATTTAACTAAGAAAAACAAAATGGTCACCCTACCTAGTCTTATATAATGGTAGTTTTTAGTTTGGGTAGGCGGGTAAGATAGCAACACCCGGATATCACAATCTCCGCTATTGACATATGAATTAACGTGAGATATCACATACTATTGGCAATAACAGTGTACTTTTTTTCAAGGTTGGCATGATATATATCAACGATATATATCATTGATATATATCACGATATTTATTCCCTGATATATATCATGATATTTATAAAAAAATAAATAATTAATTATTCCTACATTAAAGTTGGAAAAACAGTCGCAGCACTGCTTGCAAAACGCATGCCAAATCGAGGTATCCTGGTTGAGCTATGCCAAGACCATAAGCTGACATAGATTCTGAAAAAACTAATCTTATGACAAACATTGTAATGAATGATAAACATGTGCTTTGTTATATAAAGACAATAGCAGTCGCTTTAGACAGAATTCAAAGAGATAAAACGACTATTGCACTTTTAGTTGAAATTAGGTATAACCCACACAAGGTTGTACAACTGGTTCAGTAATGGTCCATTAATGGCAACCAGTAACTAAGCAATGGCCGAGTACTGGTAACCATGACTTGGCCATTAACATAATTTTACTGGATGATAACTTTGGACAATAAATGGCTAACATTCATAGGCCAGAGACAAAAAACAGCAATGGCCTATACAAGGTTGAATAGTTGGTCCAGTAACGGACCAATAATGATGACCAGTATTGCAGCAATGACTGAGTATTGGCCGCCGTGACTGGACCACTAAAAATCATAAAAGAGTATCATAGGCAAATTTAAATAAATTAAATACAAATTGATTTCATAATTTAAAATAAAATAAACATGTCTAATGAAAAATAATATAAAACTTATACCAACCTTCTCAATATTATCATAGTCTTTCAGTTGAGAAGCGAATAGTGCAGTATACTATACAACTATACCTAAAAAATTTTCAAATATGTATTTGTAAAATGGAATTTAGTCTAGCGAATTTTAACCAACTGACATAGATCGGCCAATTCATGGCTGCAGTTCTGCTCTAATAACAATAACCAATTAATGTTAGCCATTAACGAGCCATTGCTTGGTCATTTAAAATAAAGTGTACTGGTTATTTTCTATAAACCGAATATCGACCGATTTATGGTTCCAGTAATGGCCCAATAACAATAGCCAAGTATTGTTTACCATGATTTGGCCATTCAAAGGTAAATATATGCTGGCTCTATTCTGTAAACCATAGATCGGGCGAAGAATGGTTCTAGTACTGGCCCAATAACAATAGCAAAGTACTGTTTAACATTAATGGGCCAGTGCTTGGCCGTATTTTAGAGCACGGCAAACCCTGCTTGGGAAACTGTAAGTCGAAATTAAACCAGAGCAAACTTTAGAAGTTAAGAAACTTTATCGAAGAAGAGACGTTGGTTTAAATGCACATCATCAGTCATCACCTAGATAAATTATGCTTGACCATCGATTTTTAGGTAAGTAAACGTTACAGCAACCACCAAAGAAAAGAAACATATATTTCCTTATTTAAATATAATTATTTCAGTCTGGCGCTTTTAACTGAATCTACACCTTTTTCAAAATATGCATTTCATTCTTAGTTCAGAAATACACCACCAATTGTGTGGTGGAATGACTACCCAAGCAGGGTATTCCAGAATTTGAAATACGACCAAGCACTAGTCCATTAATTAATCAAAGTACTGAAACGAGAGAAGCACAAAACAAACGCGAAAACTCTTTAAAGGCAGACAGTATCTTATTTCATAAAGCCCGCATTTTGGGTGTTTAATGACAAGAGATCCCTTACACTTCAAAGAGTTTTCGCGTCTGTTTTGTACTTCTCTTGTTTCAGATTAACTTTCAAATAATGCATTGTACATTTGGAATTCGATGAAAAATAAATTTATACTTTGTAAACTTAATTGTGTCGACCATCGGGACTATTTATTTATATATTTTTTATTTTTAAGTTTTAGTTCATAAATGTACATACATTTTTGTAGCTTGGTATGTAAAATTAAATTAAAATTTTAGCTTATATAGTTATATGAAATGTTTTTATTCTCGCAGTATCCAATTTGCTTATCAAAATGTATCATTTCTTTGGTTTGGTACTTTTACATTGTGTATTAAACCCTAAAAACAAACTCCTGATTTGGTTCCTTTGACGTTATAACCGCTGAAAAGTGAAATGTGCGTGTGATATCATTTCTTTTTATTTGTTTTTTTACGTTGTTTGTATTTACAACTTGCTCTACGAAAAAATCTAGATTTATTTTCAGGGCAAAAAGATCACTATTTTTTTGTCAAATAGAATACGTAATGTCAAAAAACTTGACCTGAGATCAAAAATGGGCGTATCAGAGCAATTTTTTTGGTAAAAAGAAAACGACATGTTTCGACAAATTAAACAGCTGATTTAACCATTTTCACTAATAAACAAGAGAAAAGGCTTAACCAACTCTATTACTAGTCTAATCTAATCTAATAAAAATTCTTTCAGTTCATAGAGAATTAGATTACAAAACGAATTATTTTACATTATCAAATTTAACTTACACGTTTTGGATTTGGTGTCTTATTTTTTAAATCTTTGCTACATCCGAATGATACATCGCTGTCACTGGAAGAGGAGTCTGAAGAAAAACAATCACTCCAAGCGCCTACGGAAGCAGTATCGCCATGAGCCCCATTTCCTGGAGCACTGGAACCGGAATTGCTACCACTATGAGCACTTGAAGTCTTATAGTTTTGTTCGTTTTCAGTTTTTATCTGTAAATTTTAAAATAAATAAATAAAAAATTTGTCATGAACTTCATTGTTTTATTACATATAATGTGATCAACAAAATCATCATTAATATACATAATGAAGAGTGGTCGTTACAGTGTTATTGGTAAACAAGTCAGAGACAAAGTAAAGAGTGTTTAACAATCTCTTGGAGCTTCAGGCAAGGAATAAATTTTTAATGCAAATCCTCTTTTAGTTTGAAACTAAAAACACTTTGTCTGGGATGGAATGCGAAACTTTTGTGAAGAACTTTTATGAACCTATCATAGAATGTTTCTGTTAAACCGGATACTAACACTAGCAGATGACAGGTCTGAGGACATGCAGGTTTATCATGCCAAAACTAAGTCATTCAGAATCAAAGAGCTGTGGTACTTCAATATTAATTAACATAATGAAAATTAGACCGACGATAGACAACACGGATTAGTTTTAATTTGTTGATCAGGTTTAGATTTACTGGTGTGATATTTTGTCATATCAACATATTTCAATTAAAATCTTACCTCTCGAGTAGAATCAACAGGTTCCAAATTAATTTCTTCCTTAACTTTTTCATCTTTATTCATTTTAGATTATATTACCGCTCGACTTTACCGCATTTCTTTAAAAATAAAACAAATCCTTAAAAATAACACAAAAATGAAACCGTAAACAAGTTTATCTGTCAAAAACTGAACTAATAGTATGACTACACCGTACTTCTTACCTTCGTTAAATATTTGTACGTGTGTTATACACAGCGCTGCATCAGATGTTGCCTGATATATTTACTTTATACGAAAGACACGTGAAATCATGTTATATACTATTAAAAAAGAAATACGTGTACACCACCATATAATACGATAATAAAATCAGATACATAAGAAATTTTTTTAATGCATTTTCATTTCTCCAAACTATTATTCGCAACATACACGGGAAATTATGTCAAAAAATAGTGAAAATTACGTACTAATTACTATTTCTAGTACGATTTTGATTTGGTAGGCTTTGATAATGTTTATTATTAGAAATAAAATTGCAATTTGGTCCAGCTAAATCAAATAAATTCAAACTGAAAGGCTTAAATGCTATTCCCACATCACACGGGTTACACGGAAAATTGTGTCATACGAAAAAATAGTGAATATTACGTACTGATTACTATTTATAGTACGATTTTGATTATAATTTGGTTTAGTTGGCTTTAATTACGTTTATTATTTACTAAATACCTCGATCTGGAAGGCTCAATTACTATTTGCACCACACACGGTCTTTGGTGATACTGCGTTGAGTGGAGGTAGATTTTAATATAGAGGCTGGCTGCTAGTGGCGTTGAATTTTCCAGGAGATGAATATGATGATACGAGATGTTGTATCCAATATTATGAGTTACTTTGAATGCGTTGATTAAACTGAATCTTCATTTTGATTTAACAATTATAATGTTCACGTAAAGTAAACACAAAAGGCAGCAGATAAAATGTTGTAACAATCATATCATGAATTAAATTTATTTCCAAACTTCTTCAGGTACACTAGCTTCCACATTCACTAATGGTCTTGAACCATTATTAAGTAGCACAAATATAAATTAAATTCTCTCAAAACACAATAACATTTTAGAGTTTAATCCCAGTGAACACAAGACGTAAATATGACATCATACGAACGTCATATATATGTGATGTAGTTGCTACGTAAATTTGATATAAAACTGACACTCGTCATGACTATATCCTGGTATCATTTATATGATGCTTTCATGACATCACACTGATCTTAAATTTGACTTTGATATGATGTCATAATTTGGACTTAAATATGACCTTATTATAATTTTGTTAAATTTCACTAGAGGTATAACCATTTTAATTGTATATAGTTTGAAAAATTTTGCGTATAGTTAGTTATTGCTTCCTAGCAAATTATAGAGTAGTAGGTAAGTAATGACCAATGAATGACTGACGGGTATGTGTTTTTGTTTATTTGTTATTAAATTTGTTTTTAAGTAAAAAAAGAAAATACATCACATAAAAAATTTATGTTACTATGATATCAACCTAATATCATAACAACCTCACGAATATCTCCACAGACATCACATTTATGTCATAGTTATATCATTATTGTTATGTCATGTTCTTACGTAAACAAGTGGGAAATAATGATATACATATGACTTATATATGACCCAGATCTTACATAAGATGTGACTTAGCGTGATGTCATTTTGATGTCACAATGACGTAAATGTGTTTTCTGGGATTGTATTTATAAATAGCTTATGCAAGTTACATGAAATTTGTCTTATTGTATTAATCAAATTGATGGCGAGGCGATGAAATATAATTTACATAGAGAATTACATTTTTAATTTAACACGAAAATTAAGAACTCGAAACTATTTGGAAAAAACAAAATCTGAACAATAATAATATATTTTTTGTTTTTTCATAAATGTTAAGGAAATCATCGCCTGCTAAATTTTAATTTTTTTTTGAGAAATGATTTTAGTTTTGATGTTCGCCACAACACTCCCCCCCTAGTGCCATCGAAGATGAAACGATATATAGTTGAGGAGGAGAGAAGGAAAGAGTTTTGCTTCAGTAGTTGTAGCGAATAAGAAAAAGTTTGGAGATGTTGTTAAGAAAACGATACCATTTGGAGGAGAAAAAATAATTATGGGTCTTACGAATTTGGAGTTCTGCAAAAAAAAGAAAAGAAAAGAAACGAACAATTATAGAGTTATGGTAACACGAGTGGAGATATAGGTCTGACAGAGCTAAGTTGCCTGAGACAAATATTTGTGGAGATGTGTACCATAGGTTAAGCAATAATGAGCAGAAATTTAGCGTAAGTAAAGGAGTGCATATGGTAACACAAGAATGGTAAAGTCTGACAGTGTTGTGGAGATGTGTACCATAGGTTAAGCAATAATGAGCAGAAATTTAGCGTAAGTAAAGGAGTGCATATGGTAACACAAGAATGGTAAAGTCTGACAGTACAAAGTTGACTGAGACCAATATTTACCTTGGAGACGTGTACCATAGAAAAAGATTGCTTTGAGAAGAAATATCTGATTAACGACGAAATGTCATTTTAAATATCCATAAGAACCATACCTGTTCGTCAACAGATAAATGGTTAACGTCAGAAGATGTTCATGTTGTAACATACGGGTAACGTTGGGGATATTCCTTTAAAATCAGATATTTGGAGGTTTTGCTTAATTAGATGAAATCTGATTTTTATATCCATAAGGACCATACCTGTTTTATCAACAGATAGATGGTTAACGTTAGAAGATGGTCATGTTATGGTAAATATGTAGGTAACGTTAGGGATAGAAATTAAAAAGTCATAAAATTCGAAAAGTTTGTTTCGGCCCAAAAGTTAAGGAGAGTGGAGTGGGTCTTACAATGGAAAGATATGTTAAACTTCGGCCCATAAGTAACGGAGAATGAAGTGGGTCTTACGAAGGAAAGAGTTGTGAAGCATCGGCCCATAAGTTGAGGAGATTGGAGTGAGTCTTACGTAGAAAGAAGGTGATTATTTCGGCCCATGAGTAAGTGTAATGGGTCTTACGAAGGAAGGAGATCTTAAACTTCGGCCCATGATATCGATTTAAAAACAAAAAGAAATTTAAAAAAATTTGTCGCACTAGTTGGAGTTGCGTGGCTTGAAAGCCGAAAAATAAGAATTTCAAGAAAAAAAAACAGAATGTGTCACTAGGAGGATATGTTTGGCGCTGTAAAAAGAAAAAAATATAAAATATATTCATTTATAAAAATAAAAATATTAGTTTCGCGTTTAAAAACTTGTGGCGTGATGTGTCGTGATAGCTAAACCGAATGCTGCGACTAACAACACCCCCAAACAATTTAGAAATTCCCTAAATTTGTACATTATATTCTAAAAATATTTAACATTGAACAAATAAACAAAAGCAATAATTAAAAAGAATGAAGTTAAATATATAAATAATTTATAAAATTGTATTAATAAACAGAAATACTTGAACTCCGAATTCAAAGATTGTGTTGAAACGCTGTGCTTCTAGTCGGGGTCACCAAATATAGCTTCTTTTAGCTATAGTGTAGAGCATAGTATCGTTGCACAAAAGTTGAACACCTTCTTAGAGAGATAATTATAAGTTCTTGATGAATGATGTTGTGTGAAAGTTATCTGACAAGCGGATGCAATTTTTACAGTTATATTGTTTTGCTGCTTTTATCTCAGTGTTACAACATCCACTCCATAATAATTCTGAACGGGAGCATACAAAACCACGATCATCAACAATTAAAGTTTTACCTTGTATTGAGTTACGGCAATTCATTGATAAATCATTTGTTGAGTTAATTTCAGTTTTCGTTTGCCATATCAAAGGTTGATGACTCGTAATTTCATATTCGTTTAACTTTGATGAATCAAATGATATCGGTCCACCATTTCCAATTACATTAATTAAAAAATAAGTTAATGATAATAAAAATATTAAGGCCAGAAATAATATTCGTCTAATTAAACGTAAAATTGCAGCTTACCACATTGTTTAATATTAATATATACAACTAATTTTCTTGAAGATTAAATACTTAAAACTCTTCTAACATTATTATATTTAAAATAATAAAAGAAGGGAACTTTTTAATTATTTTTCAAATCGAAAAACAAGAACTCTAAACTATTTGGAAAAAACAAAATCTGAACAATAATAATATATTTTTTGTTTTTTCATAAATGTTAAGGAAATCATCGCCTGCTAAATTTTAATTTTTTTTGAGAAATGATTTTAGTTTTGATGTTCGCCACAGGTCTATCCGGGAAGTTATTTCATACGAAAATTTATGTACCGATTAAATTTTTATGCTTCACAATATAAAGTTGTTATAATGTCTAGGATATGCAATATATAAACACATTCATAAAAACCGGGGCGTCATGAGGGCATTATGAATTCATAAAACCCGCTATTAAGTAGGCTTACCACCTTTGAATTTTTCCAAAAGCGTATACATATATATTTTGAAATAAAATAATCAAAAGAATTTTTTTTACTCATATATTTTATTCATTTTATAAGTTAATTGGAAAAAACGATAACAATATAAACATAATAAATATATTAAAAAAATGTCCTACTTTAATTGACTAAATAACATATAATAACATAGGGATGGGATTTTTGTGAACAATTAAGCTTAAGTACATATTGGAAATCACTTGAATTTTGCAATTCGAAATAACTTTTCATTTTCTCTAAAATTCCTCCAGAAAAAATTTTTCGTGTTTCGTGTCAGGATTCGAACTCACATTCATCAGAGACAAATGTTCAAATCCCGTGTGTCTTACACAACTTAGCCACAGTGGGCGATGAGGAACCATATTTTAATTTTCATGTTCAGGTAATTTCTAAATTGAAACTTAATCATTTTTCATATATATTTACTTAAGTTGAATTTTTCATCTATGATTACATATTGGAAATTGCATTTCTTTGAGATTTTTTGTATTAAATTTTTAGATATTACGATGTATGAACTCATAGGATGAGAGAATATTTCGTCAACATCTAAGTCAACATTCTAATCAACATCCCAAGTCACGAGTGTAAAGTTATTATTGATTGTTGTCAATCAATGCGAAACTTAATATCTGACGTAAAGTCAATTTATTGCTTTATTTTTGGTTAGGAAATATAGGCTGTTTTAGGGGAATTTTTTAATTTGGATGGGTTTTTTGTGAACAATTAAGCTTAAGTATATATTGGAAATCACTTGAATTTTACAATTCGAAATAACTTTTCATTTTCTCTAAAATTCCTTCAGAAAAACTTTTTTGTGTTTCGTGTCGGAATTCAAACTAACATTCATCAGAGACACATGTTCCTATTTCCTAACCAAAAATATAGCAATAAATTGACTTTACGTCAGATACTAAGTTTCGCATTGATTGGCCACAATCAATAATGACTTTACACTCGTGACTTGGGATGTTGATTAGAATGTTGATTTAGATGTTGACGAAATATTCTCTCCTCCTTTGAATTCATACATCGTAATATCTAGAAATTTTAAACAAAAAATCCCAAACAATATAATAACATAGTTAAAATTTTTATAAATGGTAACCAAATAGTATAGGAATGAACCAAATATTTAATGTAAAGCTTTAATTTTATATTTTTTGTTCGATTTTGCTGCTTCGATCAATTTTTTGTTAGACTTATCTTTTTTCTTAATAAAACTTGCAAATTCAGTGCAACTCAGTGGCTGATTTCTAAATAGGCTAGCTAGGCTGTAGCCTACGGCGGCAAATTTTCGTAGGCGGTAAATTTTTGTGTGGAAAAATTTAAAAATATAAAAAATTTTCAAAATAGAAATCGTTTCGCGGCGGCGAGAGCCGCCCGCCACTATAAACAGAGTATCCAGATTAAATCAATCAAATTCGCAAAATTTATTATCTCTATACTCGAAACATAGCGGCGGCGTGCTCTAGTTTTTATTACATTTTATTTGATTTTAATAAACGTTTGTATTATTTTCATATTTTGTATTATATTAATTGTTTTTGCCAGATTTGCACGTTTTTAATTAAAAGCGTAATTTTAAAGTACTTGCAAATAAAGTGACCTTGAAATTTCAAAAAAAAAATCGCCTGTGGCGCGCCTTTTTTGGTTGCTGCGTTCGTATTTGATAATTTTTTAAAATATATTAATAATATAAATTATCGTAATATAAATTATCCTATAAGCGGCAAATTTGTAAATCCGCCACTGGACTGCAACTCATCTGTAATTGAAATACATAAATAATTCTGATTTCAACATATCGGTATGAAACCTTTTGATTTGTTAGTCCATATAATTCCCATCACACTAAAAATGCATCCAACAAAACAATTAAAATTATTAATTGGCACTGCAAAAACAAATTTGCAAATTTAAAGTAATTCAGGTGCGTTTGTGTTGATTTTAAAATATTCAGTCCACTTTTCTCTGCAATTCATTCCACTTAATAAGGGAAAAACTTCATTTAGGATACGCATTTCTGAAAACAACTGAATTTAACTATTTATAACCAAAAAAGCGTATATTTTTGAATATTTTCAAAAAACGTACGTATAGCGTATTCACAAATATTTTTGATAAAAAAAACGTATTATACGCTCCAAAACCGTATTGGTGGCAAGCCTACTATTAAGACGCTAAAAAACTAAATAAAATTATTTTTACTGTAGTTTTGTCTACACGATGTAAATAATTCTTATTCAATTTAAGCTAGTAAAAGATTTTGACATTTGTTTGAAAATGTTTAGCAACATTTGAGTTATTAATTCTTCATATAGTTTTCCAAAACTATCAAATTATTTTAAACGTCATATAATGTTTTTGTCATACGCTACAAAATTTAGGAGAATTTGTTTACATAGCAACGTTCAAACAACTAATATTTATTTTAAACTTCAAAATAGTTATTTTCATGGCATACTACGTTACTTTTGATTTTTTTTGCATATCAATATAGATTAACAAATTAAATTCTTTCTTAGTTTTTAGCTTATTAAGTGAAGAATAAAATCTTGTACGCACCACTGGCGTACTGGGTATTACGCCCATCAATCGACATCCATCCCTCGGGCCAGAGGCCATCGGGCTAGATTACGTCGCTTTCCGGGCGCAATAACCTACATAACGCCCTTGGTACATAAATAGCTATTATAGTACGTTTTTAATAGCTTAAATACTATTCGAGGCTTAAATACTAAAGAAGGCTTTGAAAATTTTTATGGTTAGAAATAAATGATTGAAGGCTGACCATCAGCCTTAGGGGTCACGGTGTTGACACCGCTAGCGTATAAACCTCTTGGCACATTTCGCCCCCAACTGTATATAGACTTTAACAGGTATTTACGAAGGTATGTTGTTAACCTTTATTTTATTGCGCCTTAACTCATGGAAGCAATATGAAAAAATATCTAAGTAATCTATTTAATTTTCTAAAAATTTTGATTGCACCTGTTTTATTATTTAAGCACAAATGAATTGTAAAACATATTTTACAACCTAGTTATCGTGGCTGAAAGGCTGAACTTTACGCCCGTTAAATAACGGCCCGCTGCTATATAAAACATTGCTATATTCTTCTACTTTACCGCCCGTAAAATAATCGCTCGTAAACTAATTAAAGTTATCATAAAATTAGAAAAAATAAATCAATTATTGTATGAAGTTTATAATGAATATCATGGCATGTTTAGTTTTTTTTTAAATTTTCAAAATGTTTTGCGAGTTTATAAAATTTAAAACTAATTTATTTTACCATTCAGTTGTGCATTTGTGCGTAAAACGTTGTACATACACTTAGGCTGAAAAGAAGATTACGCCCTTGGTTCAATAAAAGCCCTCGCTTCGCATCGGGCTTTAATATAAACCGCAGGTGTAGTCTTCTCATTTCAGTCCTCGGTATGTAAAAGACTATTCTTACATCCTATCACGAATTATTGGCATCTGTCGTATTTTACTACGTCATAGGATTTATTATTTAGTATCTATTTCTAAAACAAAATATATTTTGATCAAATGACTATTACAATTGATAAAAATAGAAGAATGTCAACCGTGATGCATTGCAACATCATCTCAAGTTTGACAAACCGCATATTATTTGTCTTGCAGAAACAAAAGTTTCTGAATCCATCCTTCAGACGTAACACTTAATTTCAAAGATAGGCTTGAATCAGCTTTTAAACTTCATCAAGGTGTTTGTGCATACATTCAGAGAGTGTTGCATACAAAATGAAAAAGTGCGTCTAAAAAACTCGGCCTCCTAAATAGATGCAAAAAATTTTTCACTCCATACCAATTGCTCCATGTTTATAAGTCCTATATTCGTCCCTGTATGGAGTACTGCTGTCAAGTTTGGGGTGCTGCCTCTGTTTCCATCTTGGCCCTCTTGGACTCTGTTCAAAAGCGAGCTATACGAATTGTAGGTGATCGAACTTTGACATCACAACTTGATTCCCTACAACATCGTCGCACTGTTGCTGACCTCGTTGTTTTTTACAAATATCGTCATCAGCAGTGCTCAGATGAAATCAGCGGCATCATGCCTCAAACTTATTTTTACCCCCGTTCCACTCGGCAATCGGCTGCCGCAACCAGTGAAACGGTAAAGATCCCGCGCTGTCATACTGGCAGATCGCAGAGAGACTTCTTTGTCCGAACTGCGTACAAATGGAATAGTTTGCCGGAACACTTAGTCTCAGGTGGCTTCAACCCACAGATGTTTAAAAAAAGCGTTAATCTACACCTCAGAACGCCAGTTGTTGTGGGACCCAGGTCTAGACCTAGGTCTTAAAAGGTATTTATGTGTTGTTGTGACACATATTCTAAACCCTATTACACAACACATTTTATTAAAAAAAAAAAAAAAAAAGAGGCTAAGTTGTTCTAATGATACAATGGATTGAGCAACAAATATATGAAATGATCGTAAAAATATTGTGGAAGCTTACGCAGAAAATATTTTGGAATCTCTTGAATGTTACGAAAAAAAAACATTATGACTATGAGCAATGGTTAATGCAAGATAGATATTCGTTAGAGCCCATGGATTTAATTCAGAGTAGAAGATTTAATTTGTAGAAGATTCAAATCGGTCAATATATTAAAAATTCATAATTTCATAGCTACATGTATTTACTTTAAAATTTGTGAAAAACAAAAAAAATAATGATTGAGATATGAGCTTTGAAGTAAGCCAAGGTTTAACCCGCCGCCTAGAGGAAAAGATAAAAATTATTAATTTCTAACTTACACATTTCGATTATTCAACTATTTTCTCTTTACTTGCAAAAATATACGTAAATCGCATGAGATTTGTAGGATCTATAAGCAAAACATTGAACACCATAACAAAACATCGTGAAAAAGCTTCAAAAATTCACACGCGCATAATTCCGATTAAGAGTACTCAAAAAAATAATTCAGAAATCACTTTTATCTTTCGTCAATACCAACAATATATCAAAATTTCAGATTTTTAAAAAATCAAAAATTTAAAAATCGATACGATACAATAGCCCTTTATGATATTATGATACACAAAAATATAATAAGATAACAATACAAACACATACCTTAGGAGTTTTTTAAGGCTTAACCTTCATTTACACTATTATCACAGAAATAAGTAATTATTTGCAGGAGCACACGTGCCGGTACCAGAAGCTCGGTACAAAATGACGGTTAACATGGATTTAGCAGTTTTGTTGTTTTGAACGTTTTGAAGTCATGGATTTGACAGTTTTACTCATTATGCGTTTTTCATTATTACCTGATTTATTTTAAAAATGCCAGAATTGAAATAAACTGGCAAATTATTAGCGAATTTCTTTATATATGAATATTCTTTCTTTTAGAGAAATATTCGAAATATAATAGGACTGAATCTAACAAAATATGCTATGCAAGTTGATTAAAAGTCAAGTCAAACAAAATTAATATAATCGATAATTCAAATGAAAAATGTTGAAATTATTTCCAAATAATTAAATATTTATTTCATTTTTTAAAAATGTACTATATAATTTATTTAAACCTTTTAACCTAGAAAATAGTTAATTTGATCATAGTTGTATACCATTGACTTAGCTATATATGTATAATTGTATATATTCATCTTGTAATTTGCTTAGAAGCTTTAGTCGAACAGAATCAGTTCTTCTTTACAGATTGCTTCATCGTAACAACTATTAGAAGGCGGAGCGGTAGATTGTGTCTCTATAACATCAGGCTAAAATAAAATACGAAAAATTATTACTTCAAAAATAATGTGCTAGAACAAAGAGTTGATTAATATTAAACTATATATACACGCAACTCTAATAAAAATTCTATATTGCAGTACGAATTTTCTCTTTCTGAGAAACTTCTGCGATCAAAACATCTTTTGCGGTCGTGTAAACTCACACTTTACAAAGCATTAATCCAACCTGTGCTTACATTTGGAAGTGAAAGCTGGACACCGACTTCCTCCGATTGTAGAATTTTGCCAACATTTGAAAGGAAGGTCATACGAACAATTTATGGTCCATGTAAAGTTGCTGAAAACCAGTATAGAATCCGAATGAATCATGAAATCAGACAGCTTCTTGGAGGCTGCGATGTAATCGAATTCATTACATCCAACCGGATTAGATGGTTTGGTCATGTAGAAAGGGCACCATTAGATAGAATGATTAAAAAAGCGTCCCAACAACAACCAGCTGGTGTTCGTCGAAGAGGAAGACCTAGACAACGCTGGCGTGATGACATCATCCAAGACCTTCGTGATATAGGATGTCGAAGCTGGGGTCAACTGGTCATGGAACGAGATGATTGGAAGCTGATTGCACAGACGGCGAAATCCCTCCTTGGGATGTAAACGCCAGAGAGAGAGAGAGTACGAATCTCAAGTCAAAGCGTTTCGTTGAGCCGGGTAATGCGTTATGATGAGGGTAGGCTGTCAGTTAAAATTACTTTTGTTTCTAGGTTATATTTAAATTTCCTTTTGGTATTGGTACTAGGCTAGTTTTAAAGGACATTTATGGAATTTTTATAGATCTTTTCATGTTAGTTTGCTTTTAGTTTGTTTGTCTTAATTTGATTTTATCTAAGATAATTGGTCATCATAAGGGTGGTTCAAAAAAAATCCAAGAGGCCAACAGCCTCTCCGAATAATATTATAAAATACGACGTGGATTATTCGGGGTTGTCCATTAATTACGTAACGCGTTAATTTATATGCACAATAATTTAGTAATAAATCATCATTTGAAATTTATGTAATGTTATTATTAAAAAGATATAAAAAAAACGTATTGAAGTAAAACTTTTAATGCGAGTTCAAAAAAATGTTGCGTTAAAAATATTTAACGCTTCTTTTTTTCATATAACTTTATGATATTTAAACAATAATCTGACATGACATTAAAATGGCATCGTTTCTGACAATGTTAACAAAATATCAAATTAGAGACAATAGAAAAATTTTTAGTTGGAAATGTCAGATGCAAGTGATTTATGATTTAAATTGAATTTTTAAATAATTTTAATTAATGACTTTTAAAATCAATGTAATATGTTTTTTGGAGATTCTGTATTGATGTATTGTTAACGTAAATCAATAGGGAGGGTTGTGACATGACATAATCATTTGTGTATATATTTATAAGGTAATTCGTTGACCGTGTTTTTTTTTAAATAATTTTAATTAATGACTTTGAAAAGCATGTAATATGTTTTTATTTCCATATTATGAAGTTTCACTTCTTCCGCGCGGAGGGACTCCACGCACAATTTTTTATTTTTACGCCAAACAAAAACAAATATATAATTCCATGGAATTTTTTTTTCTGGTTATAATAACAAAGCTGCCTTTCTATCGTTGTGTATATTCCATGGTGTAATCAAAAGTTGAACTGACATTAGCTATTTGTCTATCAATTATAAAACTTTTATTATTCAATGTGATCAGTTTGGTTGCAATAATTACAATTTGTATAAAGGGTAAATAAGAATTTTATTAATGTTTTCCAGCTATTTATTATATTTTCATAGTATTGAACAAAATATTGATTTAACATTTTCACAACAGCCAAATATGAGCAAAGGTGAGGCGTATAAAAAAGTTTATGAAATTTCCCGTCTAAAACAAAACAATCATGCCAAAATGAAGTTAATGATATTTGGAGTGGAATAAAACGGACGAGAAATTTCAAGAAAAACTTGACAGGGAATTAAAAAACTTGAAGCAAAAGTAATGCGGATGAAAGGTTCTTGGCCAACTTTTTGGAACAAAATTGCGCAGTCAATATCAGCGATTCTAAAATCGTCAACTTCAATTACAGAACCACCGACACCAATTCCTGTATGCTCATCAGTTCCACCAACCGTAGAAGATAACACCCCATCACTTTCAAGACCAGAACAAAAACTTACATCGGACATCACGAAAATAAATTATCGTCTTTGTTTATTGAAGAATGAGGAATAGAAAGCAAACCGGCTTCATAACATTTGAGGAACAAAAAAGAGTTGGTGGAACTAATTAATAAAACAGGATAACCAGAAACGGCAATAGAAATATAGAGATATGACAAAAAAAAATCGAAGATTTTGTGAGAAAGAATCAGGAAGTTGGAAGAGCTCTCTCATACAGAGAGCCTCCTGGTCGATCACAAATAGAGGAGACGCAGCCACTATTACTAAAGGCGATTAGTGACGTCGCTTTTCATGGATCTGGTGCACACGGTCGCCGACAGACAGACATTGTCCGAAGCATCATAACTATCTGAATTGAGGGAAGAGTAAAATAGAAACGGCTTTAATATTTCACGCAGTGCAACATATTTGCATCTTCTTCCGAAGAGGTGCAACAGGGAGAAAGAGGGGAAAAGACATATCGCGACGGTTTCTGTCAAACTGATCCGTTCACGAAACTCATACAAAACACATCGACAGTCGCTTTTGTACGCCAACACAATTAATATTATTGAGGAAATAGCTTCTCTATTAGAACCAAAGGAAGTATGTTTTTTAAGCCAGGATTCTAAGGTACGGGCTGGACTAGGGTTGCCTGCAGTGAATAAACAAGCACCTATATTGATGCATGTCTAGCACCGCGTATCTTTACCGGATCACTATTGGGAAGTTGCCGCGAAACACAAATTGATTCCCTCCGTCTACGCTGATATTGAGGTGAAAGAAAATGGCATGGGGCAAACAGAAGCAGTGGGTTATTCAGGGGGTTTTCCACATTTATTACGATTCGATCTGAATCGATTCGATTTATTACGATTTGAAATTAAACCGGTTGTTATTATGACTGTATACGGTAGACTCCTGATGAGAACTCCAGATATAAAAAAAGTGATTGATATGGCCGTTCGTCACCTTTGGAACAACGATATTGATGCATTTTTCATTGCGAGGAATTGCCCTGGACGGTATGCCTCTAACAGAGTGGGACGACGAATGACTCCTTTGAGTCGAGAACTATCTGGGTGGGTTCTGGAACACGACCACTACGAAAGCCATCTAGATTCTCGGCTTCAAACGTCAAATATTGATTTAGAAAAAAAAAGAATTTTAAACATGCAGGCGACACATTGGCATTCATTTGGGGTGAACTGGATGATTATTGAATTTAATTAATTGTTTTATTGAATTTAATTTAATATTTTATTGAATTTAATTTATTGTTTTATTGAATTTGATTTGAATGTATCAGAATACATTCTCATATTTTTACAAAGCTAAGAACGCTGTTCAAAAGTTGGGCTTTTTGGGACGATGTCATAAGTTTTTTAATAGCGAACAGCTTCTATTAATTTACAAATCATTTATGCGTCTCTGCATTGAGTACTGTTCCCACATTTGGAGTGGAGCTTATTATAGTAATTTTAAGTGCCTTAATTCTGTTCAGCGCAGAGCTATTGTTATGATGCCATAAATTAAACCATTAAATTCGCATTTTGGGTAACTCATTTTTCAAAATATCGTTCCCTAACATCGTTTGAAATTATTATCTCAATTTTTCAAACTTTTCGATTATTATATTTTATTGTTTATTGGATTGTTCTCATCACTAGCCATTAGCACGTTTGAAAAACAAAAAAAAAAAAACAAGAGATTTTAAAGTTTTTTCTATTTGTTTTCAGTATTCTTGTAAATTTGTTATGATGCAATAAATTAAACCACCACTGTAGGTGATTTCACCACGGTGTTGAATTTTGTTCGTGGGGTTGGTGTTTGTGGTTGGGGAAACACACCAAACTGATCGAATTCGGTTTGTTTCCCCGACTATAAATACTAGATCTTAACATGAGAGGGCCTCTTAGTCTTTTTTTTTCTGATTGTATTACTTCGGTCTGAGAGACCTAAGTATTACATTCATGAGCCAAAAGTGAAATTCTTACCCCCACTTTTTTTGGCATTTCTCGACGTTTTAGGACCTACTGATTCTAAAAAAGCAAAAAAAAAAATGTATATCTGTCTGTCGGCCGGCCGTTCGTTATTACCTACGCTGCAGGGAAAACCGCTGGAGGGATTTCAAAATTTTTTTTTTTCTAAAAATAGGCATACTCAATGGACAGGTCCGAAAGGACGCTGTGTTCGATAACTGTACCGGAAGTGTGTCAAAAAAATCATTAAGTGTGTCAAAAGTAGCAAATTTTCATATTTTTGGCTTAAAAAACGTTCATTTTAAGTGATTACGAGTAGGAACATTGAATTTGGAGCAATCTTGATGGTAGGGATTGTTATGTGAGATCAAAAACTAGATTATTGCATTATAAGTTTGTCAAAAAAATGTTGTCAAGTGTGTCAAAAGAAAGATTTTTATTTATTTTTTACAATTTTTTGGAAAAAAATAAAATTAATTATTTGTTTAAAATGAATTTTATTATTATTATTGAGAATTATGGCATTGTAAGTTTGTCAAAAAAATATTGTCAAGTGTGTCAAAAAATGATTTCATTTATTTTTTTAGCCAATTTTTTGGAAAAAAAAATGTAGCTGTTTTTATGACGTAAATGTAATTGGAATTGAAATTGGACATGGAAATTTTTGAATTTGTTATGGTTTTTGAAATATTTTTGGAATTTTTAAAAAAGTTTGTATTTTTCATTTTGTAATAATTTTTGTAATATTTTTAGAATTTTGGAAGAAGTTTTTATTTTTGATTTTGTAAGAATTTTTTGAATATTTTCAGAATTTTGAAAAATTTTTAATTTTTGATTTTATTATAATATTTGGAATTTTGAAAAATTTTCAATTTTTGATTTTGTTATAATTTTTGCAATATTTTTAGAATTTTGGAAAAAGTTTGAATTTTTCAGAATTTTTGGAATATTATTGGAATTTAGAAAAAGTTTAAATATTTGATTTTATTCTACTTTTTGGAATATTTTTGGAATTTTGAAAAAAGTTTCAATTTTTGATTTTGTTATAATTTTTGCAATATTTTTAAAATTTTGAAAAAAATAGAATTTTTGAATTTTATATATATATATTTAGAATTTTGAAAAAAGTTTCATTTTTTGATTTTGTAAGAATTTTTGAATATTTTTAGAATTTTGAAAAATTTTAAATTTTTGGTTTTATTATAATTTTTGGAATTTTGAAAAAAATTTCAATTTTTGATTTTGTAATAATTTTTGCAATATTATTAGAATTTTGGAAAAAATTTTAATTTTTAAGAATTTTTGGAATATTATTGGGATTTAGAAAAAGTTTAAATATTTGATTTTATTCTAATTTTTGGAATATTTATGGAATTTTGAAAAAAGTTTGATTTTATTTAATTTAACAATATTTTTGGAATTTTTATTATAATTTTCTGGCAACGTATTGATGTTTCGTGTTAGTTTTGTAATAAATTTTTAAATAGAGATAAAAAATACTTGTACTTTAACAAAGCTTTATGTTTGATATACATCGCTGCCCAAAACTAAAAACCATGTCCTCATAAAAGTTTTTTGCCGAAAACTATATCAAAATCCTTAACCCAGACCAAAGTCTTGATATCTCAGAGCTGTGAGATTTCAGCCCCTCCATATTTTGCTGATTGGATTAATGGTTGACAGTTAATGGCGGATGAATTAATTGTATTTCTTGGTGCCTTTTTTGTTACAATTGGGGAAGTTGGCAGAAACATTTTGATCACTGCGGCTTGAAAACTGGAAAATGCAAGGAGTTCAGGAAAAAAACGAGCTAGTTGACAGCCTATTCTTGGATTTCGGAAATACCTCACATTGAAAGTAAGATTCTTCCATGTTTTTTTTTTTATTATTAGTGTTAAAGAGTGACCTTGTTTTAGATATAATGAAACGAAATTATTTATTAAATGTTAGACAATTTCGAATCTAATAATAGTAATAAAAAAACAAAAAAAAACAATTAAGCCGGTTCAACCGCGCATCTTGTGATATGTTAATTATCATATAAATAAATAATAGTGGTGTAAACAATTATGAAGATATGCGTGTTGGATCTGTGAAATAAGGTCAAACTCAAGGTCTTTTGATCATGGAACTGAAACAGAACAACCGTATTGTCATTTGTTAAAATTTCTATTTTTTTTGTCGGCAAATTACCAGTAAAGAAAACCAAAATAAAAATTATTGTGGCCTTGCCTCGGGCATATTAATGTTTTTGTGTCGTTGTGGCAAAGACAATGATTATAGAGTCTTGTTTGGTTTTTGTTCTTTATTGATATAAAATGATATGCATGGAGATAAATCGATATCGAAGGGGACAGTACGACGGTCTTGTCGGCAGTTTTTTTTTGTTTCATATATAAAAACCATTGGCCCCGGTCGAAAATAAGCAGACGTAATTTCTATACGGGCGATATTAACGTAAAGATAGTCTATTCTGTCTGATCCAAGATGGAATGGGTTAAAACGGAATATTTAGCCGGGTGATTTCATTATTGAGTTTAGTTGGATGAGAATATCCGTGAATTGACCGGATTGACATTGAAATCGAACGCAATTTTCCGAAGGTCATCAAGGATGACTCACAACAGGAACATGTTCAAATATGTTCATCTTTTTTTTTTGATTTGGAAAGGAGAATCTTCTAATGAAACAAAAACAAAAACCAAATAAAAGAAACAAAATAAGGCGTTCAAACTACAATAATTATTGTCTTTTTTTTGTTTTGTGAACTCAAATATATTTAAATAGTTTTAGCAAACTAGGAAAAAGAAAATTTAAAAAAAAAGAAAGCAAAATTAAAGAAAAACAAAAATATCATTATGTGTTGTTTTGTTCTTAATCCAAATTCGGTGTAATTAATTTATTTTAAGTTTTGTAAAAACAAAAAAATCATATGTGTTGTTCCGTTATCAAACCAAAGCTGGTAGAATTAATTTAACGTTATGTAAGCTAGGATTTAGGTCAGTTTTTTTTTGTGTCGTAATTCAAATAAAGTAATTTTTTTTTGCTAATATAATTCGATAGTTAATTGGAACTTATTGTTAGAATTAATAAACAAAATAAAATTAAAACAAAAAAAAAAGGATTTAAGTAAAACTAGATGTATATCATTTCGGGATATTGTGTCACATTCACAAAGTTAAAGGCCGATTGGCGCTGATTAAATTTGTTTTACGGAATTGTACAATTTGCCTATTATTTTTATTGAGTAATGAAGTGGTTTACGGGTTGAAAGATTGAAAAATACGTAGGTACTATTTGTGTAACACCAACGAAGGCCGCTGAAGAGAAAAATTTGTTTTACTCCGGTGGTGAATTTAAACAAAAGAACCAGTATTAGTAACTTATTGATAACAAGGGTTGTTTTTGTTTGTGGACTAACACTACACAGTCATCGTTACGACTTCGATTGTTGGCCAGGACCAAGGGCGCAGCATTCTATTTATTGGAATAGTGTACCTTACGTATCATTAGGAGGTAACCACCGATACGCATCACCGATACCAAAGTGCCACAATTAATGATAGTACTTAGAGATATACTTCACTAGAGACATTATGGAGTGAGTACCGTCTTACATAGATATATAGATATATGCATGGATGTGTAGGTGTATGTGTATGAATATGTGTAGATGTATAGAAACGTGTGGGTGTATGGAGATATATGGAGGTGCATGGGTGAAAAAAAAATGTGAGTGTGTGTGTGTGTGTGTGTGTGTGTGTGTGTGTGTGTGTGTGTGTGTGTGTGTGTGTGTGTGTGTGTGTGTGTGTGTGTGTGTGAGAGTGTATGAGGTGCGAAAGCGTGTGAATGTGTGTTAAACTGTAGGGTTGGACGTGGTGATCACGGCTTTTTCAGGTATAGGGGTCGCCAGAGGCTCCTTATTTCACTTGTCTTTTTCTTTGATCCGTTTATATTTTGAAATACGCGTGATACAACTGATTATTTGTGCTGGAGCAGCAGGTTTTTCCTCTTCGATCCCACAGACTGTTGCTAGTTTTGGGCTTTAAAAATCTCACTAGGTGCGCGGCCTGCTACGCCACTTCATTGGTTGCCCAATGAAGCAGCTCTCCATTACACTATTAAACGGATTGGCAACTCAACTCTTACTAATGAGCTTGATTCTTTATAAAAGCACAGACGAAATGTTGCTGATCTGACAATTTTCTACAAATACATTATGGATGAACGAACTTCTACAGAGATTAAATCAATTTTACCTGAATTAGCAATCCTTTTGCCTAACACCAGAGCAAACGTTCTAGCCCATCCTTTACGGTTCATATAAAAAGGTATAGAACTGTGGCTTTTGAACGTGATTTTTTTAATCGTCAAAATTTTAAAGTTAGCGTCCATAAATTTCTTAGAGAAACTTAATTTATTCAAACTTAATCCCAATCCCTAGTTGACATGCTATCTTCGGATATTCAGAGACGTTAATTAATAATTTATTATGTTAACATACCTAGCTTAGAATTAAAAAAAAACAGATATTGAGTGGTTCGCGCAACATGTCACAACGAGCCAATATTTTTTACAAATACGGAAATGAAAATGGTTGCCGGGCGCCAAAATATTCTTAGTTTACGTGTATTGCATCTTTCATTCTTTATTTGTTCTGAGAAGCACATTGAAATTAAAGACTTACTATCACGAATTCTTGATGTACGATGTCTTACTTAGGATTAATTTTGTCCGTCCGTACGAGGAATTATTAAAGATCGTGTTTGTTCATCATGTTCTATTTATTTTGCATCTCAGGTGATGTTAAATGAGCATATGGTATTGCAGAAAAAACAGCAATAACTGTGAAAAAATTTCGGCAGTTTGAATCGCAGCTCGTCTTCAACGAGAATTGATGGCGATGAATGGGTGGTAGTACAAGTTTAATGAGAACGTCAAATGGATCGATGAAGAATTCTATGAAATGAAGGTAGAAGATATTGTCGAGGTCTCCCAAGATTTTGGGGGACGACAAAAAACGTCTCTCTCTCCCAATAATCTTTATAGAAACACAAATGAATTCACAATGGGCAGGGAATAATGTTTTTTTTTATATTATATTGGGATTTTTATTTATCGTGATAGAATGTAATTGAATTTAGTGATGTAATTATTATTTAAATTAATTATTTCAAATTAATTATTTATCTTTTATTTTTGTTTCGTATTGTTTATATATATTTTATTTTAATATATTATTTTTCTTTTTCGGTAAACGGTTTAAGAAACAAAATTTTTATTTAATTTTCCTTAATTTTTTCTAATAAAAGGGGAGGGGTTATGGTTCTGTTACGTAGTTTGCGGGGAGGGGGTGTAATTTTGTTATGGAGCGTTACAGAAGGGGGAGGGCGATAGGGTGTCAAAGATGCTGAAAATTGGCGTTACGTAATTAATGGACTACCTCTTCAAGTCTGGTTAATTAAAAATTCTAAGCCAGTTTAACATACATGAACACTGTCTTTCGTATATACATTATACAGAATATAGTTGAATATAACTGTTAGGTACACTAGATTTGTCAATAGACGAAAATGGAACAAAAAATCTTAATTTTATTTAGAACAGAAAATATTGTTACCTCTTCTTTTTCAATTTTAATTGTAGTTGCCAATTCAATTTTCTCCACATTTGTGTTTTTATATTCAATTGTTGAATTTTCTTGCAAGTTTCTTGAGCTGCCTGTCGTTTTCTATAAAGAAAATATTTACAGATTAGACTAAACATTTTCAAGTTGTATTAATTGAGAAGCAGATTCTTTTATTTCAGATCTAGTTTCTAGATGTCTTCCATCGGAGTGATGTTATATCACAACTAATTATCTGAATTAATTTTCTTTTATATAAATTTTATGACTTTTATTTCATATAAATAAGAAATTAATTTTGTTTGATTCTAAAATATACTTACGACTGTTTTCTGTCGATCATGGATTTTCATAAAGTGTTGCTTTGCGGTACCTTTCGCTCGAAATGATTTATCACATAAAGAACATTTATACGGTTTTTCACTTTTATGAACTAGCATGTGATATTGAAATAAAGATTTTTGCGTATAACGTTTATTGCAGTTTTCCCAGGGACAGATAAAAAAACGCTTTCCAGCCCAATATTGTATGTTCTAAAACAATAAAATAAATCAATGAATTTCAACAATTTGATTGCGTTTTTCTTTAATATTATTTAATGCTATCGCAAATCACATTTTGTATTATTGTTTGAAACTTTTCAATCCAAAATTTTCAAACAGTTGTCGACTTGAACATTATTTCAAGAGATACATTAATTAATTTACGGAGTAAAACAACTTTAGGCTAATTATATTATATATTCTGCTTCTTTCTTTCAATAGTTCTCAAACTTTGAATAAACTTAAGGTTGCTTTCTGTGTATTATGTTACACCTAGTTTTAAACTCTGATTTGATATGAAAAATTGATCACATGTAGAACATTTGAACTTTTCCATTTTAATAGTTGCGACTGTATGAAAATTTAATTAATTAATTTAACATTTAATCTATCCAAAAAATCCCTTGCAAAATTTGCGGCGAGATGGAGAAGTGGTTAAAGACGACGACATAGCTTACGATGAACTTAAGTATCAACGAAGTGGGTTACCACTTAAACTTGGGAACTTCATGGGGAAGTTCCCGAGGACTCGGAAACTTCATCAGAAAAATATGGAATATGATCGACCATCATCGAAGCAAGAATCTCCCCCTGTATGCCATTATACTTTACCCAGCAGCACTAGCAACTGGCTAGACTTCGATGGTCCAATCACGGACACCAGTAAGGTACTTGGACGTCAGAACTCAACAGAATCATCGAAACTAGCACAAGTGGAGAAAGTAATGCAAGAACATAGCATCGAGATACTGGAACTCAGTAAGTAAGTAAGATTGAAAACAGCGAAGATCTAACAACAAGTAAAGGAAATTTCATGGTGTTCTCTGATATTTCCACCACACATCACCAAGGCGTAACAATATTAACAACACAGAACGCACTTCTCGAATGGACGCCAATCAGTAGCAGAATAATAACAGCAAGATTCCAATCGAAAATAAGAAACACAACTATCATACTATGCCCCTACCGAAGAAGCAGAAAATGTAACAAAAGATGATTTCTACGAACAGCTTCTTGCTTGCACTGTAGCAAAAACGGGACCGAAGAATATATCAGTTAGCACATTAACAATGCCAGGAATACATTCAATATGCTTCACAAGATCTGGAATGTGTCCGTCTTGTCAAGAAAAACAAAGCAACGAATGTTTAATTCATGTGCCAAACCAATTACTACTGTTTGTGAACAAATACCAAAGACGAATGATCAAATGTTTCTGTCCAAACATCAGCAATCAGGAACTTCTACGGCATGACAAACACTGAGAAAATCAGCTTAGGATATAACAATGCTCTTCCTAGAGTGGGATCCACAAGGTAAAAGGAAAAAAACTATTATTTCCTCCAAAACGATTGAATTGGTGATCATGAAGATCTTTTCTAGCTTACTTACCGAATTTTGAATTTTTTTGATTTTTGATTCAGGTATGATGTCATCCAAGTTGGCCCTAGGATTGTCTTGTTTTTCCTAGAATAACATATATTGAAGCGGAAAACAAAACAGTAAAGGAAATTAACATACGTACCTTCGAATGTAACGTTTCATAATGACTCTTCAAATGCGACACTTGTTGAAAAATTTCAGGACATTTGGAACATTGAAAACTTTTGTTATTTATATGACTTTCTCGATGGGCTATCAAATCATAATAATTAAAGAAACGGCTACCACAGCTTTCCCAGTGACATACAAATGTATTTTGATTTTCATTTTCTTTATTGATTGGTGATTCATCATCATTTATCAGTCCCTAAAATTAATTTTTTTAATAAAATTTAGCACCTCCGTATGAACTGAACATTTTACCTTTAACTTCGTTTCCTGCAGTAAGTTTTTACCACATTCGGAACTCATATGCAATTCTAATGAACCTTTATACATAAACCTATTATTACACACTTGACATTCATACTTTTTATTAAAGTCCTTTAGAAGAAAGAAAAAAGAATAAAATTAAATTTCATAAATAAATTATAATTTGAATTTTTTAAGTTACCATCAATTTTCGTTTTTCATGGAGCCGCATATGTTTCAGCAATTTACTTTCTTCTGCAAATTTTTTATTACATTTTGAACAACTATATTGTTTGATAGCTGTATGAGTCTTGATATGTAGTTTCAAAGCATTTAGTTCGGTAAACGTGTTATTACAATATCTACACAAGTAATATTTTGATAATAAAGTTCCGGATTTTGATTGAGTCAATCGTGGTCTACCTCGTTTTTTAGGTTCGTTTAAAAGCAAACTTGGTAGATTCAATCGTGGTCTACCTCGTTTTCTAACTTCCTTTGAATGAAAATTTGCCGGATTCAATTGTGGTCTACCTCGTTTTTTAGGCTCGTTCAATAGAACATTTAACGGGTTTAACCGAGGTCTACCTCGATTTCCAGGTTCTTTTAAAAGAAGCCTTGGTGGATTCAACTGTGGTCTACCTCTTTTTCTAGGCACCTTTAAAAGGAAATTATTGTGGTTAAAATTATAAAAATTGAACAAACATTTACGGACTACTCTGGTTACTCAAAGAAATTAGACAACTAATACAAATATAGATAAATAAAATGTAGTTTTTAAACAACGGTAAATAATATAAATAAACGTTTGAATTAAGATGCACAATTGTTCTCAGTCAGGTAAAATAGCTTGTAATATAAAAATAAGATTCTTTCTTACTAACCAATATATGTGATATTTTTTTATGAGTTTCCAATTCAATACTTGAAGAAAATGCTATGTCACATTCTTTACATGAGTATCCATTTTGATGTTCAGCATTATCGATCTTCAAAACTGTTTCATTTTCTTCGTTGTCGGCTTCTCTTTCAGTATCTTTTTCATTAGGTTCACTATAATCGATTTCACATCTCTGTGTTAAAAAAATATTTCAAAAAAATAACAGAAATGGTTAAATTATATTTTGTGATGTTAATGGTTGTGGTAGTAATGGTTTACGGTTTATGGCTCTCGAACAGTAATGATGCCGATAGTCATTTTTATACAGTTCAGCCAAATATCTTTCCGCATTCCGTAAGCACGGCAGATTGGGTGTTTACACTAACTTGACTAGAAAAACAAAAATGACAACACGTTTGAGGAACAAGAAGGTAAATATGAAAGCATCCGTTTATTGGACGTCCCAATTGCATGTATTTTCTTGCCCCTACTGGATTTTATTTAAAGCGTTGCTATAAGAATTTTAGGTAATTCTCATGTGATATCAAAACTTGGTTTTATACAACACCGTCGAAAAATCGCTGTCCTCTTTTGTTTTTTATAAATATGCTCGGCATTATAAACAAAACAAAATTGAGTATGATTGCAGGTAATTACAATTAGCAAAAGTTTAAATTATTGAAGTTTTGGAAACTACAAATTCCCAACCTAGATCCAAAAAGTTTTCTTATCGATTTCGAAACGGTTTCTTATCAATTTTAAATTCTCGAATCTCGATCGTTTCTGGTGAAAACATAACACCATGTGTTTGTGAAAATTGTTAATTGTCGTTTAGTTCTCTTAATTCTTAAAATATTGAATTTCATGCAAAAATATTATTCAAACTTAATTTAATCAACTTACACGTCGTTTTGTTCGTGGTTCTCTTTCAGAATTCGTATACGAGAAAGCTGTAAAGGAATTATCATACCAATCATCACGCAATTTGTGTGGTTTCTTCCTCGTCCTCTGTATTCTTTCTATTTTCCCTCTTTGGATCTGTAATTTTTAAAACGCCGACGTCAAATTATTTGATACAAATCGCAGTGTGAACTGTTAAAAATTGACTGGAGCGGTTTGCAGTCCTATTTAATTACTTACTTCATTGGATTGGTTGACTAATTTATTGGCTGAGTGTTTGTTTCTTAACAAATGTCGTTTCAAGTTCCAAAATTGACTAAATTCCTTGCCACAACATTCGCATTTTAACTCTTTTGTATTCTCTGATTTCTGTATAAAACGATTGAAAAAGAGTAATGAAATGGAAATATTAAGAGTGAGATGAATTTTGGTTTATAAATTTACTTACTATTCTTTTACTATGCGTTCGAATATGGTTATTGAAACCTGTTATATTATTGAATGATGCTTGGCAATAAAGGCAATTGTGCTAAAACGTAAACGAGAAAAAAACGAGATTGATAAAAAATTATTTAAAAACCAAACTCAGCATATAGAATTTTATCTTTATCGGAGTCATTTCTTTTTATTTCAAACAAAAAACTAAATTAACTTACAATTTTTTTTTCGATGAAACCTTGTTTCATTTCTGTAATCGAAAGGCGTCTTACAAAACAATAACACTTCCAATTAAAATCGGAGGTAATACTAGATATCTGATCCACATTCTCTTTACCGCTGTCTTCGTTACTATCCTAAAATTCAAAACAAAAATTAAATCTACTCATTAAATCTTAAAACTAAATTAAACCAAATGGTTTGTGATGGAATTAAACACATACCATTGAGCGTGACTTTTCAACATGACCCATCAAATAAGAAGGTGTTTTGATGTTGTTAGAACCAAAGGAACACTGAAATCTATATTCCTTCAGATGAATTGCTGTATGGAATTTGAAGTCAGAGTAATTCAAGAAGCTTCTACCGCATCTATCCCAATCACATACATGATAATCGACTTTAGGTGTCTATATAAATTATAAAATAAACGGTTTTAATGTGAAGTTTGATCCGTTAATGAAATGGAGGGATGTCCGGTTTCTGGATCTGGCCTACCTCGTCCAACCTACAAAGCTCAACCTAGCCAAGTAGGAGATGCGTATAGTTTTACGTAAAACACCCATACTAATTATACAAGTTAATTCCAAAACATCTTCTGGATAAAGTTCATTGTTGGAATTGCAATTGGTCGAGTCATTTTTATAATAACTGGCCGAAAGAACCCCAACACGTTTTTTATCATGGTTGTGGCTAGGCTGAGGGAAACTGGAATTCTGCTTAAAATATCAGGACAACTGCAAAAGGGTGGTGAAACCTGGGATGCCGCCGAAAATGTTCCTCACCTTCCCAGAAAGAATCTAGCGAAGGAAGAGGCGGCCGCCAATACGGATCGCGAGTTCTATCAAATGCAATACAAACACTACCATTAGTTCTATCCGATGCTTCTGTCACAAACCCGCACCGAACACATTTTCCAGCTATAACACTTTCCACAAAACAACTTACTCTCGTTTTGTCACCGAAAAGCTAAATTTTTAAACTGAAGAGTAGTATCCGTAAAATTGTTGCATCTTCTTGTTTCATCACGGAAGAATTAGGTAACCGTCTTTACGCTGATGTTATCATAGCGGATCTTCCTGTTAGAGGTTTTCTCGATAGTGGAGCCACCATAACTGTTCTTAGGGCTGGCTCGGAGATCTTTATGACAAATCCTCGCACTCATTTCTACCATATGCCAACCACTTTACTGACTGCGTCTGGTGAAACTCAACGAGTCGTTGGACTTAATCGTGTAGTGGCTTTAAGACCACATTTACTGTTCCCGGTCGATCCCTATATCATTTTACGGTAATGCCATTCGGGTTATGTAATGCGCCACAAACCATGAGCAAGTTCATGGACAAAATCATCCCTCACCAGCTTTATGATCGGGTATTTGTGTATCTGGACGTTGCAAAGATTGAAGCGGGCTAACATGACAATAAATGTAGAGAAAAGCGAATTCTGTCTTACCTACATCAGATACTTGGGATTTTTTGTAGGTTGTTTGCAAGTGGAGGATGTTTATGTAGTGGAAAAACATAAAGTATCAGCTCTTTCTGATTTTCCCGAACCTAAAACGTCTTGGCATGTCCGTAGATTTCTGAGTGTGTCTGGTTGGTATGCCAGGTTTATCACTAATTATGCAACACTATCTACGCCGCTTACAAACGTACTGAGAAAACAGAAATTTCTCTGGACGGCGGAATGTCAAAAAGTCTTCCGGGATATCAAAGACAGACAGGTGTAGGTACACCCTGAGTTTAATCGCACATTTTACATACAATGTGATGCATCCAAAATCGGTGTGGGAAATGTGTTGTTCCAAAAGGACGATGATGATTATGATAGACCGATTGCTTATTTTTCAAAGAAGCTAGACAGATCACAAAGAAACTACTCCATCACTGAGCTTGAGTGTTATGCAGCAGTGTTGAGAATGAAGAAATTCCGTCCTTACATTGAGCGCTATAACTTCAGAATCATCACTGATCATGCAAGCTACAGTGGCTGATGAAACAATCCGGACTTGCTGATCGATTAGCCCGTAGGAGTTTGAAACTTCAGCGATATAATTTCGACACATAGTACCACAAAGGCACGGAAAACAGAGTGCCAGACGCGCTTTCCCGTGCATTCTCCTCAGAGGATTTAGTTCCAGTGTCAGTCGATTATTTTTCTGATTGCTTAAAACTTGTCAATAGCGTAAACAATTTGCAACAAGATTGAAAAGTTTATATTAAGATACAGAAGCCTGATCAACTCAATATTCGATCTCATCGTTTATATGTCCCACAGAAACTCATCCGGGACATACATCACTCAAACCATGATTCTCCGTATGCTGGTCACTTGAGAATTGAAAAGACATTTGAACGTCTACGGGTTAAGAATATGTCCAAGGATGTGATAGAAGCAAAACTTCGAAAGCACCTAATTTTGCTACTCGTCCCCTGATGGGAAGTTTCGAAACACCATCAGTGCCGTGGCAGCGACTTCATATAGATTTCCTGAGTCCGTATCTTCGTAGTCCTTCTGGATTCACTCATATAATGGTTGCCCTCGAAAGCTTCACTAAATTTCTTATTATCGAGCCCTTAAGATTCGCAACAGCTGAAAATGCCATCAACGGGTTTCGAAAGAGTTTTTAATATATTCGGGGTTCCCGAAGTTATCATTCGACCATTTTCTTTTGCGTATAGTATACTCTGACTCTGAAGATATTATACTTTGACGGAAGAACAATAGAATAAAATAACGAAACTCGAAAAAATCTTTAGTGTCACTTAATTACCAAATGTTTGTAAACGACATGAATTTGACCGGTCTTTCATTTAATTTAAAAAAAATGCAAAGTAAAAAAATAAATAGAAATTGACAACAGTGTAATATTTGCAGTAATAAAGGTTAACCTAATGTACAGCATTCCTTTAATCGAGAAATAATTTAAACAAAGTTAAGAAATATAAGCACCAATGATATAAGTTCATCAATATGAATCACTTCTATTATAGTGCAATACCGAGCAAGGTTTCTCTAAATTTCGCTTATAAAGTTAACACAGATTTCGAACAAAAAATCAGAATAAAGCACTTTTCCAATCTCTAAATTTAAACTTGATTATTCTAGGCTTTGAATAATGTTTGATTTGACAAATTGTTTTTATTATTATTGTTGATTTTTGTTTGTGTTATGGATGCTGGATAATAAATAGAATGAGTTTAATTTAAGTTTTTTCGATTTAATTTAATTTTGTTTTCAATATTTGCTGTGGAATAAAAATGTTTGTTGTAGCATAAAGTTTTAGTTAAAAATTAAGATAAAAATTTACTGCATGTCTCGACTTAAACGTGATATTTCTTATTCTATAATTTAAAGCGTTTTTCGAGTTTAGTGTCTCCAGCATATATTCGTTGTCATCAAGAATTAGGAAACATCAACTTTTCTTTATAATTACTTTGGTCTGAAAGATCTAAGTATTAGATTCACGAGCCGATAGTGAAAATTTTATCCCCACTTTTTGGGCATTTCTCAACGTTTTAGACAGTAACGATTTTAAAACACAAACCGAAATGTCTCTGTCTGCCAGACGTCCCAACCTAAGAAAACTAGAAAACCGTTAGAACGATTTCAAAATTTTTTGTTTCTATAAATAGATTTACTTAATGGTAAGAGAGCCGAAGGGACGATGTGTTCCATCCGTTACTTTTTGCAGTTCTAATCTATTTGATGGTTCCAAAACACCGCCAATCAAACCATTGCGAGCGCATGTATGAGCTGAACATGAGTCCAGTGTCATGAAGCAATTTTTACCTTTAACTTGTCCTTCGATACCAACATTTTCCCTATTTTTTTTTAATAAAATGTGTTGTGTAGTAGGAATTACAATATATGTCACAATAACACATAAAAACTTTTTAAGATCAAGGTCCCACAACAACATACGTTCAGAGGTGTTGATGGACGTAAATTTTTCTTTTTTTGTTTTTATATTATTTGTTAAAGAATGGTAACTAAAGAAAAAATCCTATCACTGACAAAATATGACATAGGCCAATATTTTATGATCGAATTGAGAAAATAAAAGTAAATAGCAAATTTTTACAAAAGTTTGCTGAAACAAAACAAAAAAATAATTGCCAATAATAAAAGCTGGTCGCTTATTTCTTGATCCTGTGACGAGCTGTCTTTCTTAATGATTAAAGCCCACACATAGTTATATGAAGGCTCGTTTCTTCGAGGAAGCAATATTGTCTCATCATCAAGGATTATTTCACTGCTAAGATTGAGGGTGCTCCCGTTGACTGACTACAGTTCATCCGCTACCACACCTAAGATGTCATTTTGGTACGTGATATCTCTCTGCTATTGCCAGTGGTATGCAATATCTCACGTTAACTCGTATGTCAATAGCAGGGACAGGAGTACGCGGGGTTGTCACACCCGTAGATCAAAAATAAAAAATATTACAAAACAATAAAAACTGATCCCTCCATGCGGACATTTTTGGAATTGGGATATAGTTAACATTCTCATTCTATCGGATATTATAATTTTATTGATGGACGACATAGAGCATAGTGTATATTTACATCGCCGAGCACCAAACAGTTTTTGTATAAAATAAATGTTCGATGAACTGATCATAACCTGTATCTAACCTGCTTACAGGTGGCGCAAAAATATTAACTAGAGTTATCTCCGTTTTTCCGGATTTTGTTATAATATACAACTGTCCTAAATATTGGTCAGTTCCTGGTACTGCAGATAAAGACGTCGTACATTACTTATGTGTTTTAACTTTCGTCAAAATTTTTGTGATGGTGCTTAGTCGGAAATAGGTTCCGAGTGCATCTGGCGCGTAGACCCGTCCATCTTGCCTTGCAGTCACAAATCCATCCTGGTATAACTCAGATCCGGTTGGTCACGCATCCTAAACAACTACATGAGTAGAATTGGTCCCGAAACTCATGAAAAGTGTCCTACATGTGAAGGCAAGCAGAACAATGTAGACCCTGTATTCAATTGTTTTGATAATTAAACCAACATAACGAAGGAATATTTGTGGTACCACACAAGAGCAGTAGCAGAGTTCTTGAGATCAGGTTGGAGCCGAAGGCTTAGCATCACACTCGTCGCTACAACAATTACAACAACTTATGTTTTGTAAGAATTTAGCAGTTTTCAGACAGCATTCCTTACAGATGTTACACTGGGTTGATGTTATGTTTGCCCTTCAAATTTTTATACATATTGCACAAATGCTAAGTTTTTGTTGGCTGAGGATTTGTTACAATACTAGCCATGACGAGGAGAGTTTAAAGCAGTGAGGTCAGTGACAGCTTCTTTAGCTAAAAAATGAAGCGGCACCATTTGTGGTTCTGAGTTCTGCCCATGGGTCCATCTTAAGAAATTGCCGCATTTAATGGAAGATTTTTATGTTGTCTTGATTTTGTTGAGAAAATCAGTACAGTATTTCGTGTTTGTTGAGAAAATCAGTACAGCATGGTCAAAGTATTTATGTAATTTTGAATGAAACTAAATTTTATAACAATAAATTATTACACATAACAAATGAGATGAATACGGAAGCACTAGTTCCATCCAATCAATATATGGAGGAATCGTGCCTGATATATACGTTTAGAGAGAAAAAGCCAAATTTCTTCGTACATATTACGATACATAATTTCATAATTAGCATATCAAATTAAAGATTTTAAAAATTAGAATAACAACACATAAATTGTAAAAACTTACCTCTCTATAACGGCTAGTGGAATCCTTGTCTTTGAATGGAAATTTTTGTTTGTACTGTGAACATTCAAATGGTTTGCCGGTATGCATTGATATATGCCCCTTTAATTGAGAGAGAAGTGGAAATTGTCTAGTACAATCCTTACAATTATATGTGTTTTCTGTTTTAGAATAAAATTCCGATAGTATCTGAATATAAAGTTAAATAATAATATATTATAAAAATTTATATTTTGGTTTTATTATGAGTGAATAACGAATAAAAAATGTTTGACTTAAAAAGTAATATATTCAATCTTACTTACGGAATTATGTGATAATATTTCATGAGATTTCAATTCATTACTGAAAGCAAAGATTAAGTCACATTCTTGACATAAATGAATATTTGAAGCGCCAACTTTTCTTTTTAATTTTGCAGTAGTTGTTTTGGTTTTTGATCCTATTGTTTTTGAGTTATTACAACGAGGTTTTATTTTTGTTGTACGATACATAGAGTTAATGCTGTCTCCACTTTGATTTAATTGATTTCCCTAAATATATATATAAAATCAGTAATTTAGTGGACGAACTTAATGACTTTACAAAACTTACCAATGAGGATGGTGTTTCAATATGACCAATCATATGAGAAAGTTGTTTAATGTCGTTAGAAACAAAAGAACATTGAAATTTATATTCTTTTGTATGAACAACTGTATGAAATATGAAGTCAGAATAACTCAAGAACTTTCTTCCACAACCTTCCCAGTCACATACATAATGACTTTGACATTGATTTGTACGCAAAGTTCTTCTCTTATTGTTATAGTTAAGTTCTAATTCATCGGATACTGGTGCTATTTTATGTTTCTATATGAATTTATAAATAAATGTTAGTTGTTTTATTATTTCATAAGCAAATAATTTTACAGAGAATTTCATTTCCAAAATCAAGATATTTTTCTATGTTGGGCAACGTGTTTTTTATCATGCTAAAATTATTGAAGCACAACAGTTACAAAACGTGATGCAGAAGCTCTCTTTAAACGAGATTTTCAAGTATATCTACGAGATGCAGCAATTTATCAATGGACGATTAACTTGTTTATTTTTAAATTAAAATTATCAATTGTTGTAAAAAGCTTTAGTACACAGTTTTATTGTTAGATGGCGTCTTAAACGTTAGTATAGTTATAATAAAATTAAAAAAATTTCTTCTAGCATCATTGGTCTCCAAGTAACACTGTTTAAATGTTAAGTATTCAACAAATTGCAAGTTAATTATTTACAATACAGTCCCCTTCACACAAAAACATTCCGGAAAAATCAGCAAGGTAATATCAACGCAACAAACATTATGTAGAACTGAATGTATTCAATTGAATAGAATGAAAAATTGCTTTGAAAAGCGAAAGATCCGTAACAAATGTTTTATATCAATTCCAGTTCGGGGATCGATCCGGTGTCCTTCTGATCAAAGTTTAAGGTTAACCATTTAACCAACTCGACCAGTGACAAGATAAAAATTTGGTATTTGGACGATCGAGATAACATCACAATTATTTTTAAACTCTGATATAAACCATAAAAAAAAAATTCTCGTCATTGTGCCATAACTTGCTTCATTTTGGGCCTACAACCTCATAAAAACAACAATCTCTTCATTTTTATATGTTTCATTTTTGATTACAAAGTTTTTGATAGAACGCTAAGTTTATGAGTTAGTTTTGAAAAACTGTCAAAAACCATGCATTTTTCAACGAACAATATTAGTTTTCAATCGCGAATAACTCGAAAAATATCGATCTGTCGAAGAAAACTTTTATAACATTTTATACTTAAAATGTGTTCTATTATCTAATTTTAGGGTTATTTTGAGTGAAAACTATTTCACTCTCGAGAAGGGGTGGAATCCACCCCAGGGTAAAAGCGCACCTCAGCGATATGTCAATTTTGCTTCATGAGCCATCCCTAACATACTCACCAAATTTCACGTTAATTGGTCAATGTTCAAACCATTCTGGGCAGAAAACGTGTCTGTTCGTAAAACTCAGCAAATTCTCTATATATTAGTGACAAGTGCATACACAAGTTACACATCGTACGTACATATTTTGCTACTCTTATAAAACCATATTTTTAAATTACTATTGAGTGAAATTTTCTATAAATTTGAGCTTAACAGTAAAAGAATTGTTGCAATAATTTTGTTAACAAAAATTATTTGTTCATAAATTTTGTTTATATTGTTTAAACAATATAATAAATATTTAATTGCGCACATTGGAATGTTTCTAATTTCAAAAAGTATACAAAAACAAACATTTAAAAAAAATCATCAAAATCGGACCTGTCCCTGAGGACTTAGAAATTTTAAGGATTTTGAAGCTAATTTGACTCGACTATAATAGTTGGATCCATTGCTATCGTATAGATAACAACACATTATGTGTCCACATTTAGATTCCATGATATATGATCTATTTTATCCTTACGGTGAAGCGGGTTGGCAACCGTAAAAGCAAATTAATCTCAACAATCGTTCTGATATATCAAAAACACAAATAACGCTTCTTCGATAGCCAAGTCGTTCTAATAGGTGTTAGAGTTTGTCACTTCAATCCGATATCATATGACGGAAACTTGTTTCGGCAATAGACTATCGATTCACACCTTCAAGTCGAAGGGAATGACAGCACCAAGGATTAATGGATAATTTGAACGATGCAGCTATTATACTAGAAAAACTGATGGTCGCTCAGTTATTCTTCCATCATCATTTTAAGGTTCGCCACGAAATATAAGAGAAAAGAACCATTACGCAATGACGATTGTGAAATTGGTCTTAAATTCGGAACAATTTTTTTAAAGCCCATCAACCAAGCGACAAATCTGATCTAAGTGTGTATTCATCAAGTTAAAAGTCCTTATTGAAGGCATCACCCAAAAGGGAATTTTTGAAAATGTAAAAGCATTTGTTTATACAACAGAATACCAAGAACTGTGATCGAAATCGCACTCCACCAAGAGATTGAATTGAATCCACCAAGAGATTCCCAAAGCAGTTTTCTCAGCATACTATCACAGAAGTATATGGTTATACTATCGTTTTGTCGTGCCATACAATAAATTCCTCAAACGCAAATACAACTATCATATCAACGTAGAATCATGTCAATCAGGTAAAGCCATAAATTATATACTCAAATACATCTATAATGGTTAATCCTTCATCTAAATTTAAGTGATGACTCTATTGATGAAATTAATCAATATCTTAAAATGTACGATACGCTTGCGCCACAGGATCAATTTGGCATATGCTTGAAAATTCGATGCACGAAAATTCACACACAGTTTATCGCCTTGCAGTGCACCTTCCTGATAAGCAAATGGCATATTTTTAGGTGGTGACTTTCATCAAACATCAAATTGCCACTACATTTGATGTTTGATGAAAGTCACCACCTAAAACTATGCCATTTGCTTATCGGGAAGGTGCACTGCAAGGCGATAAACTGTGTGTGAATTTTCGTGCATCGAATTTTTAAGCATATGCCAAATTGATCCTGTGGCGCAGGAGAGGTACTGTAAGTGACTGAATTATGCGTCAAAAATTCTTCAATGTGGTGTCTGGAAAAATAACACAGTTTAATTAGCAACATGCGCTCAGCAAGACAACATGAATTTGATGAAAGGAAGTTGCGTTTAGGTAATGGTAATTTAAAAAACGGTTCTAACGGCTTGGATCCAAAACTGGATCAATATGTAATGGTAGGTAAAGGTGAAATTATGGAAAAGAAACAGATTTTAAACTAAATATTTGGCAGTTCAATAAGAACACCATTTGAAGTTTTTAAATTTACACTTGATATTTAAAGTTGAGAACAAATATGAATATAGAATTTGAAACAACCAACCAAGTTTCACTATAAATATTTTTCGTTTAATTAGTTCAAAGAACAAAGCATGTAAAATCAAGCATAACACAAAACTAATTAAAGTATTACTATTTGCTCCTCTTCGACATGAATTTTTATATGGTTGTACAATTCAAGTTTACGTTTGAATTGTTTTAGATTATCTTGAACATTCGGAGCGCTATTCGAGTGAAAAAAGATTACTATAATGTCTTAACGCATCATTTAACTGTTTACTATGTGCTACGCAAAATTAACGAATTGAATTATTACGAATTTCGTTTTATTTTCTTATTCAGTTGTGATTTAAATAAGTAATTTCAATTTATTATAAGTAAAATAGCAACAGTTGATATTTTACTTACCATTATATTAGAACTTTCATTAATTCTTTCACTTGAATTTCCTTTCGATACCTGAAAAAAAAACAAATATTTTAACTACAACAATTGCCGTAAAATATTAAAGACAAGAGCATACCAGTCTTTTATGTGGATGATCTCTTAGAATGTGTCTATATAAACTGCCTTTCCATGGATATTTTTTATCGCACTCTGAACACTCATATGGTTTTTCACCTGTATGGATTACTCTATGACTATTTAAATTCCAGGAATCCTTAAATTTTTTCTTACATATCTTGCACTGGAATTTTTTTTGGTCCTAAAATAAAACCATTACATTAACAGAAAATTTTACTTTAAAAAAGAAAGTGATCATTTGATTCAAATTGATTTTAATTTTTACGCAATTTGGATAGTAGGTCTATCCTATATAAAGGTATCTAGATGGTTAGTCAATTTAGGTAACAACTTTACAAAAACAAAATATTTACTACAAACTTATTTGTTACGTAACTGCAGTGTACAAAACAAAATTATGATGTCATGTGACTTGAGCTTCTGTACCTCGGTCAGTTTGCTTTAATGGTTAGTGGTCTCAAACATAATACGCTTTCATCTGAAGCAAAACAGTTTACTGCAACTAAAGGTTTAACTAATTCAGTCCGCACGACGAAGTTATTTCGTTCAGTGTCAATCGAAGGCCATATTCGAAAGGGTTGGACGTAGAAAATGTTAAGAACAAACTTTTCAAAGGCAAGCTGTTCTATTGATATTAATATATAAAGCCACGTGACTGCTTGCTTCCGTAACAAGTTTGCAAAAGATGTCTCGTTTATTTATTTTAATCTTCTGGGTGTATATGTTATGTTGGTTACGATATGTAGCCCCAGAACTGGATCCTTTTTCTATATCTGTTATTGACTCGGTTAACCTAACTTTTGAGAAAAATTTAACCAGTTCGCCATCTTCGAAAATCTTCTACTGGTTTACCATCTTCACTAAAAGCCTGCTAAGGCACCGTGCCATAGTGAGGGCAGTCATAACTGTTTCAGAGTATACTCAGTAGTCTACTGGATAATTAAAGTTAGTAGTTCCCAGTGTACAGTTCAAGAAATCAGATAAATCGATCATAAAACTTATAAATACGTTACTGGTACTTCAACATTTGAGCAACAGTTTACGTCATTTTATAATATATTTTGAAGTGTATTGTTATTCCAATCTCTTCTCCAAAATAATAGAAGAGAAAATGTTGAGCTTCTATTTTTTGTATTAAAACGATTTGTGTTTTGGTTTTTTGTATCAGTTGTACAATAAATGCATGTGCATATACTTAAATTTTACTTCAGCAAAATTACAAATAAATTGTTATTTACTGAAAACTTTTTAGTGAAACTAGTAAAAAGGTTTAAGTGATTAGTTGAATTTTTTACTTGGTGCTTCGAGCCGCATGCATTAGGCCAGCAAACATATTGGAAATTTCAACTGCATTAATAGTTTAAACCAACATTTCGAAAATATTCTTAAGCCAAATCCTACAATAGTTGATTGTTTATTTAATTCGCTGAAGTGCCGATAAGTATAACTTTTCTGTATTTAACCCAAATATCCACAAAACATTTTACACAAAAATTAAAATGGATTATATAAAATATTTAAGTGTGTAATTGAAGCATAAATTTTTTTTCTAAATTATAATTTTCATGTACATATTTCATTATAAGACCTGTCGAGGTTACAATTCAATTAGTTATTTTTTTGTATTATCAACGGATTAAAAAGAAAATGTGCAAAGGTCAAACCACTCAATGACGCTAGATAATTTATTGGTAAGATTAAAGCCAGCTGAAAACAACTACACCGAAGTTTCAGATATAGAGGAATCAGTATTTAAATTGGATGACTTGGAAGATTCAACCATGTCAGAATTTGAAGAAAATTATTTTTTGTGTTATCTAAATTGAATGGGAGAGTTCGAGAACAAACACCATATCCATAATTTACTACATAAATGAAACTTTAAATATTTCTCAAACTGCTATATCTGCTGCTAACGAAAACCATAAAATTATAATTCTAATATTTAATCAAACCTTCGCTGATTGAAAATCATTCAATGATTTATTTATTAAAGCTGTTCATGATCGTCGAGCAGATTAAAATGTCGAGATGGCTTGACAGCATTTAATTTTAATAGCAACCAATCACATCCAACATGATACATTTGCTGGCTTTTGCCATTTATTTCATACTATAAAAATTAAGTGATATTAAGAACCTGAACATATGATGCGGCGACCATTTTTGATTACCGTTTTTATAATCATAAAAAAGAATTCATTTTATTGTAAAATAGATTAAATTAGTTTAGTTGTATTTAAATGATCAACCAGTGAAATTGTAAGAATAAATAAATAAAGTCCAATACTGTAAAGTGAATAATTTGTTTCTTGTCTTTGTTAATATATCTGATTGTAAGTAAGGTGATGTGTAAGTGTTGTCAAAAGTATAGGCTAATGTTCGTAAATAGTGACCTTTAAGTACCCTACAACATTATTCAAAATGTGTGTTTTCAAACCTGGCCGTTAATAAATATCTGTAGTATCTAGGGATATTCAAAGATTTTGAGTGAAGTGGTGGGATTTAATGCTAAACATGTTGATTCGATTAATAAAAAAACAAGGCCGAGGCTATCTAAAGAGCCTTTAATGTAAACGTTATAACAATTTACTCCACATCGACGAGTCAACATATTGAAAAATCAGTTGCAATTTTACCAACAGCCCTGGTAAACATTCAAGACAAGTTGGGAAATCACACAAAATCAGGCTTCTTAAGGAAACTGGATCGCAAGTTTGCTTTATTACAGAATCAGCTGCTTAAAGGTTGCAACTGAATGGGAAACACGCTGGCGTTTCTTTACTTGGATCCACAGCTTCAACCGTTTTCAGAGCAAAGGTGGATCTTATGTTGAGTTCCAGATTCGAACCCATCAACACTTGTCAGCTAGAAGAACTTATAATTCCAAGGATCACGTCACAGCTACCAGCGATAAAATTGACATCTCTAAGTGGTTGCAATTTGCAAATTGCTTGTCATTCTTAATGATTTAATTTGTTGTTTTCCTTAATTCAGGAAACCAGATGTGAACGACATTTCCAAGAATTATTTAGGAAACAAAATGGTGACTATATCATAGGACTTCTATTTAAAGGTAATTTAAATAATTTAAGCCTAAGAACAGAAATAGCAATAAAACGCATGAAAGCTATACTCGATTTAAACCGCAAACAGAGTTCAGAGAAAACGATGTAAACTTTATGCAAATCTATTTAACAAGTAGTCATACGACAGAAGTTACTAAAAAGGGTAAAAAATTACGGGTTATCTTTGGCAGATCAGCTAAGACTATGGGCAAGGAGGAACAGTTATAGTTTCGATACTATTTCGTTTTCGAACATATCGAGTTGTATTCACTGCTGATGTGGATCAGATGTATCGACAAATTTTAATGGATCACCGAGATGCGGCTTTTAAACGAGTGGCGGAAGGAACCATCCGGTATACTTAAAGAGTTTCGGTTTTTTACAGACACGTACGGTGCTTCATGTGCTCCAACCTCGCTGTTCGTGTTTTGCAACAAATCGCTGAAGATTTTCAAGGTGATCATAGCACACGAAGAATAAGGAGGACTGTTATGTTGATGAAGTCATGACTTGACTTCATGACCAACTCGATTGACGAAAATATATCGACTGACGAAAAAATATCATCGAAAATCTTGTTGAATTCTTATCTTCGGACGGTTTTAGACTACGCTAGTGGTGTTACATCGGCAGATGCTTTTAAAGGATCTCCATAAAGAAATCTATGAGATACAGTTGCTAGATTTAACAGATCAGACGAGTTTAGAGGTCTTAAGTATAGAATAGAATTCTGTTGAAGATGTGTTTTTATTTAAATTAGATTTAGACATTCAGCTCATACTGTTGATGAACTAGATGCAATTGAAATTCTTTTCATCAAAGATGTGAAATTCTTTTCACCAAGAGTCATCGATGAAAAATGAAACAATAAAACGAATAAACTCACTAAACACTTTGTGTCCATATTTGGATGGGAATGGTATCCTACGGTTGAAAAACAATCGTTTACCGAACGAATCATCGAAGAAGAACATCGTCGTCGTCTTAATGCGGGATCGTCGCTTTGGGTGTTTATTTTAAGACAACGATGGTGGATCATTATAGCACAAAATATCATTGCAAAAGTAACTACTAACTGCGCACAGTGATTTATATTTAAACAGACATTTGCTGATCGAAGATGGGTTCCTTACCATCAGGGCGGGTTTCTTTCCTTGGACTTTTCATTAATGTTGGAGTGGATTACGCAGGACCTGTATGGCTTAGGCAATCTAAAGGACGTGGTCAACAAAGATTTAAGATTTACATTTGTCTGACTTCGTTTGCATGAGTACGAAAGCTGTTTATATTGTAATTGTAAACAATGTTGCAACCGACGCGTTTTTAGGATTTTTACGAAGGCAAGGATTGTAAACTGACGTTTATAGTGACAACGGCTCTAATTGTAGTCATAACAAAATGAAGGCATGATTTGATATGCACAGTTCCTCAGTTAAGCCTATTTCTTTTTTTCTTTTTAAGGATCATAACGCGGTTTTCAATAGGGACATAACAATTTTGTATTTTAATACGAACGCACTCTTAAATTTTTTTTATGATCTGTCAATGTCAAAACATTAGACAAAGTTTACATTGTTATCATGGTGAAGTTCAAGAACGAGCAACGTTTGGAAATTATAAAAAAATACTATCAAAATTCTCAGTCGGTGGTCGCAACTTTAAGAGCGCTTACTCCAAATTTCGGTCGTAATAATCGTTCCATCAGACAGGCTGGGCGTGCTATAGCGGATAATTTCGAGTCAACATATTCACTATTGAATGTTGCTTTGCCAGTGACAACCGAACCGGTCGGAGTACTGAAAATATCGCAGCCGTAAGAGCTTCAGTCCAAAATGAGTCAAATCAGTCGATTCCACAGGAATTGGGAATCTCTCAAACAACATTGTGGAGAGTTTTACGTTTACAGGATCAAATTAGCTCAAGAACTGAAGCCTCTTGATCATTTGAAGCGCCGAAATTTTTCCGATTGGGCTCAGCAAAAGTTTGAAGAAAATAATGAATTTCATCGAAAAATCATCTTCAACGATGAAGCTCATTTCTGGCTAAATGACTCTGGTAACAAGCAAAATATGCATTTTTGGTCAGCAACAAACACACATGTGCCTCAAGAGAGTATACTTATTCATAAAAAATCACCGTGTGGTGTGGATTTCATGCTGGTCGTGTGATTGGACACTATTTTTTGGTCGATGAATCGATCACTGCAAACGTGCTCGCGGTGGTCATATGGCCGAGATCGAATTCCATTCTTAAATGTAACATGTATATTGTATATGAAATAAATTTCAGCTTGATATCTCAATTATTCTGTGTTTTATTTAAATACAAAATTGTTATGTTTATTTTGAAAAACCCTGTATATTTGGCACTTTATTCCGCCAGGCACCCCACATTTTGGTGGATTGTGGGAAACACTAATTAAATCTTCTAAATTTAACCTACAAAGGGTCATTGGCGATAATCGATTGACAGACGAAGAAATGCTAGCACAATTGATTCAAATTAAAACAATACTAAACTAGCGCCTAATAGCCGGAGCTGTACAAATGGATGATGTAGAAATGCTCACATCAGCTC
>OY856188.1:103193235-103262413 GCA_963693315.1 Diogma glabrata | reverse complement strand
ATCATCGTCGAGAGCACCATTCCCCGGAGCGCTGGAACCGGAATTGCTATCACTTACACTATGAGCACTAGGAGTCTTATAGTTCCGTTCCTTTTCATTTTGAATCTGCAATTTTTGAAACAAATAATAAAATTGTTTTGAACTTCATTATATTATTGTGATAATCAAACTCATAAATATATATAATAAAGAGTGGTCGTTAGTGCTATTGACAAACAAGTTAGCTGTTAGATAAATATCAATTTTTAATCCAAATCCTTATTCAGTTTAAAACTAAGTATAAACACTATGACTGGGATGGAATGCAAAACTTTTGTGAAGAACTTTTATGAAACTATCATAGGAGTACGTTTGTGTTAAACCGAATACTAACCCTAGCAGATGACATGTCATGTTTATTCCAAATCGACTACTCACTTCCAAAACTGAGTCATTCAGAATCAAAGAGCTATGGTACTTCAATATTAATTAACATAATGAAAATTAGACCGACGATAGACAATACGGATTTGTTTTAATTGGTGTAAATTATAGATTTACTGGTTTGTGATATTTGGTCATATAAACATATTTTTTACCTCTCGATTAGAATCAACAGGTTTCAAATTAATTTCTGCTTTAACTTTTTCATCTTTATTCATTTTAGATTATATTACCGCTCAACTTCACACTCACTGCATTACTTTAAAAATATGTAATACAAATCTTTAAAAATAACACAAAAATGAAACCGTAAACAAGTTTATCTGTCAAAAAATATTAATAGTATGATTACACCGTACTTCTTATCTTCGTCAAATATTTGTACGTGTGTTATACACAGCGCCGCATCATATGTTGCATGCTGCAACAACAATCATATGTAAGCTATTTAATGCTGCGTATACCTATGACTGACACTGCAAACTAGAGTTTAGTTGTTTTGTATATAGCTAGTTGTGCTGTTATGTAGAGCAAAGTAATGAAAAGAAATATTGCTTTGAATTCCAAAGTATTATCAGGAAGCTGGAATATTTGCTCTCAGAGGAATGAGTTTATTAATATATTTTATATTACTGAACGTTGAACGTTGATCTTCGTAGTCAAATGACAAATAATCCTTTAAGTTTTCCGGCTCCTTTAGTCAGACTGTATGATAAACACCAACTTAAATCCATTCATTATTTATTAGACATTAAATTTCTTATTTTAAGTTCATTTTACGCTTGTATTTGATTTTCAATACAATAACTTTTTTATCAACAGAAATAGAAGTAAAACAAATTAATATTATAATTTATATTAAAAGTTCAAAACAATAACACTTTTAATGAAGAATTGAAAAGTAAAAATACATTTAGGGAACTTATAATATTTTTTAGAAAAACGAGAAGTTTTTAAATTTTCAGAAAAACTAGAATGAACAATTTTTGTTTTCTTTCCAATAATGTTACGTAAAAAACATCGCCAACTAAATTTGAATTTTTAAATGTTAATTTAGATGTTCGCCACAACACTCCCCCCTAGTGCCATCGAAGATGGGACGATATAAAGAGAAAATTATTGTGCTAGAGAACGAAGGATACGAGCAGGGGTACGAGTGGTTCTACCTGCTCGCGTAATTGTGGATGCAGGATGGAATATCTGTGTTTGAGGAATGAGATTAAATCTAACCCTTTTAGAAGATCCAGTTGCCTTAGCGTCGCGTTTTCTTGTTTCTGCGGAGGTAGAAGGAGAAGACTGGAATGTGTCCGAAGAAGTAGGATGGACAATATCTGTAGAAGACGAAGTTTCGTCTGCGCGACTGAGATTAGTACTCGAAGTAGTTGAGTTTTGAGATGAGCTATCTTCAGATTGTTCCCTTAAGCAAGGTTTTAATCTGTCGATGGAAACTCGAATATGTAGACCTTTACGGTCAATAACGAAATTTTTATCATCGCGACTGATGACTTGGAAAGGACCTTCGTATGGAGGTTGAAGAGATTTACGTACTAAGTCCGTACGTAAGAAGACATGCGAACAAGACTCAAGGTTTTTGGAAACGAAAGCATTAGGAGAAGTGTGTCTTGACGCAATAGAGAGGCGAAGGTGAGTCAAATATTGTTTCAATTGTGAAACAAAATCAGATTGTGGAATGGAATTAGAATTTTGGCTGAAAAATTTTCCGGGAAGACGTATGTTAGTATCGTAGACGAGCTCAGCCGATGAAGATTGAAAATCTTCACGGAAAGTGGTTCGTAAGCCAAGTAGTATTGACGGTAGAATTCGTGTCCAGTCCGTTCTATCGTAGGCCATTATCGCGGATTTTAGAGTTCGGTGCCAACGTTCAATTAGTCCGATACATTTAGGATTGTAACTAGTAGTACGTTTACGTTCGAAACCGATAAGTTTTGACAACTCGTAAAAGAGATTGGATTCGAATTGGGAGCCCTGATCAGTGACGATTACTGAAGGTACTCCGAAACGAGCAATCCGATTGGAGTAGAGAGCTGATGCTACCGTTTCAGCTGTAATATCTGAGATAGGAATGGCTTCAGGCCATCGAGTACAACAGTCAATAATAGTGACACAATAACGTTTGTCCTCAGAGGTATTAATTGGACCAATAATGTCCATATGAATCTCGGAAAATCGTTGAGAAGTTTGAGGATAGTTATCTAAAGGAGATTGAGTATGGCGAGAAACTTTTGCCTTTTGGCAAGCCAGTTCTGTGCCATTTGTCGTACATCCTTTTTAATGGATGGCCAAATGACTTTTTCAGAAAGAAGTTTGACAGAACTGTGGACTCCTGGATGAGATAAATTATGGAGACTTTCGAAAACAGATTGACGAAATTGCTTGGGAATAAAAGGTCGTGGTTTACCAGAAGAAGTATCACACAAAACAGTGTTGGCACTAGAATTGCCAAACGATAATGGAAAGGAACGGAATTGAAGTGTGGGACTAGTGTCCACTAATTCCTTTAGTTCGTTATCGTTGAACTGAGCGTCAGCAATTTCGTCGTAATTGATATTTTCTGGAATTGGATATTTGCTCAACACGAGAAAGTGTGTCGGCAACTACATTATCAATTCCAGAAATGTGGCGAATATCAGTCGTAAACTGACTGATAAAATCAAGATGACGGAATTGGCGAGGACTAGCTTTGGCAGGATTCTGCGACAAAGCGTAAATGAGTGGCTTATGATCGGTGAAAAGAGAGAAGGTTCTACCTTCAAGGAGATACCGGAAATGTTTGATTGCAGAGTAAGCTGCAAGGAGTTCGCGATCATAAGTGCTGTATATCTGTTGCGTTTCATTGAGTCGCACAGAAAAGAAACTAAGTGGTGTTCAACAATCGTTAATTTTTTGTTGAACAACGGCGCCAAGTGCCTTGTCGGAAGCGTCGACCATAATGGCAAGTTGGGCAGAGTGCGAGGTGTGAGTAAGCGTTGTAGTCTCACTGAGTTTCCGCTTGCAAAGATCGAAGGCTTGAATGGCGTCTTCAGACCATTGAATGACGCGTTTGTCATTCTTTTTGGAAGCTTTGAGAAAATCATTTAGAATGGCTTGATTGCCACCAGCGTGAGGAATGAATCTGCGGTAGAAATTAATCATTCCAAGAAAACGGCGGAGTTGCATTACTGTTTCGGGACGTTCGTAACAGTTGATAGCATCGACACGTTCAGAAGTAGGTTTGATTCCAGTTGAATCAATGGAATGTCCAAGAAAGTCAACGTTGGTTTTAGCAAAGTTGCATTTATCAACGTTGATAATAAGACAAGCATCAGAAAGACGCTCAAAAACAGTCCTAAGATGTTTGAGGTGTTCCTCATAGGTTTCAGAAGCAATTAGGAGGTCATCTATGTAGATGAAACAGAAATTTAGGTCTCGAAGAAGGGAATGCATAAACCGTTGAAAGGATTGCTCAGCGTTTCGCAATCCGAAGGTCATTCGAACGAATTCGAAGAGTCCGAACGGAGTAGAAATTGCAGTTTTTGCAATATCGCGCTCATCAATAGGAATTTGATGATATGCGCGGACGAGATCAATTGTGGAGAAAAATTGGCATACATGTAGTTAATGCGAAAAATCCTGAATATGAGGAATAGGATATTGATCCGGAATTGTAATGTTATTTAGAGCACGGTAGTCACCGCAAGGTCTCCACTCGCCGTTCTCCTTTTTAACGAGATGGAGAGGAGAAGTCCAAGGACTGTTAGAAGGTCGGCAGATGCAAATTGGGATAACATAAGATTAAATTCTGCCTTTACGATAGCCAATTCGTCTGGAGCAAGTCGACGATACTTACAAGAAACGAGAGGACCATGTGTTTCAATAACGTGAGTTACGTTATGCTTCACATGTTTAACAAGATCATTTTTGGACGTTAAGGGGTATATATTACTATATTATATATAAACTAGGTAACCCCCTAGTTTATATATAATATAGTAATTTTATTTTTATTTATTTAATTTCAGATATGCTGAAATCCAGTATATATGTATTTATAGTTATTTGTGTGTCTATAACACCTCTAGTTAAAATATTTATTTATTTAAAATTGAAAATAAAAATATTTAATTAATGATTTATTTATTAGGTGTTAAGTCCTATCTCAAAAAAATATTTGTTTATTTAAAAAAATAAAAGATATTTAATATATTAAGATTTATATCTGGATGTATTTGCTTAATTAATGAAAATTATTGTTTAATTAATTTTCCCTAAAATTATTTAATTATTATACTAAAAAAAATGTTTTATTTAATAAATTTGATTTATTTAATTTTTCGAAAATTATTGTTTTATTTATTTATTTTTTTATTTAATGCAGGTAAGAGATTCCCAAATTTTAGATTCGTCTGAAGACAATTTAAAAGTAATTATGGTTTCAATATCCATTTCATTTAGTACTTGATTTATCACGCTCGCGAGCCCACTCCAACAATGCATGTGAGAACCGAAAAGATTAGCCCCTACCGACCAGATTCTACAAAACGGTTTCTCCCGAACTTAACAAAGGCAACCACAACTGTCACGATTAGACCTTAGACCCATTTCTACTGACCCAGTTGTGATTCCTTAACCTAGAAATAAATTATCATTAGAACTAATGCCATAGTTGGAGAACGCTCCCGAGCGCCAGACTTCAAGTCCTAATCTCCATAAACATTGTTTTATTGTAGAAGCTAAATTGATAAATAGTTAAATTTGAAATTGTATGAGGTGAAGCCTTTGATCCTGATAAAAAATTTAATTGGTTCCTCTCTTCATTTCACCGAAGAAGCCTCTGGGCAAAGAATGGTACTACTGGTTTGTACCTAAGTACAAACCCAGCAGCACCACTCCCCTTCATCTGAGAACTCCCTCGCTGGAATGAAGAGAAGAATCCAATGATCGTCGATCGCATGTCCATGATGGACAGAGGCGACTTAAGAACATAATCAATGTTAAGGGGTGAAGCCCCATGGATGGCTTTTTAGGCCTAGCAGTTCAGAAAGTTTTTATTTAAACCTAATCCAACATTTTAACAACTATCAAAATGTACAACTAATTTTAATTCCTACTCCAAACAGACGTTTACGAAATTCAAAAATAATGTACAATTAATTCTAACCTACAACTATGATAGAATACAAGAGCAACAATAAGAACTCTAAAATGTTTCTCACACTAATTTTCTTTAAATTTACAGATTAGATATTAAAGCAAATACCTTCCCTTGTCTGCAATCAATATCAATCATAAAAAGAAGATAAGACAAAAGCTTCCTCGTAAAGTTCTGCTAAACTTTAGAACTTCATGTTCCCAGAAAATCAATTATAATTCAATATCCCAAAATACATTCTATTTATGATGGAAGAGTACGAATAATCAATAAATTTGGATTTTTACCAACAATAAAACATTACATTTTGCTAACCAAATGAAAAAATAAATTCTATTTTGTTTGTATTTGTAATTAATTTTTAGTATGGATTACTATATCTTATTTATTTATATTTTATTTTCAATAACTAAATGAAGCTCGCTAGATCCTTTCATTCTTGTTTCCATCAATATCTATTTGCAAAATGATATTAAATTGAAAAACTCGAAATCAATTCAGGTAGATGTATATATAATTAAATATACATATTGAAAAAAATATCAGTGAACTTAAGCTAAATAACTTGCCGTCTCCATACCATATTAAATGTTATCGGTAAGCAATAACAAAATTTATTCACCATCATTTAGTATGCAAGCACAACCAAAATAAAAATCCAATCGCGACTTATAGATGAAACTCCATCAAAAACAAATGAGAAATCTCATGAAACTATTACTCCTATATACAAAAACTATTTACACTATATACAATTTGTGTACAGTGAAAAAATTCATAAAAAAAATTGTACACCCCAAAACGGATTTTTTTTCCAAAAAAAAAATAATATATTAAACCCTAACTCAACCTACAACTAGGGACAGGAGCCTGCTGTGGACCTATCCACCACCGTGGGGTTTCTTCTTGCTGCTTGGGCGGTGAGATGGAGGCTCCCTCAACCGGCTCAATTGCTTGAGTATACTTGACCTGAATATACTCCATCTCCTCGACCAAGCAACTCTTTCCTTTCCCTTTCTTCTTTAAGTCCGCCCGTTGCTTCTTGACCCGCTGGTTTCTTTTGATCCTCTTCCTTTCCCGCCAGCCCAAATTCGGTTCCGACAGTGGGAGTTCCTGGAACAGCTGTTCAGGAGGTCTTCCACTATCTGGTCCACCGTATCCGACAGTGGAATTTCCTGGAACACCTGTTCCAGAAGCTCTTCCACTATCTGGTCCGAATCTGGCTGTGAGTCCGGAATCGGACGCGGGTCAAGCTCACCCAGATCTCCCGGTCGAGTCCTCTGTCTTACTAGTCTATAGACCCGACCCAGCTCCATTACATACTGCTCCTTCCGCATGATCTGCACCCCATTGAAGATGGACTGGACCGCCACCATATCTCCTCCTTTTTTTTCTCCCTGCCCCTGCTGTTTTTTTGTGTACATATTTATAAAATTTAAAATGTATTCCAAAAAATTTTAATATCCAAAGATTTAAACAACAAAAGAAAACCAGTAACTGGTTGTCCAAAAACAATATCTAATTTATTTTCCAAAAAATAAATCCAAACCAAAACTGAAAACAAAACCGGTTTGCCAACGCCCAAACCACAAACCCGGTTATGTACAAAAAAAAATCTAATTTGCGCCAAAATAACTACAAAAATGATCAAAAACCTATACTGATTTTACTAGGGGTTTTTATTTCGCGCCAGATTGTTAGCATTTGCACTCTATCACTAAAGAAAACCTTTTTTACACAAAATCCATAAAAAGATAAAAAGAAAAGATCTGATGAATCCGTTAGGCGTTAATGTCTATACTTCTCTCTCTCTGGTATTTACATCCCATGGAGGGGTTTTGCCGTCTGTGCAATCAGCTTCCAATCGTCTCGTTCCATGACCAGTTGACCCCAGTTTCGACATCCTATATCACGAAGGTCTTGGATGATGTCATCACGCCAGCGTTGTCTAGGTCTTCCTCTTCGACGAACACCAGCTGGTTGTTGTTGGGACGCTTTTTTAATCATTCTATCTAATGGTGCCCTTTCTACATGACCAATTCGGTTAGATTTAATGAATCCGATTACATCGCAGCCTCCAAGAAGCTGTCTGATTTCATGATTAATTCGGATTCTATACTGATTTCATGATTCATTCGGATTCTATACTGATTTTCAGCAACTTTACATGGACCATAAATTGTTCGTATGACTTTCCTCTCGAATGTTGATAGAATTCTACAATCGAAGGAAGTCAGTGTCCAGCTTTCACTTCCAAAGGTAAGCACAGGTCGAATTAACGCTTTGTAAAGTGTGAGTTTACACGACTGCGAAAGATTTGGATCGCAAAAGTTTTGAGTATGCGTAGAAAACTCTGTATGCGGCTGAGACACGGTCTTTAATATCTGCCTGCATGTCATTTGACGATGTTATTACAGACCCGAGGTATTTGAAGTTTTCTACACGTTCCACTTCATAGTCGCCAGTATTCAGATTGCCGGGAGGTATATTCCTGGATGTTGTTAAAAGTTTAGTCTTGCCGGTGTTAATGCATAATCCAAGTCATTTAGCATTTCTTTCAAGCTGAGAGAGACTATCCTTGATATCGCTTGTTCTACGTCCGAGAAGCACAATATCATCTGCATAGCCAAGAATTTGACTAGATTTGTTAAATATACAGTTTTGTGTCTAAATTCGGCTTTTTCTTATCGCGTACTCAAGCGCCAAATTAAATAGTTTGGGCGCGAGTGCATCACCTTGTCGAACGCCTGATGTTATATCAAAAGAGTCAGAAACTGACCCTTCGATTACTATTCTACAGTTTGATCCCGATGTTGTGAGTTTGCACAGAGAAACAAGTTTCGCTGGAATACCAAGGCATATGAGTGCAGACCAGAGGTTGTCGCGGATGATGCTATCATATGCTTGCTTTAAATCAACGTAGAGCTGGTGAATGCTGATGTTGTACTCCCAACATTTTTCCAGAATCATCTTTAAGGTAAAACATTGATCTGTGGTTGAACGGTTGGGATGAAAACCACACTGATAGTCGCCGATGATAGATTCGGCGAACGGGATGAGCCGAGCGAGTAAGACATTAGCTAGTATTTTACATGCAGTGTTCAACAGTGCGATTCCACGATAATTCGCACACTTTAGACGGTCACCTTTTTTATGTAGCGGAACAATGAGAGCCGTTTAAGAGAGCATAGAGCATAGATAATCAGTTTGGGAGCTTCGGGTGTTTCTTGTTAACCATTTTTCTCGCAGTTTTTGTTTGTGCTCAATGTTACGTTTGGTAATAAATACAGGATCATTTAAAGGAGATACCAACTTTATTACATTTATTTTTACACAATTATAATTTTGCGACCACACCCAGTCGAATACAAAACAAGAGTGTGTTTACATCGAGATAGATTAATTTCTATAAATATGTTCGTGGGTTTTTATAGCAGTGTTTTGTACTTGACACTAATAGCTGTGTTCCATACATAACACTCGCCCCCCCTATAATAGCTTGATTCTATACAAAATTATTTTATGTTATATAAATTTACATTGTCTTTTAATCTTCATACCTTTTGGGCTTATGGATCAAACTTCTATCTCTAAATCTTTGTTGTGTGATATTTTGATAATTATTCTCATTTATACAATTCTGAGAGATTTTATGCTTAACAAATATTACATGTTTATTTTTGTCATATTTTGAATTATTAGGACTTTCATTACTTTCATTATTATAAGTCCTTTCTATTTGCTGGTATTGGTTAAAGTTCTTTAATATTGCCCCTCTAGATCGTATTTGATCTACGTGGCGTTTAGTAATTTTATTATCTGTTGTTTTGCAAAGATAATTTCTTGGACCAATGATTCTTTCTACAATTGCGTTCTTCCATGTAGTCTTATTAGGGTCTTTGTAATCTATTATAATAACATTATCGTTAACGTTAAATATTCGTTCGTACGTCTTTGTGCTCTTTGTTTTGTTTTTTATTTGCCTTTCTGTATTGCACGCTTTGTTATTCTTATCGATCTCATCACTACCCCTATTAAGTTCACAATTTCCTTCACCCTGACTAGGTCGCAGCAAATCCAATTCAATTTTAGGCTTAAAATTTAAAATTTCTGAATAAGGTGGAATGTTAGTAGTCGAATGTTTGATACTACGGTAATCTAACAAGAAGTTACTTATAGTCTTTTCAATATCTATTGACTTATCTTTTTCTAAACCCTGTACACATTTTGCTATTATGGCATTTTTTATTGTTTTCACGGCATTTTCCGCTGCTCCATTAGTCGCCGGAAAACCTACTGCCGTAAATGTATGTTTTATTTTTAATCTGTCTGTAAATTTTTTAAAAGCATCTGCTGTAAACTGTGCTCCGTTATCCGAAACTATATGATCCGGTAACCCGAATCTTGCAAAGATTTCTCTAAGTTTTCTGATAGTAAAATCAGCCGTGGGATGGTTAGTTAAAAAAACTTCAATCCACTTAGATTTTGCATCAATAACAATTAAAAAATAATTATTTTTAATGGGTCCCGCGTAATCCATGTGAATCCTACCCCATGGACGGTCAGGGATTTCCCATGGAATTACTTTTGATTTAGGCGGACCTGGAAGCGTCGCCAAACAACCTTCACAGTTTTTTATTAAGGTCTCAATGTCATTGTCTATTCCTGGCCACCATACGTATGAGCGTAAAATAGACTTCGTTTTCACCATACCTAAATGTGTTTCATGGATTCTGTTTAAAATTGTGTCTTGCAAACTTTTAGGAATAACTATTCGATGTCCCCTCATTAATATTTGTTTTTCAACTACTAGTTCCCTGTGGTTGTTAATGTATTTCTTGTATTTTTCTGTTTTCTTTAACTCTTCGAATTTATTTTCGTGAACCGCTTTAATTATAGCCTGCAAAATCTCGTCTTCTAACGTTTTTTTTAAAAGCATATCGTAATCTATTGGTAGATCTGTGTTAGTCGTAACACAATACAAATAAGATTGTTCTACCTCTGTTGCTTTGTCTTCTTCAGGGTTCTTATTGGGTATTCTAGAAAAAATGTCTGCATGGTTATCCTTGGATCTCACATGCTTAATTGTAAAATCAAAAGCTGACAAATGAAGAGCCCAACGCTGCAAACGGCTTGCAGTCATTTGTGGAATGCCCTTTGTCTCGCCAAAAATACCCAATAACGGTTTATGATCCGTAACTAAAGTAAAATGATGTCCGATTAAATATTGGTAAAATTTTTTTGTCCCGAAAATTATAGCTAGAGCTTCTTTTTGTAATACCCCATAGTTTTGTTCCGCAGAGTTTAAAGTACGGGATGCGTACTCTATCGCTCTCTCAGTTCCATCTGGAAAAACATGAGATAATACTGCCCCTACGCCCACGCTTGAAGCATCACATGTTAAAATAATCGGAAGCTGAGGGTTAAAATACACTAAAGTTTCGTTTGAAATTAAATCTCTTTTTATGTTGTCAAATGCATTTTGGCATTCTATTGTCCATTCAAACATTTGATCTTTTCGCATCAATTCGTACAGCGGTTTTAATTTGGTAGCAATATCTGAAATAAATTTTCCGTAATAATTTACAAGTCCGCAAAACGACTTTACTTCGTGAATATTTTCGGGTGGACGTGTGTCCAAAATTATCTTGGTATCATTTATTTTATTTATACCTTTAGATGAAACTATATGTCCTAAATACTCTATTTCAGATTTTGCAAAGCTACATTTATTTTTATTTAACCTGAGATTTGCATTTCTTAATTTTCCAAAAACTGCATGTAGTCTTTCATTATGAGTTAGTATGTCAGGAGCTGCAACTATAATATCGTCAAGAAAACTCGTTACACCAGAGATATTACCTAAAACCTTCTCTATTTCCCTTTGGAATATACCTGTAGCTGGTTTTATTCCAAAAGGTAACCTATTCATCACGTAATTTCCTTTATGTGTACTCCACGTCACTAGTTTTTTTGAATCGTCGTCTAGTTCGATCTGATTGTACGCACGTGATAGATCTATTTTCGAAAATACTTTGTTGCCCTGTAGAATACTAAAAATTTCGTTAATTCGCGGTAGCGGATGATTCGTGTCTTTCAAGAATCTGTTTATCGTCATTTTGTAATCAGCGCATATTCGTGCTCTACCGTCACTCTTTAGAATTGGTACCAAAGGAGTTCCCCAATCCGTTGAGTCTACTTTTTTTATTATATTTTCATTTTCTAAGTCCTCTAACTGTTTGTCTATTTGTTTTCTAAAGGCTTCGGCAATCGGTCGAGGTCTAAGAAAAATTGGTTCAATATCATCTTTTGTTTCTAATTTAACTTTAACATCTTTCAACTTACCGATAGTGTTTTCAAATAATTCGGAAAAATTATCTACTATTTTTAAAACATTATTATCAATTATATTTAAATTATTTAAAGAAATATTTTTAACTTTAAATTCATTAAAGAAATTTCTTCCAACTATACAGACTTTGGCATTTTTTATTACTAAGAATTTAAAATATTTTTTTACGTTATTATGCCAAATTATGGGATGAAAGGCTCCTACTACCGATAATTTATTGCCACCGTAACCAGTAACAATCGTATCATCTGTAACTAATAAATTTTTATCGAAATATTTATTAAAAATATCATCAGGTATAGCTGACACTGCTGCACCTGAATCAATTTGAAAATTTAATTCTACTTCAAAAATTTTTAATTTAATTTCAATTGGTTTAATACTATTATAATTATTTAAATGAAAAACATCATTATCGTTACCCTGATTTTCATCCGTCAAATTAATTTGCTTCTGTTGCCGATGATCATCACAAACGGCTGCCATATGACCTTTCTTGTTACACTTATTGCATGTCGCATATTTATATCTGCACTTAAAACTTTGATGATTTGAGTATCCGCAGTGGATACATTTTTTGTTATCATTGTTTCTTGATGACGATCTGTATTTGGTAAATCTTCTGCTTCTTGAATGGCTTCTAGGTCTGGATCTGTAAACTTTGCTTTCGTTGCCCTGACGTTTAACTAAGTTGATATTTTCAGCTGGAGTTTCCATTGCTTTATTTTTACTTTTTAGTTCGATCCTTTGTGCTATTTTTACGGCTTTGTCAAATGTTAATGTGTCTTCATCTTGCTCCGATAAACTGTCATATATTTTTGGTATACTGCCTGTTACCAATTTATCTAGCATCATGTTTACAAGATGCTCGTTGAATTTGCATTTTGATGCCATTTTCCTTACTCTTATGACATAGCTTTGCACTGTTTCGTTAACAGTCATTTTCATTTCGTAGAATTTTCTTCTTTCGTCGTAAATATTTGTGATTGAAACGAAATTCTTGCTCATTAATTCACATAGCTCGGCATAAGTTTTGCTGTTTATGTCGACTGGGCTGCATAAACCATTTACTAAATCGTACGTAGCTGGTGCTAAGTACGCCAACAAAGATGATTGTTTGCCATCTTCTTCCGTAATTTTCAATGTTTTGAAGTAATTTTCAAGGCGTCCCTTGTAAATACTCCATTTATATTCTTCATGATTGAATATAGGTGCATTATGCATTGCCACCAATTCTGTCGCCATTTTGGGTCGCTTCTTTGTTTTAATATTTTTTTTCACTTAATATAATTGTATATACTTTATATTGTTTTTACCTTACTTTTATTTTCTCTACGTCGCCAATGTTACGTTTGGTAATAAATACAGGATCATTTAAAGGAGATACCAACTTTATTACATTTATTTTTACACAATTATAATTTTGCGACCACACCCAGTCGAATACAAAACAAGAGTGTGTTTACATCGAGATAGATTAATTTCTATAAAAATATGTTCGTGGGTTTTTATAGCAGTGTTTTGTACTTGACACTAATAGCTGTGTTCCATACATAACACTCAATGCTTTCGCGGCACTCGTCATCAAACCATTCGTTACGTGATTTCGGTGGTCGTTTTCCGATTGTAGTTTGTGCTGCGGATATGATGGTTGATTGAAGCGTTTGCCATTCTTTTTGTATGTTTCATGGCATCTCAGATGGGATGTCATGCTCTTTTATGCTTTGCGTTACAATTTCCTGATATCTATTCAGTGTTTCCAGGTGTTTAAATGCTTCGACATTCCAGCGCACGGTCTTTTTTGCTTGCCTATTAAATGTAGATGATAATTTGCACTTATACTTAAAGATGACAAGCATATGATCGGTGTCGATATCAGCACCTCTGTATGATCGAACGTCAGTTACACTTGTAGAGTGTCTCTTAGAAATCATGACGTGATCGATTTGATTTTCAGTTCTTCCATCGTTTGATTTCCACGATGCTTTGTGGATTCTCTTATGAGGAAAGAAAGTGCTAGAAATTACTAGATCATACATCATAGCCAGTTCAGCTGCGCGAAAGCCGTTATTGTTACTAGTATGATGCAAGCTGTTAGGGCCGACATGTGTTTTAAGTTCTGCACTTCTACCAATTTGCACATTGAAGTCACCTACCACGATTTTTATATCGTGCCACGGGATGTTATTGATGATTTCTTCGAGTTCTAGGAAGAACAGGTCTTTAATGTCATCTGCTTTGTCTTCAGTAGGTGCATGAACATTGACGATCGTTGCATTAAATTTTTGCGTACAGATTCTCCCTGCAGAACTACTTAAGAATGGAGGAGCAGCTCTGGTCTCACGTATATATGATCTGATTCTTGCAATCTGGGACCAAGAAGAACTACCTGCTGAATGGAAAACAGCTCTCATTGTTCCGCTACATAAAAAAGGTGACCGCCTAAAGTGTGCAAATTATCGTGGAATCGCACTGTTGAACACTGCATATAAAATACTAGCTAATGTCGTACTCGCTCGGCTCATCCCGTTCGCCGAATCTATCATCGGCGACTATCAGTGTGGTTTTCGTCCCAACCGTTCAACCACAGATCAATGTTTTACCTTGAAGATGATTCTGGAAAAATGTTGGGAGTACAACATCAGCATTCACCAGCTCTACGTTGATTTAAAGCAAGCATATGATAGCATCATCCGCGACAACCTCTGGTCTGCACTCATATGCCTTGGTATTCCAGAGAAACTTGTTTCTCTGTGCAAACTCACAACATCGGGATCAAACTGTAGAATAGTAATCGAAGGGTCAGTTTCTGACTCTTTTGATATAACATCAGGTGTTCGACAAGGTGATGCACTCGCACCCGTACTATTTAATTTGGCGCTTACGAGATAAGAGTACGCGATAAGAAAAAGCCGCATTGAGACATAAAACTGTATATTTAACAAATCTAGTCAAATTCTTGGCTATGCAGATGATATTGTGCTTCTCGGACGTAGAACAAGCGATATCAAGGATAGTCTCTCTCAGCTTGAAAGAAATGCTAAACGACTTGGATTATGCATTAACACCGGCAAGACTAAACTTTTAACAACATCCAGGAATATACCTCCCGGCAATCTGAATACTGGCGACTATGAAGTGGAACGTGTAGAAAACTTCAAATACCTCGGGTCTGTAATAACATCGTCAAATGACATGCAGGCAGATATTAAAGCTCGTGTCTCAGCCGTATACAGAGTTTTCTACGCATACTCAAAACTTTTGCGATCTAAACATCTTTCGCAGTCGTGCAAACTCACACTTTACAAAGCATTAATTCGACCTGTGCTTACCTTTGGAAGCGAAAGCTGGACACTGACTTCCTCCGATTGTAGAATTTTATCAACAATCGAGAGGAAAGTCATACGAACAATTTATGGTCCATGTAAAGTTGCTGAAAATCAGTATAGAATCCGAATGAATCATAAAATCAGACAGCTTCTTGGAGGCTGCGATGTAATCGGATTCATTAAATTTAACCGGATTAGATGGTTTGGTCATGTAGAAAGGGCACCATTAGATAGAATGATTAAAAAAGCGTCCCAACAACAACCAGCTGGTGTTCGTCGAAGAGGAAGACCTAGACAACGCTGGCGTGATGACATCATCCAAGACCTTCGTGATATAGGATGTCGAAACTGGGGTCAACTGGTCATGGAACGAGACGATTGGAAGCTGATTGCACAGACGGCAAAATCCCTCCATGGGATGTAAACGCCAGAGAGAGAGAGAGTACAGATTCTCATTGTGCATATCCGTATATTAATTGGGCGAAAGTCGATAACATGTTGATTCACGCGATGATGTATGAGAAAGCCAACTCCAAATTCTCCTCCGTTTTCATGACCGCAGTAGTAGAGAGTGTATCCCTTGGCTGTTTCGTGGATTCCACTCTTGTCCATCTTAGTTCTTGTAACGCCACTATATCCAGTGTATAGCTATTGATTTGGTTTGTAAGTTTTAGTAGATCTCCTGGTCTTCTAAGGCATAGCACGTTCCAGGTTCCCATTTTTAAATCGTAGTCCGGGTACAGTTGCCGAGGTCGTTCTAATAATGAATCCGAGATAATCCGAGGCCTGTGTACAGAATTCATGACAAGTAATTTTTTACGGAAATGGGGTGTTAGCCCTTCGCTCAACCCAAATTTTCGTGAATGGGTTCGTTTTGCATATTAAGGTCACCAGAAACAACCTTTTTACATGTTCATATAGCGAGCCGCTTGATCCAAGACAGACGCCCGCAACAAACCGCCCCTAGCATGGAGAACAGACGCTTGCTACACGTTTATATAGCGAGCCGCTTGATCCAAGACAGACGCCCGCTCCAAGCCGCCCCTAACATGGAGAACAGACGCTTGACTTGCATTGGTTTTGTGGCGCCAATGACTCGCCATGGTGCAGAATCATTGAGTATAAGCAGTATTTACTCTGTCCCTCTCAACTACACCAACCTAATTCTGTTAGCATTACCCAGGTAGCACGGCGTGGAAGTAGAATTTCGGATTTCACTACCCACTAATGTCTATACCGGACTACGATTAATTCATTTTTTTTTTTTTGGATTTTTAAATTAAAAAAGTTAATTGCACCTTTTTCCAGTCTGGTTTTATTTAAATATTAATTTTTAATCAATTAAATATTTTAAATATAATCACACGATATTTCGCCAAATTGTGGCATTTTCAAGTGTATCATATGTATTTATAAATAATTAACAATAAAATTTTTTTTACAAAATATTAAAGTACAAACACAAAATATTTGAATTTAAAAATGATTTTAAAAAATTTTGGAAATGACATTAGAAATTATAATTTGTTTAAAAGGTAACTAGAAGTAAAAATGAAATTATTTTTTCTTTTTGAATTCAAAGGTATTTAAAAGGTGAGTGTAGGATTTTTTTAAATTTTCGGTATCTGTTTTAAAATTTATTGAGTTTGGTTTATCCAAATGAATATATGCTGATTCAATCATTTCTCTCTTTTTCGTGTTTTTTTCTGAAGAGATAATTGAAGGATGTTCCATGTTCCAAATGTGTTGATTGTCAATTGAATGTTGAGCGAGCAATTATCCACCCGAGGTGAATTGATTTCATCTTGTAATTTTAAATATTTAATTAATGTAGAAACTTGTACTTTCAGTCTCTCTCCAGACATAAATCCTGTTGAGAATGTCGGGTCAGAGATCAAAGGCAAAGTTAGGAGTGAACACCAAGTGTTTCATAGTAATGATGAGGTCTGGGATGCCATTGTGAGAGCGCACAACATGAAGAGAGGCGTTGATTGGCGCCAATATTTCATCGATTTGTTAAATTCAATAGAATGCGCGAAATGATTGCAGCACAAGGCGGTCAGATAAGATATTAACTTTAAATTATATTAATATTAATTAAATTTAATGAATTAATCAAATAATCAAATATTGTTAAACAATTTAGCCAATTATTTATGAAATAAAATTAAAAATTCTATTATTTTCTGATTTTTTTTGATTTTTTTCTATTGAAAAACTTTTATCAAACTTTAAATTAATTTTTTTTAATGATTAAGTTAGGATAAAAAAAACAAATTATATACCAAAATACTCCACCAATATTGAGCTATTTAAAATTGAAAACCGGATTTAAAATCGGATTACCCAGTACTATTTTATTTACAAAAAACCAACAGCACTTTCGCTTGAAAATAGGTGTATGTCTTTTCAGTTCACAATTTCTCCCCACTTGTTTTCCGGGTACCAGTCCACAATTCCTGCCCCTCAATTTGACATTTTTTGGGAGATTATGCTCAAACAAGATAAAATGTTCCAGCAGTACCCCAAAAATGTCCTCGGGCTTCAAGATACAGCCCTTCAAAAACTGACACTTTCATAGTAAATTAAGATATTTTTCTTTCTGATATGACTTCAAACATTAGTCATTATTTTCACTAAAACCATCTTAAGTTTGTATGTTTTATATTAAAATGAAATAAAACACTTACCTGATATACACAAAACACTTTTTGAAGTGAAACTTCTTTATCGGCGTATGAGAGAAATTTTAAAGCAGTATAAAATTTAAAAAAATCGTCACGATTTTCGGTTACGTTGTTTTTTTATAAATTTTAATTTTGTTTTGATAATTTTATTTTTATTAATTTATTTAGTATTGTACTAAATGTTATATGAGTTGGATGTGTCGATTGTAGATGGTGGTCATGATGGTCATTGTGGTCATGGTGGTCATGTTAGTCATGGTGGTAATAGTGGCCATGGTGGTCATAGTGGTAATGGTGTTCACGGTGGTCACGGTAGTCATGGTGGTCATAGTAATTATGGTGGTCATGATGGTCATTTTGGTCATGGCGGTCATGGTGGTCGTGGTGGTCATGCTGGTCATGGTGGTAATGTGGTCACGGTGGTCATGGTGAATTGGAGTGTATCAGAGATATATACGAAGATATATACTCTCCAAACAATTGGTTATCAATAATCGGCGTTTTTTTTCTTAAGCCTTATCTACCCAATTTCTGTGAAGTTCTAAATAGTAGAAAAATGATATGTCATAAAGAAGTTTCACTTCTTAAGCCGTGCATTCACATAAAACAGAAACCGAATTTCATACAAATTTGACAGCAACAGAAACAGAAACCTAATTTAGAAACAGAAACAGAAACTGAAAATTCGTCTGTTTTGTCTGGACCAGAAACAATTAAAATTTAATTGTTTCTGGTCCAGAAACTGTCACGTGACCATATTATTTTAAATTTATGTAACGGGATTGTACATTATTTTAAGAAATAAATATTTAGTCAAAAATAATTTACGTTGAATTTAGCTCGATTTTTTTTTGATGGATATTATTATGTGCGATAACGAACTTAGATTTTAAAGATTTTTCACACAAATTGGATTATAAATAAAAAAGTTATAGACGAATTAAATTTACTTCTTTATACAGCGGACTCCCCTTACAAACTAAAATCGAGACGTCGAAATAACAGAGATCGTGTTGCATATATTCGTAATGTTAATGCTCTACACAATGAAGTTAATGTTGATTTTTAGAATTGAATGTGGTGAATTTGAATGTGATTCCAGGTAACTTTGATTCGTATGTTTGTGGTGCTTTGGATATGAGTTGTCGTTTTTGTCTTGCCAAACATTTTGCAAGAGAAGTTACTTCAGATAATAATAAAGCGTTTTTTTTGAGTTGCCATAAAGGCAAAGTCAATTTACCTCCTCTTTCTGAAAAGCTGATGTGTCGATGGTTATAAAAGTTAACAGAGAATGTGATATTCGTCGTTTTAATGATGCTGTTCAAACTGATGTGGCTGATATTTTTAAAAATGATGATGGTGAACCACCTTTTGAAAGAAATATGATTGTTTTTTCAAAAAATGCAAATGAAATTCGTTCTGTTTCTATCCTTGATTCTTCTTTGGATCCCTTAGCTTATCCTTTGTTGTTTCCAAATGGTGATACTGGGTGGCGCGTTAACATTCCACATAATTTAGTTTCAACTTCACGTGCTAATGTGCCACGTACAAAAGTTACAATGTTGCAATATGCATCTTATTGCCTTGCTATACGTGATGGTTTTAGTCTTTTGCATCGTTCATAAAAATTATTTCTTCAATGGATTGTTGATATGTATGTTCGTATCGAAGGTACACGGCTTCATTACATTCGTTCAAATCAATCTGCTCTTCGTGCTGATTTGTACAATAGTTTAACAGATTTCTTGCATCAAAATCAAAATTGAATTTCAAAAACGTGGTCTTCCGCATGCTCATATTTTGTTAAATTTGTCAGATGAAGATAGAATTGATGGAATTGAAATGATTAATAAATTTGTATGTACTTAAATCCCTGATCCCATTCTTTTTCCTAAATTACATGAATATGTGAAACGTCATACGATACATGGACCATGTGGTGCATGCATGGTCCATGGTCCAATCGATCGATGCCGAAAGAAAGTACTGGCAATTCTTAAATGATTTGATAATGCAAAGTAATTCAATATCTTCAAATGAAGTCGCGTTTTTATGTTTATTTCACTACTGCTTATATTGTTATGCTATAGAAAGTCTCCTTATCGACGGTTTTTCAATGCATAATGAACGGTAATGAAAAACATATTGTTGCATATTCCTTTATGGTCATTTTATCATAGCGATACAGTATACACCTGCATCAAATATTCTTAGAGAAGAATGGCCTCTACTACAGAACAAATATTGGATATCCAGATCTTGCTTTTCCATAAATTACTTTCTAATTTCTTGCAGAGCGATGATATTTATTCTTTAGCCCACCTCCCTTTCGTTTCTAGATTAAAATCATAAATACTCTAAGACTGCTCACGTTCCGATCCCAAATCTGGTCTTTTTCACGTTCAACACCTATTTTGGTTGTTTTTCGGGTATGATAGTTTTGTTCTGTTTATATTTTTTGTCCTTAGATTTTTCTAGTTTCAAGTCTTCAAGTCTCAAGTCATATTTAGGATTTCACAGACAATACTTAGCATGAAATAAATTTCAGTTGCAGTAGCTTATCACTTGCCACCTTGACCCGAAGTACCTTTGATTGATTGATTGATTGGTCAGTGGTTTAATAAAAACAAGTTGAATTAAATCTAGATTTTAATCAATGCTTTTAAGTTTGTCATAGGGTTTACATGGAAAGGACTTCAAAATTAGCCACTGACATTCTGACGAATTCATGGAATTAATTGCTTGGTTCAGCCAAAAGATTGTAACAAAATGTTTTTCTCATTGTTTTCTGTAGAATACAGGCAAGGTTTACTCATTTCAAAATTTTACCATTTTTTCATTACACTCGGAATGCAATCTTTTTAATATGAATTATGAATGAAGCAAGAACTCACATTGCTCGTATACTGTGCATTTTAACCACTAACATTATTTTTCAAACCTGGGTTTATATTTAATCCAGTAAATTAGTTTTATTAAATCATAAAAATAAATTTATATATTTAATAATAAAAAACGCTCGTATAGTACACCAGTGCAGCAACCACAAACTCCATCTGTTAAAAAGTTTATCAAAAAATACAAAATTTATTAGATAACCCTCAAACACGGGTGTAGCCACAACTAAACAAATTTGTTAACGCTCTAATATGTTAGCGCGATAATTTACTATCGGGATGATTTTAGTTTCATAGTTTAAAGTCTGATAATATTAGCGCCGTAATTTATTAGCCCGCTAGCTATTGCAAAACTTAGGGTTATAATTATTGCGCTACCGAACGATAGATGATAACGCAAGTGAGGCACAACATTAACAATAATTAATAAAAAAAATTGAAATTATTTCCAAATTCTTAAATATTTATTTTAGTTTTTAAAAATGTAAAATGTAAATGTTAAACCTTTTAACCTAAAAAATATTGAGTTTGATCATTTGACTAAATATGTTCATCTTGTTATTTTCTCAGAAGCTCTAGTCAAACAGAATTAGTTCTTCTTTACAGATTGCTTCATCGTAACAACTATTCGAAGGCGGAGCGGTAGATTGTGTCTCTAAAACATCAGTCTAAAATCAAATAAAAAAAGTTATTACTCCATAAATAATTTTTTAGAAAAATGTTATAGTTTTTGTTTTGTTTTTTTAGATGTCGGTCTTCCACTACATTTGCTAAAGATTTTATCTAAGATAATTGGTCTTAAGGTGGTTGTAAATAGGTCAAGAGTCTCTTCGACAAATTTTATGAAATACGTCGTGGCTTATTCAAGTCTACTGAATTAAAATTTCCAAGCCGGATAATTATGCATAAACATTATCTTTCGCATATACAGAATATAGAATTGTAAGGTTTACACACTCGCTTTTCCCATAGACAAAAATGGAATAAAGAAATCTTAATTTTATTTAGAACGGAAAATATATTTACCTCTTCTTCTTCAATTTTACCTATCGTTGCCAATTCAATTTGCTCCACGTTTGTGTTTTCAGATTTAGCTGTTGAATTTTCTTGCAAGTTTATTGAACTTTTTGTGCCAATATCTGTCGTTTTCTACAATGTAAATATTTAAAAATTAAACTTAAATGAAAATTTTAAAGTTGTGCTAATTTAGAAGCAGGCTTTTGTATTTCAGATCTAGTAACAAAGCAAGGTTCATACGGTTCAGTTTTATTTGTCTGTTTTGAATATTTTTCATTATTAAACAAACTTCGAACTCAAGCTTAGTCACAGAAATTTTATTAACAATAGTTCTGGAACTTAGTTTTTATGGAGTCAGCTTTTATGAGGTGTCTCATATTATAAATGGTGAAGAAAACCCTATAATGTTTGCGTCTAGCAGTTTATCACCAGCGCAGAATAACTATTCATCATTACATCCGATCGTGAAGGTCTTGCAATAATATTTGCACTTAAAAAATTCCATAATTATATTATATGTTAAATTTTCAACAATTCAGATTTTTTTTTTTTATAAAATGTGTTGTGTAGTAGGAATTACAATATGTGTCACAATAACACATAAAAACCTTTTAAGACCAAGGTCCCACAACAACATACTTTCAAAGATGTTGATGGACGTAAATCTTTCTTTTTTTGTTTTTTTATATTTTTGGTTAAAGAATGGATAACTAAAGAAAAAATCCTATCACTGACAAAATATGACATAGGCCAATATTTTATGATAGAATAGAGAAAATAAAAGTAAATTAAAAAGTAAATAGCAAATTTTTACAAAAATTTGCTGAAACAAAACAAAAATGTAGTTGCCAATAATCCAGCCGGTTGCATATTCCTTGATCCTGTGACGCACTGTCATTCTTGAGGATTAAGGCCCACACATAGTTCGTTTCCTCAAGGGAGCAATAGCGTCTCATCATCAAGGATTATTTCACAGCTAAGATTGAGGGTGCTACCGTTGACTGAATACAGTTTATCCGCCACCACCACTAAGATGTCACCTTGGCTAGTGATATCTCACTGCTATTACCAGTGGTATGTGATATCTCACGTTAACTCGTATGTCAATAGCAGGGACTGGAGTACGCGGGGTTGTCACACCCGTGGATCAAAAATAAAAAAAAATTTTAAAACAATAAAAACTGATCCCTCCATGCGGAGAATGGATTGATTGATCATCATTGATCAACCCTCAATCCAACGGTCTCGGTGAGAGAGCGGTACAAACTGTAAAAAAGTCATTAAAGCATTTAAACAAATTTTACGTTCATATTGAGAATGCAGGAACGGCTGAGGAAATTTGGAACAAATTGAATAGCCTCTTCCAAAATTCAGGATTTAAGCCTAAAATAGGACTATTACAGAAGCTGTGTCCTGTCCAACTAGTTGAATGTAAATCCGTAGAAGATTACGTTTCCCAAATTTTATCAACTGCAAACAAGCTGACTAGCATTGGTTTTACTGTTGCGGACGAATGGATTGGAAGCCTTCTTCTTAAGGGTTTGTCATTTGCCAGATTATTACAAGCCAATGGTAATGAGTATTGGGGCTTCGGGAATACCGATATCAGCTGACAACATTAAAATGAAACTCTTACAGGATGTCAAAAAGGAATCGTCAAATTGTACTAGTCAAACCAGTAGTGTCTTGTATACATTGAAACCGAAGAAATTCTATAAACGTTTCAAGCAGAAGAAAGAACAAAATGGAAACAGCAATAAGCTAGGAGTTCAGTGTTCAATATTGCTACTAATTGTTTCTCGCCCAGAAGTGTTAAAAATTCTATTGTCAAGAAACAAAGAGGTAAAGCTCTTGTTTCCGCTTTGCAAGCAGACTTCAGTAATCCAGACACATGGTAGTTGGACAGCAGAACTTTAGTTCATATGTCGTATGATGCATCTTTGTTTGAGTCGATTGCGTAGTATGACTGTGAAGTTACAATTGCTGATAGCACATAAAATATAAAAAGGTGACATAAAATTGAGTTTGACTACTGAAGATCAAATAACTGTCAAGGATGTCATCTATGTTCCTGAACTTTCAACTAATCTGCTTTCTGTCAGTCAAGTAACAAGGAAAGGAAATAAGATTGTATTTCAAGGAGAAAGCTGTAAAATCTAGGGTTATATGTAATGGGGAAATGAGTTCGAACGAACAAAATTAAACATTAAGCAAACCAACTTTTTAGTGGGTACACTAAGTTGGTGGAAACATAAAAAAAACTGATCGTCTCTTTTTTTATCGTGGAAATCGACCTTTTATGTTTTCATCGACTATAAATACGAAGACTCAATTCGAGGCTCGCTTATTCTTATTGGATTATTAAATTTTGACGTCTTCATATCTTTGTTGTGTGGTGATAATAATGTCAGACGAAGCGTGTGGGTCTTTTGTTTAAAGTAAAAAGAAAGGCGTTGTCAATAGATCTTGTAAGTGATGATGGACATGGTGACGGAACACAGCGAGCTACCTAACTAAAGCGGAGTTGTTTGGTAAATATATCCTGAAGAACTATTAAATAAAAAAATAAAAAAACAATAAGAAAATAAATTTATCTGTGAACCCGCGGTTAGTTAGGTAATATTTTAATTTTGAAGTTTAATTTATTTTTTTTGTGTGATACAGTTTTGTTCTTACCGTAATCATTTAATGCTGGTGAGATTAAATTATATAATAAAATCGGTGTTTGGGATACATCATAGGAAAAGAATTTAAAAAAAACTAAATAAATAGTTTTTGTTGGTATTGTTAATGACGGAACCACGGAACGGTAAAAAGAAAGAAAACACGCGTAAAAGATCCGTGAAGTGGTAGATTCGTCTATGTGGATGTTTTAGATTATTGCTGTCTCCTTTAACAATTCTATGATTTGACGACCGTGTATTTTAGTGAGGACCCAGAACAGCGAGTTGCTATTCGGAGTCGCCAGAAAACACTCAAGCACGAGAAATACTGTAATTTTTTTTTGGTCTAGAACAATTGCATGAATACGGTAAAACCTAGTCTAGATATAGTGTTACAAATAATTTGTAAAGAACATAATATAGTGAATTATGAGGCGCACAGCAGCCATATATTATTATAGTGTTGTTTTTAGTCTAATTTGATGGACTCTGCTTATATACTTAGCTAATTTTATAATCAAATTTACTAGGGTCATTAAAAAAAAGAAAGTTGGTTTTTTTTTGTGTTATCAAGTATCATAAACTGTAAACGACTGTAAAATTGTTTAACTGTACAATAAATATTTTTATGTTGAATAATCTCGTTTGCTTGTTGGCTCGTATACCATACTCATGTGATAATTTTTTTTTTAGAGTTGCCTGAATTGTCAACCACATCCTAAGTTTTAGTGAGAATTAAATAGAAAAAAAAACAAACCAAAAAAAGGAAAAGCATTGCTAGTGAATATAAGTGGATTTGTTTTATTTATTCTCGATCTACATAATATGTTTCTTGTCATATAATAAAAGCAGCAAAGGACAAGGGAAATATACAACAAAAAAAAAAGATTTTAGAAAAGGAAAAACAGAAAAAAAAATTTTGTATGTTTTGTGATTTTATGATTATGCGTTCAGACTGATAACTGGGCTTAAGAGGGAAATTGAGTATAATGTCTATTTCTGGGTGTGGATACGAAGTAATACCAAGTGATCCAAAACGTACATGCTGACACCTAGTCACATCGTATCCGTATGATTGAGGTCACTTTACGGGATGCAATAATAAGAAAAGCAAGTGGATTATTTACCTCGGCTATATAAGTTTGAAAGGCGTACGACAAAGTGATCGTCCGAAAGTTGATCCTAGCACCGGGGGCAGCAATTTGTAGTTACCGACTGAAGGACACAAAATTATATTTCATCGATTTCCCTGATAAGATGCATCATTTTTGTGTTCAATGAGCCCTTAATATAAAAACAGGAGTTTGAGAAGTGGGAACCAACCACTATGGGGTAGGTACTTTCATGTATATATATTTATGTGCATGGATGTGTAGGTGTATGTATATGGATATATGTAGGTATGTAGGAATGTGTGCGTGTGTGTGTATGCGTGAGTGTGTGCGGTGCGTGAGCGTGTGAGTGAAGTATAGTATGGGGGTGAACGTGACGGTCGCGACTTCTTCGACCTGAAGGGCCGCCAGAGTCTTCTTTTTATCACTTTTCTGTTGATCTCCGATCCGATATATAAACAATACACGCGTACAGTTCCGCAATTTGTACTAGGCAGCAGGTATAATCTCTCGTTCCCGCAGACTGAAGCTAGTTTAGGGTTCAAAATCGAACTAGGTATGCGGCCTGCTATAACAACTCCATTGGCTTTCCAATGGAGCTAGTTCTCCTTTACAGATAATGAAGATGTACACGCTTCCGCAAGCAAATCTAAAGGCATGCGCATTCTTAATATGAAACAACCAGAATTGGTGTGTTCTGCTGCTTCCAAAGTAGACGATTCTAGAATTTGGCATAGGCGCTTATATCACTTGAACCAGGATAGTATGAAGTTACTACGGGATGGATATACAACCGGCATAAGCTTCTCTAAGACCATGCATCTTCAATGTATAGCGAGTGCAGAAGGCAAGCAAAGTCGAGTCAAAGTCCTTCGAGTATCACAATTTCTTCGAGAGTTTTGGAGCTCGTCCATTGCGATGTCAGTGGGCCTATGGAAGTTCGTTCAATTACTGGGAGCATCTACTTCTTTACATTCATCAGTGACTTTTCCAAGGCGAAGTTGCGAGTTGTTTTAACGAGTTCAAGGCATTTGCTGACAATCAAAACGGACAGCGATTGAAAATTCTTCGCTCTGATAATGGGACAGAATTTGGAAACCATGAGATTTCAACTGAGCTCGATCGTTGTGAAATTCTACATCAGAAAACTGTGCCATTTACTCCAGAGCGAAATAGATTAGCAGTGCGCGTTAGCCGAACATTAGTTGAGAAGACGCGCTGCATGCTTTGCGACTCAGTACTTGCAAAACAGTTTTGCGCCAAAGCGGTCAACACAGCAACATATATTACCACACAAACGTTCTCCTCACAAACGTTTGCTGAAAACTCCAGAAGAAATGTGGTCTGGTGTAAATCTAAGCTTGGCTCATTTCACGATTTTTGGTTGCGTAGCCATGTCGCATATTCCGAAGAAAAAGCGATCTAAGTGTGACACAAAAGCATCACGTTGTTTCCCGGTGAGATATAGTATACCGAAACCTCAAAGGGATACCGTCTTTACAATCCGGAGGATCGATCTGTTATTGTGAGCAGAGGTGTTGTTTTTATGGAGCAACAGTTCATGAGCGTTATGAGCTGCTTATGAGCGTTATGAGCGAAGCTGTACCATCGACATCAAGTTCTCTATCTGACGAACTGTGCAGTTCAGACATCATTGTTGAAGTGGGGGTGAATAGCATATCTGAGAATCCTCCTATTGCCGATGTGGAAGACGAACCTGCGATTTATCAACAAACTGCCAACAACGAAGTTCACATTGAAGACGCATCTGACAACGACTCATTGTCTTTTTCCTCCTTCGATGAAAATATCAATGAAATGGGAGAACCTATATTGGAACTTGTTCAAAATCTATGTTTTCAAAATATGTTCAAACATGTTCAAAATATATGGTTTGAAGTAATCCAGTCTGGTTTGGAATCAGAAGCTAGATGCTGCTTTGAAGAACAATGGATTGAAACGTTCAAGTGTGGTTCCATGTATCTACTATAAAAAAGATGGCTCCAAGATGATATTTTTAGCAATTTATGTGGATGACATCTTGGTATTCACCAACGATTAAAGCAATTGTTACCAGCTCAAGAAGAAACTAATGGATCAATTCAAGATGAAGTTTCTTAGGAAGCCGAATGGCATGCGAACTACTGCTAACGGAGAACTACATCTGGATCAGGAGAAGTAAATTTAAGAGATCCTAAACCGCTTTAACATGGGAAAATGCAATGCAGTTAGTACTCCATTAGACGTAAACCAAAAATTAACGAAGGACCTATCACCGAAGACAGAAAAGGAGCCGTCTGAGATGAAAAAGATTCCGTACTAACAGGCGATTGGAAGGTTGTTATCTGCAGCAAACTGAACTCGACCAGACATGTCAGAAGCAGTAAAACACCTTAGCAAGCACAAATTGTTAAATTCACGTAATATTTTGTTAATTTTTTTTCTAAATTTCAATGGCCACCAATTACAAACAAACAAAAAATGCTTGCGGATTTAACTATTTTCTCAAAATAAAATTTGACAAAATATAAATGTCTGTAATTATAAGTATGTTTTTATTGGAAATATCCATAATGTATTTTGTTCTTTTGAGTTCGTTTGATGCCGTCAAAAATATTTACGCTAAGTATTTATTAAAATAGTATTTTAGGTATTGTTATTTCAGAAGGAAACAAAGGCCTGCTTTGCGCTCTATTTTGAATCGTAAAAGTCCATTCTACGGTTTACTCGTACAAAAAATACTTTTATTGTCACCTAAATTTAAAACATTTTGACATTTACAAAACCAGCAAAAAATCTGTTTTTTTTCGTGATAAATGGCTGCGTATTGTACTTCGAAAAATCATGATTTTCTTTATCACGTTATCTCGACCGAACACTAGAAAGTGGTATATACAGAATATAGGTAGAAACGCAACACGGACGATAACGTCGGACGTTTAAAAAACGTCTAAAATTTCGCTGTTGTAACCAGAACAAAGGCGTCAGCGTGAAAAACTGTCAAAAATAAAATTGCATAAACTAAAATACTTTGATTTTTGTCAAAATGAATTTTACAAATTTCAATTTTAAAAATAACTAATTTTTACTAATAAATAAATAATAATTATTTTTCTACTAATAACTAATTTTAAAAAATAAAATACAAAATACAAATAATGAAAAAATATAAATGAATAAAACCGAACTTTGAACACAAACTCAAAATTAAGTTGACAACTCAAAACAAAACGATTACAACCTCAGAAACTCGAAAAAAATCAGAAAATCATATTTTTCAGTTGGCGGCACAACATCACAATAAAGCTAGAAACACAACACGGGCGAAATCGTCCGACGACGACGTTAGTAACATTAGAATACACAGGATACATACATGTCAAACTCAAACACAACTACAGCGATAAACGAAAAAGTTATTTTCGTCGGAGAAAATTTAGATTCTATTTCTAATTTATCGTCGGCGATGATTATTGCCAGATGTCAATTTTATTTTTATTTGGCTGCAAAGGTAATTGTTAATGTTATTGTGACAGTGCCGCCAAATGAAAAATATGATTTTGTTTTGAGTTGTCAACTGAATTTTGAGTTTATGTTCAAAGTTTGGTTTTATTCATTTATATTTTTTCATAATTTGTATTTTATTTTTAAAATTAGTTATTAGTAGAAAAATTAGTATTATTTATTTATTAGTAAAAATTAGTTTTTTTTTAAATTGAAATTTGTAATATTCATTTTGACAAAGAGCAAAGTATTTTAGTTTATGCAATTTTATTTTTGTCAGCTTTTCACGCTGACGCCTTGTTGTGGTTACAACAGCGAAATTGTAGACGTTTTTTTTATCGTCCGACGTTATCGTCCGTGTTGTGTTTCTACCTTAACATTAAAAATTACCCTTGCAGCCAAATAAAAATAAAATTGATATCTGGCAATAATCATCGCCGACGGTAAAATAGAAATAGAATCTAAATTTTCTGCGACGAAAAAAACTTTTTCGTTTATCGCTGTAGTTGTGTTTGAAATGTATGTATCCTGTGTATTGTAATGTTACTAACGTCGTCGTCGGACGATTTCGCCCGTGTTGTGTTTCTAGCTTATAATTGTAAGGCTTACACACTAGCTTTTTCCATGGACACAAATGGAACAAACAAATCTTAATTTTATTTAGAACAGAAAATATATTTACCTCTTTTTCAATTTTAACTGTCGTTGCCAATTCAATTTGCTCCACATTTGTGTTTTCAGATTTAACTGTTGAATTTTCTTGCAAGTTTATTGAGCTTTCTGTAGCAATATCTGTCGTTTTCTATAATGTAAATATTTAAAGATTATACAAATGAAAATTTTAAAGTTGTACTAATTTAGTCGCATGTTTTTGTATTTCAGATCTAGTAGGAAAGCAAGGTTCATACGGTTCAGATTGGATTGCCAGTTTTGAACATTTTTCATTTTTAAATAAACTTCGAACTCAAGTTTAATGACAGAAATTTTATTAACCATAGTTCTGAAACTTAGTTTTTAAGGAGTCAGCTTTAATGATTGTAACATATATATATTGAAATACTGGAATTGCATTTTTACCAAGAAACGATACAAGAACTGGATTGTTCCAATAAATGTGCGTTGTAAAGTGGTAGTATATCTTCTATCGCAGTGATGCTATCAAAACTTATTCTCTCTGAATTGATTTTATTTAGTTTTTTCCAAACCATTTGATTAACATTTTAGTTTTATTCCTGGTTTGGACATTTTATGTTAATTTTTTTCACCAGATTGAAATAAAAGCAGTGTGGCGTACGGAGAATAGAGCTATGGAAGGGAGGGTTTAGATAAAAAATTTAATTTGATTTTTATGTTTTTAGGGTTCCGTTTTTATACGGAACACTACTGGTGAGACTACGATTAAAATGAGACTACGAACACCATTAAAATCAGAGCCATGTGAGATATCATATGAACGAGCACTTAATTCAAGAAACATTGTAATCGTTTTTAGAATTTTGCAGTACACAGTCTTTGAATTATTGTCAAACAAGTGCAACAAAAATTTGAAAAAATTCACAGAGAAAGGAAGTTTTTTGCGTATACCGGTTGTTGCAGTTTTCCCAGGGGCATATATATGGGCGCTTTCCATTCCATATTTTTTTTGAAATAATAAAATAAATCAAAGGATTTCAACAATTTGATTGCGTGTTTGCTTTAAAATTATTTTATGATATCGCAAATCACATTTTGTATTTTTGTGTAAAACTTATGATTGCAGAATCGCCAAGCAGCTTACAACTTGAACATTATTTCAAGAGTTAAATTTATTTAAAACAACTTTAGGCTAATTATATGATATAATTATCTTCTTTCTTTCATTTAAAGTTTAAATCAACTAACGGTTGCTCTCTGTGTGTTATGTTTACGCATATTATGAAGTTTTAAACTCCGATCTGAGAAGAACAAACGGATTTTCCATTTTGTGAGTTTCGACGGCCTGAAAACTGCGTAGTTATATTTAAAAAATCAAAAATTTGCAAAAATTTACGCATTTAGCATTTCGTATTTTTTGCGATTGAGCGGATGCGATCTAGTAGTGTTCCAATTATGAAATACTGCTATCGCATTGAGTTTGAGGAAGTTTTTTGCGATAAATATTTACATGTCAAACTAAAATATTTATAACGTCGATTCGAAGTGTTTCTATTGATTATTTAATATATTTACTTCTATTTTATTTTAATTGAGTTTTTCTTTGTGGTCGAACCACACTCCACAGCATAGTTAAAATAGATAAATATACTAGTTGAATGGGGTGTGACGTTCAGGGCTACGAGAAGAACTTTCCTGAAAGTTGAAAACTAACCAGTTGCCAAAAACTGCTGGATAAGGTATACACACACTGACCAAACGTAATTACCAAAATCATCACATAGAGGATCTTCGCATTTTGACGAGTTTTGAATTGTCAATCTTTAAACTTTTTAAAGTAAACTTAAGACCATAACGTATGAACTTAATATCTTACCTTTAACTTTCTATTACGCGTTAAATTTTTACCACATTCGGAACTCATATGTAATTCTAAAGAACTTTTATACATAAACCTATTGCTACACACTTGACATTCATACTTTTTATTAGACTCCTTTAGATGCAAGAAAAAAAAAATAGAATTAATTATCATATATTTAATACATAAATTATAATTCGAACTTATTAACTTACCGCCAACTTTCGCTTTTCATGGAACCTCATATGTCTCAGTAAATTATTTTCTTCTGCAAATTTTTTATTACACTCGGAACAACTATATTGTTTAGTAGCTGTATGAGTCTTGATATGTAATTTCAAAGCATTTGGTTTGCTAAACGTTTTATTACAATATTTACGCAAATTATATTTTGGTAATACCGTTCCGGATTTTGGTTGATTCAATTGTGGTTTACCTCTTTTTCTAGACATCTTTAAAAGAAAGTTATTGTGGTTTAAATTATAAAAATTGAAATACAAATACAAATAAATAAAATGCCAACAGTTTCTGAACAAACGAATATGCCATATTTATAGCATATTCCAAACGTAAGGATTATAAATTTTGAATCAAGATACAAAATTATTCTTAACCATGTAAACATAGGCTGTAATAAAATATTTACAATTGCTTCTTACTCACCAATTTATATGAATTTTTATGGGTTTCTGTTGAAGTAATTATTGTGTTCTATATTAAAATATCAAGTGATCCTTTCCTTTGATATTTTAACATATTGTTTATTGTATTTTTTCATTCTATTTAAAATCTTTCTATCAGACAGTCGTCTTTTAAATCTAATAGGTTATGGGCCCAGGCACGAGTAGGTGCACTGTTTAGCTTAGAATAAATATTTTGAAAGATTTTTAAGCCGCTAAACTATAAGAAATGGATTTAGCAAAGCATATCAAACCATTAAAGGATGAGTCAGATTGGCCAATTTGGAAGAGGAAAATTAGGGACCTGCTTGACTATCACGATGGAGCTTTAGATGTAATAGATGGGAAGTTACAAAAACCAGAACCGCTAGGAGCTGATGCTACGGCAGCACAATTAAAGGGTTTTAAAGAAAAAGCCGATTTCTACCGTAAGGCTAATAGCTAGGCGAAGTTAATGAGAACAACTGCTATTACTGACGAGGTTTATCAAAAAGTAATGGACAAAGATACCGCAAGTCCTATATTCGTCCCTGTATGGAGTACTGCTGTCAAGTTTGGGGTGCTGCCTCTGTTTCCATCTTGGCCCTCTTGGACTCTGTTCAAAAGCGAGCTATACGAATTGTAGGTGATCGAACTTTGACATCACAACTTGATTCCCTACAACATCGTCGCACTGTTGCTGACCTCGTTGTTTTTTACAAATATCGTCATCAGCAGTGCTCAGATGAAATCAGCGGCATCATGCCTCAAACTTATTCTTACCCCCGTTCCACTCGGCAATCGGCTGCCGCAACCAGTGAAACGGTAAAGATCCCGCGCTGTCATACTGGCAGATCGCAGAGAGACTTCTTTGTCCGAACTGCGTACAAATGGAATGGTTTGCCGGAACACTTAGTCTCAGGTGGCTTCAACCCACAGATGTTTAAAAAAAGCGTTAATCTACACCTCAGAACGCCAGTTGTTGTGGGACCCAGGTCTAGACCTAGGTCTTAAAAGGTATTTATGTGTTGTTGTGACACATATTCTAAACCCTATTACACAACACATTTTATTAAAAAAAAAAAAAAAAAAAAAAAATGTGAGACTTGGGAAGCGTTGAAAAAGCAGTTTGAAGCCACTTCAAAGGATCAACCTTTCAAAATCTGCACAGATTTCTTTGCTTTTCGTTGGGTGCCAGGCCAGGATGTTTCGACACACATTGCTATTTTAAGGAGATTGTGGGTTGAATTGAACAGCGGACTTAAGGCAAAAGATGAGAATGAATTACCCGATCTTATGTTAGTCTGCAAAACCTTGCACATTTTGCCAAGCAGTTATGAAATGTTTCGCTCAAGCTGGATGATGTTATCAAAAGATAATGAACCGACTTTTGATGAGTTAACTATGCAGCTTTCTACGTTCGAAAGAAACTTCAAACGAAATGACAGTGAGAAATTAGCTCAAAAGGCGCTAGTAGCAATACCAGTGAAAAAGAGGCAAGAGGGTACATCTAAGAATAATAGCAAGTCCAAGAAAGATGACTGTTGTAATTATTGCAAGAAAAGAGGTCATTGGGTCAATGAGTGCAGGAAATGGATATATGATGGAAGACCAAACAAGAACATATCTTCAGGTAACGTTCAGAGCAACGTAACTGATACTAACATGTCTCTTGTAACAATTTGCAATGAGGTGAATCTGGCTGAGTCTGATTCTACAGACTGGTGGATTGACAACGGAGCAACAAGGCACATTACTAAATGTCCGGACTGGTTTGTGAATTTTCAAGTTTTCAGCAAACCAAGTAGTATCAAAGCAGCTGGAAGAGAAAATCTCGAGACAATTGGAACAGGTTCAATTGTGATTATAAACGATGAGACGTTTACCCTAGAAGATGTGTGGTATGTTCCAGATATTCCACGTAATTTGTTTTCTGTGCTGGCTGCTCAAGATAGAAATCCTAAGAGCTTATTTAGGTCTACTCCAACAAAGTGTTGGCTAGATGTTGATGATAAAACAGTGTTATACGGGGTCCGAGAAGTGTCTGGGTCCTTGTTCAAGGCAGTCATTAAGCCGATGCGTTCCGAACGTTCTGAAGTAAACGTAGCTGTTGCAGATCAGTCGACATTACAACTATATCATGAGAGATGGGGTCATCAAGACAAACGTCATGTCAAAGAAAAGTTGCAGATTAAACTAGGCATCAACGTTAATCTGGACAGAGGTATTTGTGAACCATGTATTTATGGAAAATCCCATAGGCTGCCTTTTGGTACAAAAAGGTATGTAGTCCTAGAGAACTAATGTCAACTGATGTTTGTGGGCCCTTTGCCGAATCATTCAAGAAGGCACGGTATTTAGTAGTGTTCAAAGATAGTTACACAAAATTTCGATATGGCTTCATTATTAAAGAAAAGTCCGATGTTAAACTTGTTTTGAAGCAGATGCTAGCTCGTGCTAGGATGCAAGGTCACTCCATAAAAGAATTATTGAGTGATAATGGTGGTGAGTTCGATAATGCTGATGTCAAAGAAATTTAGCAGAAAAATGGAATCACTCAGAGGCTCACAGCGCCATATACTCCTGAGCAAAATGGTGGAAGTGAGAGAGACAACCGCACTATTGTAGAAATGGCTCGAACTTTTAAGTATTTAAATGCAAAAGCTAAATTTCCGGAAGCAATTTGGGCAGAGCTTGTCAATTCAGCTATTTATGTTCTGAATAGAACTGCCAAGTCTTCAGTTGAAGGTATTAGTCCCTTTGAATCCTGGATGGGTAAGAAGCCAAGAAGCCAAGAATTAAGCATTTGCGCATCATTGGTTCTGTCTGTTACATTCACGTACCAAAGCAAAAACGAAAAAAGATGGACCAAAAGGCTGTGAAAAGTTTTCTTGTTGGATACGATGGTGATGAGCGCTACCGAATTTATGTGAAGGCCGAGAACAAAGTCATATTATCAAGAGATGTGCAGTTCCACGAGCAAATTCTGGATTGTGAAGACAAACTTGTGCTACGATTTCAAAGCTATGAACCAGAGAAACTCCAGATGAAGACACAACGCTTACTGATGACCGAAGTGATGATAACAATGAAACTGGATTGGACTCTGAAGTAGAAAGCGAGGAAGAGTCGCCAAAGCCAAATCTGAGAGATCGCACTAAGTTGAAAATGCCAGAACGTCTTAATTCATATGTTTTTTCTGCAGAAGAATTTGTTAGTGAAATACACAATCCTGAAAGTTTCCACGATGCAATTAGCAGCAAGCAAAGTGTTAGCTGGAGAGAGGCCATGTGCAGGGAAATTTCTTCACTTAATGAAAACCAAACTTGGAATCTGACATTCTTGCCGAAAGGAGCTAAAGCTATTCCATGTAAGTGGGTTTTTCGTTTAAAAACTAATCCTGCTGGTAGCATAGACAAGTATAAAGCTAGACTCGTCATAAAAGGCTTTAGTCAAGGACAGGGCATTGACTACAATCAAACATTTAGTCCAGTAGCGAAGATGGCAACTGTCCGATCCATTTTAAGTATTGCGGCAAGTGAGCAGATGCATGTCATGCAATTTGATGTATCTACAGCGTTTTTGTATGGAGAGCTTGATGAGGTAATTTACATGAAGCAACAGAAGGATTTGAAGATGGCAGCCATAAAGTTTGTCAGCTGAAGAGAAGTTTGTACGGACTTAAGTAGAAGACTCGGTAATGGTGATATGCAAAGTTTTCCACAGTTTGGTTCAGATATCATTGAAATTCCTCATAATTTGATTGGCAATCCAGACAATAATTGAAGACATTTTTGGAAATATTTCTGATACAGTTTTATCTGATGACATTTTGAGTTCCGTCATTTTAGCCCCCAAAAATAATGATTGCAATGAAATCAATTCTAATATCTTGAGTATTATGCCAGGAGCGGAGAAAGCATATTTTAGTTTTGATAAAGTTGTTTGTGATGACATTCGTGAGCAGAACAATTTTCCAATAGAATTTTTAAATAAATTGAGTGTAGGAGGTTTGCCACCTCATAAATTAGTTTTGAAAGTAAATTGCATTGTTCTCCTCATACGTAATTTAAATACAGGTCAAGCATTAGTAAATGGAACACGAATGCGTGTAAACGAATGCCGTTTTGACTGGCGTCATGCGAGGTGTACGCATTCTGATTCCACGCATTCATTTGACTTATTCTGGAACTCTTCTTCCATTTAAATTTCAAAGAACAAAGAATTCCCTATTATTCCTGCTTTTGCTTTGCCTATTAATAAATGTCAAGGTCAGACATTCAACAGAGTTGCCATTTTACTTAAAGAACCTGTATTCACACATGGTCAATTGTATGTTGCTGCAAGTAGAGTACGTGCGTTTGAATGTTTGAAATTTTATATTTATGATACATCTGACCAAGGTCATTTGTTCAACGATGATAGAGTTTTCACAAAAAATATCGTCTTCCCAGAAGTCATTGTTACCTGATTTCTTCTCACTTTTCTCAAAAACATTTTCCTCTTTTATGAGTATGAGTGTCTGTGCGTTTGCTTTTTTTTGTTTTTTTTTTTAAATATAAACATGGATATCGGTCGTTATGTGGAATTGGTTGTGCGTCAACAGGAAATGGAGGCGATAAAAAAAGTACTGGGTACTTTTGGACGATCTGGAGCTACATTAGCTTATTTTCTGAGTACTTCAATAACTTTATTTTTTCTTATTTTGATTTGTTATATTCTTTTTGGAAATAATATTGTTTTTTTTTATTTGATTTTTTTTTTTTTAAGTTGCGTTTGAGGCGGTTTACGAGCGTGCATGTGATTTGAATTTATTCTATGAATTGTATGCCGAGCACCAAATTGAATTGTTCAATGGCAATCGTTATCGTGTAGGTTGCATCATTGTGAATAGGTTTGATTTTCTCTATGTTTGATGTTGTATTGCCTACAATGACATTATTCGTAATGCATTGTAGGCAACACTATGTTAAAAACAGAAAACTAAATATTTAGCAATGATATTTATATACTAAATAAATCCAATTTTCATTTTTCATATCAAGGTGTTTTTGTCTAATGACAAAGCACTGTATTGTACGCAATACCTTCTGCCGCACCAAACAAATTTTCTGAAATTTTTCCTTTTGTATGATTGTGATTATGCGTGTGAGTGTGTGTATGTGTGTGGGTGCGGTTCTCACCAGAACGAAGGGATGCCTTGACGTGGCGGTTGAGCTTTAAACTAAACCCTTCAACAATGCTTATTTTTGATTTTCAGAAAATTTCGATTCGTATTTCGTAGTGAATGATTCGATGGACTTGAAAATGTATATATGTAAAACTTCTGCAAGATAAATTGAATTTGTAATCTCAGCCTAAATATGCGTGTTTTTTTATTTCATATTGAGGCTGAAGTTGCCATTCAGTTTTATCATTTTCATCGTTAAACATATTTGGATATTTGTTTTTGATAATAATTGCTGTTTCAATTGTCTATTAATATATAAAATATAAAATTTTCATGTATGACCGAATTTCGGTCACGGGATTTCCGTACAAATAAAGCTGATATAATTAAATGGAAGAGAATAAAATTGTTTTATTGCTTACTTGAAAACTTATTTAATCGCTAATTTTTTATACATCCGAACAAATCAACTAGAGTGTTGATTATTTTTCATTCATATTTTTAAAAAGTAAAATTAAAAATTATGCTGCCATTTCTCATTACCACCTTTTGAAACCATTGTTGTAGTCTACAAAATGTCTGCGCAAAAACTTTATATATAAGCGTAGCAAAGCACGCCGGGTCCTCCTAGTCTATATTATTTCGGTCTGAAAGACCTAAGTATTACATTCATGAGCCAAGAGTGAAATTCTTACCCCCACTTTTTGGGCATTTCTCGACATTTTAGGACCTACTGATTCTAAAAAGCAAAAAAAATATATGTCTGTTTGCCGGCCGGCCGGCCGTCCGTCCTTCATTGTCTACGAAATCTAGAAAACCGCGAAAATCTAAAAAAATTTTTTTTTTCTAAAAATAGGTATACTCAAGGGACAGGTCCGAAAGGACGCTGTGTTCGATAACTGTACCGGAAGTGTGTCAAAATTTTTTCATATGTTTGGCTTAAAAAACGTTCATTTTAAGTGATTACGAGTAGGAACATTGAATTTGGAGAAATCTTGATGGTCGGGATTGGTATGTGAGATCAAAAACTAGATTATTGCATAAGAAGTTTGTCAAAACAATGTTGTCAAGTGTGTCAAAAGAAAGATTTTTATTTATTTTTTTACTCAATTTTTTGGAAAAAAATAAAATTAATTATTTGTATGACATGAAATTTTATTATTACTAGAGAGAATTATGGTATTAGTGCCAAAAGAAAGATTTTTATTTATTTTTTTACCATTTTTTGGAAAAAAATAAAATTACTTATTTGTATGACATGAAATATATTTGTATGACATGAAATTTTATTATTATTATAGAGAATTATGGTATTATAAGTTTGTCAAAAAAATGTTGTCAAGTGTGTCAAAAGAAAGATTTTTATTTAGTGTTTTAATACCCAATTTTTTGGAAATTTTATTATTATTATTTAGAATTATGGCATTATAAGTTGTCAAAAAAATAATGACGAGGGTGTCAAAAAATGATTTCATTTATTTTTTAGCCAATTTTTTGGAAAAAAAAATTTTGCTGTTTTTATGACGTAAATGTAATTGAAAAGAAATTGGACATGAAAATTTTTTGAATTTGTTATAGTTTTTGAAATATTTTTGGAATTTTGATAAAAGTTGGTATTTTTGATTTTGTAATAATTTTTGCAATATTTTTAGAATTTTGGAAAAAGTTTTAATTTTTGCAATATTTTTAGAATTTTGAAAACAAAAATAGAATTAATATATCTGTATGTTTTTCGCTTATGATATATTGAACCTCTCTCTCTCTCTCTGGCGTTTACATCCCATGAAGGGATTTTGCCATCTGTGCCACCAGCTTCCAATCATCTCGTTCCATGACCAGTTGACCCCAGTTTTGACATCCTATATCACGAAGGTCTTGGATGATGCCATCACGCCAGCGTTGTCTAGGGATATATTGAACCAATGTATCATAAATCTGGTCTATATAGTAATATATACTGTCCTTGTAGTGTTTTTGACTTTTGTAATGTTGAAGGATCAAAAAACCACCAAGCCTTAGACAAATAATTGCTTAATTATTTACTTTATTACACGCGTTCCTTTGGAACAAAATAGCTGCTCAAATCAGCTTTTGAGTAGATCAACAATGGAACGCCAAAAATTTGAAAAATTTTCAAGAGAAACCACACAATTTTATTATTATCAAAATTGTTTATTTTGGGCTGATATTTAGATCTGACTGGTCCATTTTATTATTAAAAATACCAAAACAAGTTTATAACTGATTTAAATAAAATCGAATAATAAACTGATTTTCAACTACACAACTTGTTCGAGGTAGAGTAGATCAAAGCAAAATTGAGTAAGTTTGATTTTCAATGGAACGCGACTATTAACAAATATTTCGAGGTAAGTGGAAACCAATGAAAACTATAAAGGGTTGGTATACTCCAAATACCTATTTGAGAATCTTAGCAGATTGTTTTCATCTAACTCCAATAACCTAAAAATAGGTCTAAAGCCGCATACAACATTTGAAAAATAAATAGGAAAACCTTATGAAAAAGTAGATACTGCAGAAAAGCATGGGATGGTATACTCATTTGAATGCAACGATTGTGATGGCATCTACATTGGCCAAACTGGTCAAAAAATTGGGGTCCAGATTAAAACACCATATCAATGACACCAATAAAAACAACACAAAAGCAAACAATACCGCTGCTTACCACCATAGCAAAGAGAAGGGTCATACTTTCAATTATCTAGATGCAAAAATATTGACCACCGAGAAACAATGGACAAAAAGAATGACTCTTGAATCGATTTGCATCCACCAAAACAAACAAAGAGCAATAAATCTAAAATAACGTTCATTTTAAGTGATTACGAGTAGGAACATTAAATTTGGAGAAATCTTGAGGGTCGGGATTGGTATGTGAGATCAAAAACTAGATTATTACATTATAAGTTTGTCAAAAAAATGTTGTCAAGTGTGTCAAAAGAAAGGTTTTTATTTATTTTTTAGCCAATTTTTTAGAAAAAAATAAAATTAATAGTTTGTATGACATGAAATTTTATTATTATTATAGAGAATTATGGCATTATAAGTTTGTCAAAAAAATAATGTCAAGTGTGTCAAAAAATGATTACATTTATTTTTTTAGCCAACTTTTTGGAAAAAGAAAAAAAATGTAGCTGTTTTTATGACGTAAATGTAATTGAAAATAAAATTGGACATGGAAATTTTTGAATTTGTTATAGTTTTTGAAAGATTTTTGGAATTTTTGATTTTGTATATTTTTGGAATATTTTTAGATTTTATTTAAATTTTTGATTTTATTATAATTTTTGGAATTTTGAAAAAAGTTTTAATTTTTGATTTTGTAATAATTTTTGCAATATTTTTAGAATTTTGGAAAAAGTTTTAATTTTTGTTTTTGTTATAATTTTTGCAATATTTTTAGGATATTGAAAAAAATAGAATTCTTTTATGTATAATTTTAGAATTTTGAAAAAAGTTAGTTTTTGATTTTGTAAGAATTTTTGGAATATTTTTAGAATTTTGAAAAACATTATATTATTGATTTTATTATAATATATGGAATTTTGAAAAAAGTTTCAATTTTTGCAATATTTTTAGTTTTGGAAAAAGTTGGAGTTTTTGGAATATTATTAGAATTTAGAAAAAGTTTAAATATTTGAATTTTGAAAAAGTTACAATTTTTGATTTTGTTATAATTTTTGCAATATTTTTAGAACTTTGAAAAAAGTATTTCTTTGGTATTTTTTGTATTAAATTTCTAGATATTACGATGTGTGAATTCATAGGATGAGAGAATATTTCGTCAACATCTAAGTCAACATTCTAATCAACATCCTAAGTCACGAGTGTAAAGTCATTATTGATTGTTGCCAATCAATGCGAAACTTAACATCTGACTTTAATATGTTGTTATATTTTTGGTTAGGAAATATAGACAACATTAGGGGAATTTTTAATTTCGGATTGGTTTTTGTGAACAATTGAACATCAATCTGAACATCAAAATTAAAATATGTTTCGTCATCGCCGCTTTGGCTAAGTTGTGTAAGACACACGGAATTTGAACGATGTGTCTCTGATGAGTATAGTTCGAATTCTGACACGAAACACAACAAAATTTTTTCTAAAGGAATTTTAGAGAAAATGAAAAATTATTTCGAATTGCAAAATTCAAGTGATTTCCAATATGTACTTAAGCTTAATTGTTCACAAAAACCAATCCGAAATTTGAAAAAAGTTTTAATCTTTGATTTTGTAATAATTTTTAAAATATTTTTGGAATTTTGAAAGAAATATGAATTTGCGATTTTGTAATATTTTCTCGAAACGCTAAATGGAGAGGTGTTTGAGTAGTTTGCTGATTGTATAATCTTTTTACTAAATTATGTTAATTTATGATCTGTTATATTTTTCCGACAACGTATTGATGTTTCGTATTAGTTTTGTTATAAATTTTTAAACAGAGATAAAAAATACTTGTACTTTAACAAAAAGTTATGTTTGATATACATCGCTGCCCAAAATTAAAAACCATGTCTTCATAGAAGTTTTTTGCCGAAAACTATATCAAAATCCTTAACCCAGACCGAAGTTGATATCTCAGAGCTTGAGATTTCAGCATCTCCATATTTTACAGTTTAATTTAAAATTGACGTTTTGAATCAACGATTTCTTTAGGCCAAGAGAAGATCAAAGAAAAACACTTTTAAATCTATAGAGTTTTATTAAATTTGATATTTTAAATGTTAAACTTGAATTTTGATCACATGTGACATTGATTGCAAGAGAATCGTGAATTAAAATCGGGCTAAACATTTTATTTAATTATTTTGTTGTTACTTACAGTCTTTTTAGGCAGGACAGTTTCAAACACTTCCATTTCCTTATGGTTCGGTTCGTGTAATGTAAAATGTACATCCAATTCTTCTTTGTTCGGCAGTTTTATAAAACACTGTGAACAACTATATAGGTTTTTACCTTTATGTGTTTTTATATGTCTTCTTAAATGCGAATTTGACAAAAATTTCTTGTTACAAAATTCACATTTAAATTTTCGAACTCGCGCAGAAGTTATATTATACACCTAAAGTAGAAAATGCAATTATTATTAAAGTTATGATATTTTAAATATTCAAGCTACTGAATAATTGGGATGGATCCTGTTTATTTAGAGTTTTAACGTTTATAGTTAATTTTTTACTTACAATGTTATTGGAAAATTCATTGATTGATTTACTTGCAATCGATTCCTGAAAATAAATGACTGCTTTAGTAACCAAATATGACAAGTAATCTTCAAATAACATAGTACCGAAACTTGATTTTGTTGATGCTTTCTAATATGTTGGTCGAAAGTTTCTTTACGTAAAAATTTCGCATGACACTGTGGACAGTCAAATGGTTGTCCACGTGTATGTAGCATTATATGACGTTTCAAATTGTACGGTCGTAAAAATCTCTTTGTACAAATTTCACACTTATATTTTCGTTTTTTTAAATAAGAAAGATTAAACTTTGCAATCTACAGTAAAAAAACAGAAATAGTATAACATTAAAGTAAACAGTTGCAATTGACATTTGTTTAATCAACCCTATTTTTGGGTATAATGATGTATTGATGGTGTTTATACAAAATTTAAATTTACCTGAGAATTTGAATCCAAACCATTTGCGAACATCCTATTTAGGTCCTTGTTACATCTAACTGGTTGTAGCACCCGCTACAAATAGAAATATTAGGATTACATATGAAAAACAGTAATAAACAACCTCAATGTACAAACTTTAAAGACGACATATCCGCTCTAAAAATGGCGTAACAGTAGAATATTATATATTATAAATCCGAAATTCGACGTCCACGCTGTGCTGCCTGGGTAATGCTGACAGAATTAGGTTGGTGTATTGGAGACAAGCAGAGTAAAAACTGCTTAGTCAATGACGCTACACCACGGCGAATTGGCGCCTTACAACCAATGCGACTCAAGCGTCTGTTCTCCATGTCAGGGGCGGCTTGGAGCGGGCGTCTGTCTTGAATGAAGCGGCTCGCTATATAAACGTGTAAAAAAGGTTGTTTCTGGTGACCTTAATATGCAGAACGGACCCATTCACGACAATTTGGGTTGGGCCTAAGGTTAACACCCTAACCCCGGAAAAAAAACTAATATGTTAAATTTGGTTATCAGAAAGAGAAAAACAGACCCGGAAACAACAAAAGAATTTTACCTGGACGTGAAAAAGGAGCAGACTACCGAATCGGAACGTGGAACGTGCGCAGCCTGAGCGCTCCTGATGCTCTTATAAGTCTAGAAACAGAGGCTGAGAGGTATAGGATGGATATCATTGCTCTACAAGAAATTAGACAGCCGATAATCGGAAAACAAGATTTGGATAGTCACTCTCTATACTGTATTGGTCATCCTTCTCGAAGAGAATTTGGAACTGGCTTTCTTGTTGGTGCACGCATACAAGAAGCCGTGATGAAATTCATCCCGGTCAGTGAGAGGATCTGCTACCTACGTGTACGCGGTACATATAACAATATTTCTCTTATTGCCGTGCATGCACCAACTGAAGCTAAGACCGTCGACGAGAAGGATAATTTCTACATAGCACTGGAAGAGGTTATGAAACAAACACCAACACGCGACTTCATTATGGTTCTTGGTGACTTTAATGGACAGGTTGGAAGAGATATCTCTTATGGAAATGTGGTGGGTCCCAACAGCTTGCGTTTGAATTCGAATGATAATGGTGAGAGAATGACTGAGTTTGCATTATCAAATAATTTGAGAATTGCCAGTACGTTCTTTCCGCATCGATCGATTCATAAGCAGACTTGGGTCTCACCGAATGGAAATACTCGAAATCAAATTGATCACGTTCTAGTAACAACACGTTTCTTTTCGAGCGTTCTGGATGTGCGATCCTTTAGAGGTGCATACATTGGAAGTGACCACTTCCTTGTATGTGCAACGATAAGGTTCCACTTCCCAAATCCAGGCATTCCAAAATTCAATCAACGGAAACGTTTTAACATCTCATCATTAAAGAATGCTGAAACAGAAGAGAGATATCAAATCCATATTGCCGAAACATTGGAGAAATCAGAAACCATTAATGGAGACGTCGATAAGTCATGGTATTTGCTCAAAGATGCTGTTTTAAGCGCTGCTGAGGGAATACTTGGACGATCACAGAACCACTCCCAGAAGCCATGGATGGATCAAGCATGCCTTGATACTATTTAATACAAAAGAGATTGCTATCTGAAGTGTCTACAAGGACGCAACACCAGATCCACGAAGGAGAACTATAAACTGGCAAGACAAGCCGTTACAAAGCTATGTAGACGAACGAAGAGAGGATGGTGGAAGAGACAGTGTGAGGAGATTGAAAGCTTCAATAAGGAACATCAATCGCGTAACTTCTTTCAACAGGTTAAAACCTTAAAGGGCCCTCAAACTAGATCGACTGCTATTCAAAACGAAGATGGGGAGCTACAAGTAGACCTTAAAAATATTTTAGATACTTGGGCCGCTTATTTTGAGAATCTTCTCAACTTAAGTGACCAGAAACAAGTCGGGCGACGAGCAAAGCTTATTCGTGCGTCAAAGGTACATGTAGACGAACCAACCAAAGAGGAATTCGAAGCGGCGCTGTCTAAATTAAAACGCAATAAAGCACCTGGTATCGACGATATAACATCCGAAATGATAGTACATGGTGGCGAAACTCTATCCTTAAGATTGTTTGAACTTGTTCAAATGATCTGGAGGACTGAAACCATGCCACAGGACTGGAACACAGCTATGCTGATACCAATCCATAAAAAAGGTAATCGCATACAATGTGCAAACTACAGAGGAATCGCTCTCCTTTGCACAGCATATAAAATCTTTTCTTACATTTTGCTATCCAAAATCAATCCTTTTGCTGAACAACTGTTTGGAGAATATTAGTGTGGTTTCCGGCAGGGCCGAGGTACTACCGATGCACTTTTCTCGATAAGGATGATTTTGGAAAAGTGCCGAGAGTTCAACATACCAGTGCACCAACTTTTCATTGATTTCAGGCAGGCCTACGACTCTCTCGAACGAGAGACTCTATGGTCTGCTCTGGTGTCAATGGGAATGCCTGGTAAACTGGTATCACTATGCAAAATGACAGTACAGAACTCTCAATGCTGTGTACGAGTAGAGAACGAAATATCAAAGTTTTTTAAAGTCGACTCCGGCTTAAGACAAGGTGATGCTATCTCTCCTATACTTTTTAATCTAGCCTTGGAATATGTGTGCCGTCAAAAGAAACTACCGACTAATAACAATATCTTGTCAATAAACTCAGTACAGATGATTGCTTACGCTGATGATGTTGTCATCCTCGGCCGAAGTGAAGCTGCTATGAGTGACACTTTCAAGTCGCTTGAGAGTGGTGCTAGAAAAATTGGTCTGCAAATTAACTACAATAAAACCAAACATATGAATGTTTCAAGGGAGGAAGAAAGATTTGATGCGCGGCGATGAACGAATTGAGGGAGTTGAATCTTTTAAATATTTGTGATCAATGCTTGACTCAAACAACAGCATACTTACAGATATAAAAGCTCGAATCGCTGCAGGTAATCGAACTTTCTACTCAATTAAACCTCTGCTTGGATCACCGTATGTATCAACTAACACCAAGCTCAAATTATACAAGACATTGATTAGACCGGTTGTGATGTATGGGTCACAAACGTGGACCCTTACACAAAATGACGAATCGCATTTATCTGTATTTGAGCGTAAGATCCTACGCTACATTTTTGGTCCACTTAAGACAGACGATGGAGAGTATAGAACCCGGTATAACGTTGAGATCAGAGACCTTCTTGAGGGTCCTGATATAATAGGTTGTATCCGTTCTAATAGGATTGCTTGGTTTGGGCATGTTCTACGAGCCGATTCACAGTCATGATTAGAAAAATGTACGTTAGTACCCCAGGGAGTGGGCGACCGCGAGGTAGACCACTACTACAATGGGAGACTGACGTAATAAACGACCTTAAAAAAATCGGCTGCCATGGTAATTATGTCGCTGTTGCAAATGACCGTGGTGTATATTCAAAGCTGATCAACCTGGCAACGCTCCTACATGGAGCATGAACGCCTTAAAAAAAAAAAAAAAAAAAAAAAAAAAAAAAAAAAAAAAAAATATATAAATAACTAAAAGAGCAAACCCATAAGAATTGCAGTAAAGTGTCTGTTTACATTTCTTTTATTTATACAATATATGATGCCATTCGTGTTGTAGACATCCCAAAATCTCGAAATTTGAACCAGACCATTTTTGATCGACTTCATACTTGGCATACAAGTAGTATTCGTGAAATAAAAACACTTGTTTGTTATGATTTTAAAGTGTTCAAATGGATAACAGGGTGGTTCGAAAGATTTCTGGAAATTCATTTCACCCAGAGATACTTTGAAATCAATGCAACAGAAAAAAAAAAACGCTTATCTTTAAAATTTGACTTGTTTTAGGATAAAGTTGGAACTTTCAAATTGTTTCAAAAATGCTAGACTTGAGACATCTTTAAAAATTCTATTTCTTAACATTTTTTATAATTTATGCTAAGATGATCGACTTCATAGATCAAAAACGATTGGGTTCCAAATTGCGAATTTTATCATATTTCGATTTTCGACATTCTTCATTTCGAAGGTTTATGACAAAGAACATTTTCATTCAGTTTTAAAATAAATAATATTGCTTACCATTTTATTTCCGTCACAAGTCTTAGAATGTTTGATCAAACTGTCTTTCCGTGTATATGTGGTCTTACAAATTTGACATTCAAATGGTCGTTCTCCAGTATGTGTTCTTCTGTGCATTTTTAAAGACCAGGACTTCATAAATTTTTTACCACAAAAGTCGCAGCAAATTTTTTTTCTTGACTCACGATCGCCCACCTAAAAAAAAACAAAGAATTATGAGATTTAATTAATAATTGTACATAATGTTTTTATTGTAACGTTTTGGCCGAGTTATTTTTATTCGGTTTGATCACTATAGATCAGGAAAGTAAAACAATGGATTTTCTATACGTTATAATTATTATTCATTTAACATTTAATCGTATTACAAAAAAAGTCTCCTTTTAATATTCCTCTTAATTGTTCACAATACCACTTATGGTGATTTTTATTAAATCTACAAATTTAATACTTATTTAACCACTTATAATAATATTTCACTTTAAATAGTCAGGTATTATTTTATTGTATTATGACTAACTTTTGTCACTACTCACTGCAGCAGTATTTTTTCAAAATACAATAGCAGCATTTCTTCAAAATTCTAGAAAACCAACCGACCCTTAACAACAAAAGCATAATAACATGATCTTCAAATGTTCAAATAGGAGTGAAATTCTTTCTTCAAATTTGTTTATTTATCTGCTTTATTATAAACTACGTAGTTTTATTTTATTTTCTGATTAAATAAACTACAGTTTTTTGTTGGGTGTTATTATCTTTTTGTTATTTTCAAATATTTATTCAGGTGTTTTATATTCTTTTAGTGCCACCATTTTCTCTACCGAGTATTTTCGAGAACGATATTTTTACATCGAACTTCATAATCGTCACATTCTCCACCACTTAAATCTGTTTCCCGACCAGAATGACTTCATTCGTTGCCAGCCTTCCAGAACATCAGTTGAGATAATTTCTCCCATATTAGCCTTCAGTTCATTTTCTCCTCTTCCCCCGTTCAATAAATTTTATCATTCATTGATTCACTGACTTTGTTCACGCGACCGCATTTTCGTTCGGCAAATGCCGAAACATTACGATCGCCCGAAGATCTTGTAAATACACTACCACAATTTGGTTTTTATTAATGAGGGTGGAAATTTGTTTTAGAAAACGAACCTTGTCCGACAAAAATTTGTGTGCTATTGTGGAGTCTGACAATTGACATTTCGGGATGTTTGGGTTACGGCACGATGTATAAAATTTGTGGTAATCATCAAAAGAAACCGGCGAGGGCCTGGTGACTACCATCAGTGAAGGCATATATTTTGATTCGTTCCATGTAATCTGGAAATGTATTTTCATGTGCCATATGTACAAGACGGTTGATTTGTTACGAAGCTGTTGCCCCGTAAAAATTCATTTGTCCGGAAAACTTTTTTTTGCATAAATCAACGCGATCAATACAACTTATCGTCTTTTTATTCATGTCGTTCTCAACCCTGTTTGCAATGATTTTGTTTTCATCGAATGTTGTCTCATTTTGATATGTTGTTGATTCATAATTTTTTTGTTATATGTACATGGACATTTTGTATTTGAAAGACAGTGCCGTGATTCAAACAAATCGGTTCATAATTTGAAATATAGATTTTTTTTGGAATTTTAAACAAAATGTTTTGGGATAATCCAATTTCTTTGATTATATTTTTTTTACATTAAATTTATGGCTTAATTTAATTAAAGTGAAGTAATTAGTCAAATTGAGTTTAATTACATAATTTTTTTTTGAATTACCCAAATGTTATCCAAATTAGTTTAAATCAAGGAACTAAGCAAAAATTATTTTAATTAGTCAAACTGTAGAGGTTACTCACAAATCCCGAATCAACAGTCTCGAGTGCCTTCAATCCACAAACATTTAAAAAAAGCGTTCACCATCACCTCTGAACGCATGTTGTTGTGGGACTTAGATCTTAAAAGGTATCTTTGCGTTGTTGTGACGATGTTGTATTGTTTGCGGTGAACACCGGAATAGAAAAATTGCCCAATACTCAGAGTTTGACATACCACAAATCTACAGCTAAATTGTAAAATTTAATTGAAGAAAGTAGTTTCCGAAATGTTGTGTCAAAAAGTGAGGAAATAGACCTTCAATTATGTACTTTTATCAATTTTTTTTCTATTTTCTGTTTTAAATTTGTTCTTTTTTATTTTCTTACATATATGGAAATATATTGGATCGAACATTGTATATATTTCTTTGGGTATGTTCTTTTCAATTGTTTCTTGTATTTTTATTTTGTAATTTGTTTAGTTTGATTAATTAAAAAATAATACAAAGTATGTATTTAAACTAAATAATTGTAGATTATTCAATTCAAACCTAACGTAATTCAAATTCTAACTATTTTTCATAATACATATCTTGTGACTAATTGAAAATCAAAAAAATTTAAAACAAAAATTACCATTAAATTACATTCATTCCTTCTTAAAAAAAATTCAAAAAAATGGTACAAAAATCACCAACAGCAAATAGAACAAATGAAGAAAACAACACAAAAATTATAAAAAACTAAATAACCACGAAATATTTTTTCAATTAAAAATATTACAGTTTCGGTAAAAATCGTCTGATTGCATTTTAAATTTTACTTCATAATGACCTCACACTATTTTACTGTGCATTCAAACTGTTTAAATCGGTCTTTTCAGTTTGTGGTGAAGGTTAACTCATATTGAAAGAGAAATACATACTCAAATAGTAGTTTTTGTTTTTCCTTATTTTATTCCACAGGAATGAAAGTATGGAAAACAATGATCGGAAAACCACAATTATATGATTCTTAGCACTGCCTGTCAAAAAAATAATTAATTTTTTTTATATATCGAAATGACAAAAATTTGAACGAAACAGGAAAAGACAATACCAATAACTTTAAAAAACTACAATATCGATCAATTTAAAATTCGTAAAACGAAATTTTTATGATTTTTATGTATTTATGAATAAAAAAACAGTAATTTTGAAGTTATTTGAAAAAAAATTAGAAAAAAAATCAGTAAAAAAATGTACTATGTCAGGATTTGAGCTCTCGACCTATAGCCTCTCAGTCGACCTCGTTATCCATATTGCAATTTGAAACGTCACGACCATATAGAGGGAGAGACTGACTTCTATTTAGGCCTATAGAATAACGGAAAAAGATATTTTTTTTTTTTTTTAATAAAATGTGTTGTGTAGTAGGAATTACAATATGTGCCACAATAACACATAAAAACCTTTTAAGACCAAGGTCCCACAACAACATACGTTCAAAGGTGTTGATGGACGTAAATCTTTCTTTTTTTGTTTTTTTATATTTTTTGTTAAAGAATGGATAACTAAACAAAAAATCCAATCACTGACAAAATATGACATAGGCCAATATTTTATGATAGAATAGAGAAAATAAAAGTAAATTAAAAAGTAAATAGCAAATTTTTACAAAAATTTGCTGAAACAAAACAAAAATGTAGTTGCCAATAATCGAGCCGGTTGCATATTCCCTGATCCTGTAACGAATTTTCTTTCTTAAAGATTAAAGCCCACACATAATTATATGAAGGCTCATTTCTTCAAGGAAGCAAAAACGTCTAATCATCAAGGATTATTTAACAGCTAAGATTGAGGGTGCTACCGTTGACTGAATACAGTTCATCCGCCACCACCCCTAAGATGTCACCTTGGCTAGTGATATCTCACTGCTATTGCCAGTGGTGTGTGATATCTCACGTCAACTCGTATGTCAATAGCAGGGACTGGAGTACGCGGGGTTGTCACACCCGTAGATCAAAAATAAAAAAAAATGTCAAAACAATAAAAACTGATCCCTCCATGCGGGGAATATGGCTTATATGTTGTTGTAACTTGTAGGTTACAGGTCAGAATTTTTTTTAATCTCTGGGGGCGGGTTCACATAATGGATCTGCCAAATCCACTCGCCCGGAACCTGGGGACTAGAGCTTCATTTTGGAGGAAAAGGCTCAGTTCCTGTCGATATATTGCATACAAAATCACGGTCACAATAGCGGTTTTAAAACCCACAACCCTGTGATTGAAATTAAAATGAAATTTAACCAACTTTAACACAAATAAAACACAGGAACCGATTATCGTAAAAGAATTCGTTTATTTGTCGTAATATTTTAAAAAAGTATGACTTAGTTTGTTAAGATTGTTGTAAGATTGTGCCCAGTAATTTATCCTAATTTTTTAGAAACATTCTAAGACATTTTTTTAAGTAAAGAGCAACCTATGTAACTAGAGCATCAGATAATACTGACCACAACTTTTTTTTTAATTTGTAATATACTTATACTTATACCGAGTTATTCGCAAGCTCTATTGAATCGGTACAAAAACAATTCTTACTCTTTGCATTAAAACCTCTCGGTTTTACTGGATACAGACTACCTATATTTGAAGAAAGACTTTTACTGCTGAATATGGTCTCACTAAAATTAAGACGTGAGCTTGCTTCAGTTTTATTTGGTTTCGACCTAGTCAGAGGTAATATAAGGTGTCCTGAATTGTGTGAAATGATGGTTCCCAATTGTCATACTTATAATACAAGACACAGAAGGCCTCTTATCGAAGAACTTCATAGACATGATTATTCTTTTTATAACCCACTTAACGAATGTATCAGAAATTTTAATAAGTATAGTGCTTTTTATGACTCTAATATGAGTAGGGATCAATTCAAGAATAAAATTCTAGCTAAATTTAAAACTTTGAATTCCTCATAATTTAAATATAAATAAGATTATATAGTATCAATACAATCATGTAGTAGTATTATTTAGTATTATAATTTAGGTTAGAAATTAAGATTAATTTAAGTTTAATTTACATATGTACTGTCTTTATTTGACTGAATAAACTATTAATTAAAAAAAAACTATTAAAGGAACGAGAAATAATGAAAGAGTAACAATTGGAACTGATATACTTCTCAGGCCAGGAGAGATCCAGAACTGCAGTGCTCTTCAACAAACGCTTGAAAGTATTTCCCTTAACAGAATTCAGTTGCAGAGATCTAACAGCTGAGCAGATTGAAATCTCTCGTCCAAAAAGCGGAGTTCGCAAGTTCATCTTAGCATCTGCGTATTTCCAGGAGATGGAGTGGTAATACCACCTGATAAGGTAAGCAAGCTAATTCGGCATTGCAAAGACAAACACTACAACCTAATAATTGCGTGCGATACTAATGCTCATCACACCGTGTGGGGTAGTAGTAACATCAACACAAAAGGTGAGTCTCTGCTCCAATACCTATATACAAATAACATGTTTATAGCTAACAAAGGCAGCAAACCCACCTTTAGAAACTCAATCAGAAACGAGGTCCTGGACCTAACTCTGAGCAACAACATCACCGAGAGTTTTATCAGTAACTGGCGTGTCTCGGACGTAGCTCTATGTCGAACCACGCATACATATGCTTCAACATAGCACACCAAATGGAGAGTACTCTCCATTTTAGGAACCCCACGAAGACCGACTGGGGCCCCTTTAAAGCACATCTTCGGGATAATGTAGGCGATTGTGGCAGGATCAACTCCACAATGGAGCTTGACTATGCGGCAAACCACCTGCAGGATGTTATCACCGAAGTTTACCACCGCGATTTTCCAATTGCCAAGTCTTTTAGAGATGACTAGAGATGTGCCTTGGTGGAATGGCAATTTAGAGAGGGTGAGGGATAAAGTTCGGAAGCTCTTCAACAAAGCAAAATGAACTAACACCTGGACGGAGTTCCAATCGGCTCTTACCAACTACAACAAAGAACTCACACGATCAAAAAAGAATATTTAGAAAGAGCTCTGCGGAACGATTGACAGTCTACCGGCTGCAGCTCTACTCCAAAAATTGCTTGCGTCAGATCACACAAATCCTCTGGATTCAATCTGCAGGCTGGACGGTACCTACACTACCAGCTGCAGTGAGACTCTAGAAATACTACTACAGACCCACTTCCCGGGTTCAACTTACGTGAGCTCGGAAGAGGAAAATATAACAAACTATGGTTCGTCGGATCCTGAAACTAGGAAGGTTTTCATACCCAAGCCAGGAAAGAAATCAAACGAAGCCAAATGATACAGGCCAATAAGTCTTACATCTTTTCTTCTGAAAACGATGGAAAAGGTGATGGACTACTACATTCGGCATGCATGTCTTAAGCAAAACCCTCTCAATTCTTGCCAACATGCATACCAAACTAGGAAATCTACAGAAACGGCATTGCATAAAGTCGTGAAAGAGATTGTGAGCATACTGATATACAAGGAGGCACCTGCATGCACATTTATAGACATTCAATTGACCTTTGATAATGTGCAATTCGAAGCTATTGCTGAAATGGCCACAAAGAAAAATCTAAACACTCACATTTTGGCGTGGATCATCAGAATGCTATAGAGTCGGAAAATTACAACTACACTAGGAAATGCATCGGTAACTGTCAGGGCCTCTAGAGGATGTCCCCAGGGAGGGGTACTTTCTCCGTTGCTCTGGCTGATAGTCGCTGATGATCTTCTAAACAGGTTGAAAAGTTCTGGCTTTAACACTGTAGGCTACACCTACGATATAGCAGTCATGGTGAGAGAGAAATATGACTCTACTGTCAGTGAACGAACCCAGGCAGCCCTCGTGATGAATTGGTGCAACGAAGTTGGGCTGTCTGTCAATACACAAAAAAACTAGTACCGTGGTCTTTACCAACAGAAGGAGTTTTAATTTCAATCCTTTAACGGCGAACGGATACAAGTAGTCAAGGAGAATAAGTATTTAGGTATGATCCCCGACAGCAAGGTCACCTGAAACTCACACCTAAAACATATCTTGGACTAAGCAAATAAGGCTTTCCTCGCGTGTAGAAACTTGTTTGGAAAAACCTGGGGATTAAGCCACAAAATGATACTTTGGTTACATCAAAGTATAATAAAACCCATACTGTCATACGCAGCGTTGGTTTGTTGGCCAAAATTGAAGCAGATATCTGCTCAGACAGTGCTCACAAAAATACAAAGACTTGTGTGCCTCTGTGCCACAGATGCTTTTAGAACCACACCAACATCTGCAATGGAGGTACTTCTCCTACTTCCTCCATTGCACCTATACATCAGATCTGCAGCAGCATCTAGTGCTCAGACTACAGCTAGTCGAAACACTCAAACCTGGTAACCTAACCGGTCATCTAGCGATCCTTGTGGATCTGCAGAACGAAGTGGATACCTACTACATTTCAGACTGTATGCCAAATATCACTGCTCTAGATAGACTGTTTAATGTCAAAATAGGGGACAGTGAAGAAATCGAGAGCTCCTTACAAACACTACCACCTAATGCCAGCATCTGGTATACGGATCGATCCCAAACTAATGAAGGCACTTGTGCAGGGGTGTTTGGTCTCAGGGCCAAACGGGCGTTAGCACTGGGTGTCTCTGCAACAGTATTTCAAGCCGAAATCTTTGCCATTAACTACTGTGCAATGCTGTTAGTCGAAAAAGGATACAGAAACACAGATATATACATTGTTTCTGATAGTCAGGCGACGCTATTGGCTCTGAAGTCGACGCGCTTCAACTCAAAGCTAGTATGGGAATGCTACCAGAATCTACAAAAAATTACAGAAACTAACCGCGTTACACTTGTGTGGGTATACGGCAATGTAGTAGCAGACTCGCTAGCTAAGGAGGGCGCCACTTTAAAGTTCATTGGTAGACAACCGTGCTTTGGATTAACCAAGAGTTCGCTCAAACGCGTTATCCAAAGCTGGGAACAGGAACAAAATAAACAACTATGGTGTATGCGGGAAGGTCTACTGCACTCAAAAAAGTTTTTAGGCAACTTCCCCGTCTCCTCAAAAAAAAACATTTGGAACTCGAGGAATTGGATCTTGAAAAGGTGTTTTGAGTAAATTTAATGCATATTGATAAACGCAAAAGCTTTTAATTTAAAAAATATCACACTTCGATCGAAACTTATAATTATGCAATGGGTTTTGTCAATCTAAAATCAATTTTCTATTCATATTACTGAACTGAATGCCACTCTCCATTTCCACCGATTCCCATTACTTCGTTAGTAATTGTAAAAGTAATTGTCCCTCAACATTTAAAACAAATATGTAAAGCAGAATATTTGAAAAGCAACACCAGCATTTTAATCACATGTATGGTTCGAATATAATTCAAAAAAATTTGTTTAAAAATACTGTAACGGATCATATTGCTTACCATTTTAGTTATATTAATAATAGTCTTTATACTTACAATCTCACTAGATTTTTTATTTATTAATTTCCTTTTCATTTCCTCCAACACCTTAAAATAAATAAAAAAATTTTAACAATAAATGCCAACTACTACAACACAATATCATACCAGCTTTGGGTGATACTTTTCCATATGAATGGTCAAAGATTTTTTGGTTCGATATTTTTGAAAACAATGTGAACATGGATATGGTTGTTCATCTGTATGGGTTATTTTATGCATTTTAAAGTTAAACTTTTTGACAAATTTCTTATCATAAATTTCACACTTAAATTTTTTTTTCGACTCAGGAGTGAAGTTTTGCGGATCCTATAATAAAAATTTAATGATCGTTATAATTTACTTTTTTTACAAAAATTTTTATGAATTAATTTTACTTGAAGAAAATGTAAATATTTATTGCTAATAATACATCACATACCGGTTTTTTCACATCACGTTGTGTATGAACTTTTACATGTTTGATCAAACTGGCACTGCTAGTAAATTGTAAGTTGCAATGTATACATTCCAATGATTCGTTACCATTGTTTTGAACGACTGATTTAAACATTGCATGTCTTTTTCTATGACGTACCAACGTATAGAAAAACTTAAATTTCATATCACATTCTTCACATTTAAATTTTTTTTCTGGCTCAGCAAAAGGCTCCATTGACACCTAAATGATTATAAAAAAACGTGTTAGTTGATGAGAACTAGAGTAGCAGAAACCAATGTCGAGGGTGGGATAATTAGTGTTGCCACTAATAGATTTTTCTCCAGAATGCATTTTTCTGTGCTTGTTAAGATCCCAAGGCTTCGTGATTTTTTTCCCACAAAACTCACAAACCCATTTTTTGTTTGCTTCAATTTCATATAACGAAAAATGTCATTAGATATTACCTTAAATTAAGTTTGTTGTTGTCTTTAACAATAATAATAATATTAAGCACAAGCATAGACTGTTTCTTTTGTCGCTACGTTCGTTCGACATTGCTTATTGCCGGGTTTAGTGTTTTTCCACCAAGTGTTCAATACGCATCCTCCCTTGTTGGTGTCCAATGGTAATGGAAATTTCTTTCAGACTGAATACAGAGGGCGAAATCTCGAATGGGTTGGGTTTAAGATTAACATCCTCACACCGGAAAAAAATATTATTTGAAATACCAAAACAAAACTTTACCTGGAAAGATAACCAGAATAACAAATCGGAAATCGGTGGGATATGCACCGCCTGAGCGATCTTGATACTCTCAAGAATGTAAAAACAGCCACTAAGAGGTATAGAATGAAAAGAAATTAGACAGTAAATAGTCGGAAAACAATATCGAGATAGTCAGATCTATAGTCTATACTGTAATGGTCATCCTTTTCCAAGAGGATTTGGTACTGGTTGTCTTGTAGGTGCAGGCACACAAGAAGCCGCGACAAAATGCATCCCAATTGTTGAGATACTTTCTACCTACGGGTATGCACAACATACAACAATGTGGCTTTAATTACAGTGCATGCACCAACTAAAGGTAAGATCGTCAACAAGAATGTCAAGTCTACAAAGCGATGTCAGAGATTATCGCAATATCAACGCAAATCAACATTAATACCCGACTTCATTATGGTTCTTGGTGACTTGAATGGACAAGTTAGTAGATATATCACTAATGACAATCTGGTGCGTCCTTACAGCGTCAATTTTAATTCGAATTACAACGGCGAGAGAATAACTGGGTTAGCATTGTTAAATAATTTGAATTTCGAGTGCCGAATGGACGATCCTAAATGTGTGCATATAAAATTTCAAATTGCTGTTCTAAACATTACTAAATAAAAGCTTAGACGCCCAAAAAACCACTTCCAAAATCCCAGGAGTGATCAAGATTGTCTTGACTCTATTCAATACAAAAGAGATTGCTATCTGAAATGTTTACAAGGACGCAACAACAGGTTCACGGAAGAGAATTATAAACTGGTATGAGAAGCCGTTACAATGTTATGTAGTCAAAGAAGTGAGAATGTGGAAGAAAAAGTATGAGGAAATTGAAAGGAACATGAATTACATCACTTCTTTTAGCAGGTTAAACCATTAAAGAAGATACCCCAAACTATATCGACTACAATCCAAAATGAAGATTGGAAGTTACAGGTAGACTAAAAGCAGTACAAAAATAGGATCTTAATGCGGCGCTGTCAAAGTTAAAACGTAATAAAACAACTGGTTTGGGCGATAACACCCGAAAAGATTGTACATGGCGGTGAAACTCTATCTTGTTTAAACTTGTTCAAATCATCTGAAGAACTGAAACTTTGCCAGAGGACTGGAATTAAATTATGTACCAATCCATAAAAAGGGCTTCTCTGTACAACATATAAGATTTTTTCATTAATTTTGCTAGCTATTAATCCTTTTACTGAACATTTGTTTAGAGAATATCAGCGTGATTTTCTGTAAGGCCGAGACACCACTCTCGATAAGGATACTTTTGAAAAAAGTTGAGAATTCAACATACCTGTGTAGTGTCGACCTACTTTGCGTTTACTTCCCACGATTCCCTCGAACGGGAGACTCTATATTCTGGTCTGATTTTAATTGGTGTCACTGTTCAACTACAGAACTCTCGATGCTGTGTAAGAGGAGAGAACGACATAAATATCCAGCGCTACATTTTTAGTTTAGTTAGGATAAACGACGGAGAGCACAGAACTCAATATAAATTTGAAATCAGACGTTTCCTTGAGAGTCCTGATATAAGATGTAATCACTCCATTAGGATTGATTAAAATGTACGTTACTACGCAAGGGAGTGAGCGACAGAAAGGTAGAGCATGAAAATATTGGGGCACAAACGTAATGATGAACGACATTAAAATAATTGCTTCCATGGTAAATATATCGTTGTTGCGAATGACTGTGTTAAATTTTCGAAGCTTGTTAGCTCGGTAACGTTCCTTCATGTGTCATGACAAAAATAAAAAAATTACTTACCATTTCAATTTCATTGCGATCGATGGATTGATGATGCCTTAAATGGTTAATTAAATCAGTTTTGCGACGGTATTTTGTACCGCAGTATGCACATTCAAATTGTTCCTCGGCATGCATCAACTTATGATAACTTAAGTTCGAAGAATTATTAAATACTTTACCGCAAGTCTCACAAATATATGTCTTTTTCTGCAAATGAATAGAATTTCTTTTAACTTTTAACTAACTTTAAAATCAATCATATTGTTTTAAAAAGTGACAACACGTATAAACAAAAAAAATTTCATTAAATCTTACCTCAAACGTTTTTCTATGATATTTGAAATGGTTTAAGAGATTTTTTTTCTGTATAAATTCTTTACTGCACTCGGAGCACTTATGTAAAATCTTCGGTATATGGCCTAATTTTACATGTTGGTTCAATGATGCTCTGTTTGAAAATTTTTTATCACAAATATGGCAAAGAAATGATAGCTATAAAAGAAAATAAATAAATTTACATGTTTTTAAGAAACTAAGCTTCTTTAAATTTTTAACGATTGAGAATTTGGCAAGTGTTAGTTTTTCGGTTATGCATCAAAAAAGTATACTATCGTCGTTGTTGTTTAAAATACTTTTAAAATAGGGATAAAGGAAAAAGTAAATTTTATACTGCGTATAGCTCTTTGTCCAAACTAATTTTCAACTAGTTCCTCGCATGGATTGATAACTAGAAGACTTATATAATCGAATAATATCCAGGCACCATAAAGTGTTTTTACGATTTTTAAGCATATTTGCTGATTAAATGGAAAACCGAAGTATTGGCAACTATATAGACTTTGTTCAAGAAAATATTGAAGCAACACATTTGATTTGAAGTTGATTAATAATTAATTTTTACTTACAGTTTTTTTAGAAAGCTGATTGCTTGAATCAATTCCAATCGCCCCCATCTCCTGAAAAAAAAAATGAATGTTGTGAAAAATCAAATATTCCCGACAGATTACATGACCATCTCGACGATTTCTTACGTACATGTATTTTAAAATGAATGTCTAAATCTTCTTTGGTTGCACAGGTTTGCTGACACTGTGAACATTCATATGGATTTTCACTGTCATGTATTTTTTTATGCTGTTTTAAATTTCTTAACTTCAAAAATATCTTAGTACAAAACTGACACTCAAATTTTATTTCTGAAGGTGGAATTAATTTGCTGTCCTGTAGTAAAAGTAATTAACATAAAAAATAATTTAGTTTTAAATTAACAGCTATAATGAGGGATTGCAATACCGGTATTTTTTGCTTGGGGTCCCAGTATTCGTGAAGCAAAAAATACCGGTATTGCTTTCTCTCCCCCTCTCTCTCTCTCTCTCTCTCTCTCTCTCTCTCTCTCTCTCTCTCTCTCTCTCTCTCTCTCCATCTCTCTCTCTCTCTCTCTCTCTCTCTCTCTCTCTCTCTCTCTCTCTCTCTCTCTCTCTCTCTCTCTCTCTCTCTCTCTCTCTCTCTCTCTCTCTCTCTTTCTCTCTCGTTTGAAATCTGAAATAGCAAAGTTATGCTGTGGAAGGGCTTTGTTACAAAGCGTAGATAAGAGACTTATGATCGATGAACAGTTATGTTATGTAGACAAAGAAGTGAGAATGTGGAAGAAAAAGTATGAGGAAATTGAAAGGAACATCAATTACAGCAATTTTTTTAGCAGGTTAAAATATCAAAGAAGAGACCCCAAACTATATCGACTGCAATCCAACACGAAGATTGGAAGCTACAGGTAGATTAAAAGCAGTCATAATGCATCTGGTATAGGTATGGATGATATAACATCCAAAAAGATTGTACATGGATTGTACAACTCTATCTTGTTTAAACTTGTTTAGAGATTATGCCACAGAACTGGAATTAAATTATGTATCAATCCATAAAAAAGGTATTCGCTGTATAACATATAAGATTTTTTCATTAATTTTGCTGGCTATTAATTCTTTTGCTGGACAACTATTGAGAATATCAGTGTCATTGCCAGTAAAGTCAAGACTGCGATACACTTTTCTCGATAAGGATGATTTTGAAAAAAGTCGGGAATTCAACAAACCTGTGTAGTGACTACTAACTTTGCGTTGACTTCAAACGGACCTAAGATTCTCTAACGGCAGACTCTGTAGGCTGGTCTGCTTTCAATAGGAGTTCCTGTTTAAAGATACCTCTATGCAACATGACACTACAGAATTCTGAATGCTGTGTAAGAGGAGATAACGACATAAATATCCAGCGCAACATTTTGGTATAGTTATAGGACAGACAATGGAGACTTTATATAACTTTGAAATCGTACATCTCCTTGAGAGTCCTGATATAGGATGTAGTCACTCCATTAGGATTGATTAATATGTACTAGTGATGCACCGAGTACCCGGGGCAATTACCCGGTACCCGGCTCATTTTTGAATTACCCGGTTTTACCCGGAACCGGCATTTTTTTCATTACCCGACACCGGGTAAAAAAAATTAAAAAAAATCAATATTTATAAATCCAAGCTTCATTTTCCGATCTAATTTTGATCTAAACAAAACCATATATCTTGAATTGTGTTATGCTCATGAAGCACTGATAGATCCGTGTTAGGCTCTGTATTTTCGTCTTTTACATCTTCATTCCCATCTGATCCGGACGCTCACAAATATATGTCTTTTCTATTAACTTTTAACTAACTTTAATATTACTCATATTGTTTAAAAAAGTCACAACATGTATAAACAAAAAAAAATTAATTAAATCTTACCTCAAACGTTTTTCTATGAACTTTTAAATGGTTTAAGAGATTTTTTTCCGCTGTAAATTCTTTACTGCACTCGGAGCACTTATGTAAAATCTTATGGCCTAATTTTGAATGTATGTTCAAAGATTTTCTGTTTGAAAATTTTTTATCACAAATATGGCAAAGAAATGATAGCTATAAAAGAAAATAAATAAATTTACATGTTTTTAAGAAAGCATTTTTAAATTTTTAAAGATTGAGAATTTAGCAAGTGTTAGTTTTTCGGTTATGCATCAAAAAATTATACCATCGTCGTTGTTGTTTAAAATACTTTAAAAATAGGGAAAGAAGCAGAAAATTTTATACTGCGTATAGCTCTTTATCCAAACTAACGAATAAATACACAGTTAAGCCGTTCGGTGTAGCTAAATGTTCAACTAGTTCATTGCATAGATTGATAGCTAGAAGACTTATATAATCGAATAATATTTCGGCACCATAAAGTGTAATGGTCAAGATATTTGTGTCAAAATTTCTTTAATTTCCCATCTTCATTGCTCATATAGTAATATACAATAAACACTTCGAGAAAGTAATTATAAATTTTACTTTTTCACACACTTTTCAACCCACTTGTGAGCATAGACCTGTACAATAACAAGTGCAAAGTCTATATTTCTAAATAAAATATTTTATTTACTGTGTATGAAGAACACCTGACACTCCCGAAATTCTATATTCATTTTTTTATGTTTCCTCTATTTTTTTATGGAAAACTAAAGAAATTTATAAAATATGAAAAAAATATATGAGAAGAAATTGTGTTATTTTTTAGTTTTTCTAATTAGTTGGGGTTTGGAAAGTTGGAACAATCGGTTGGTTGTTGTTTTTTTTTTTGGAAAGTGGGACAACAAGTGATAGTGTTGGTTGGGTTTCAAATAAACAGTGAAATAATAAATAAATAATATTGGTTCTTTTTATTAATATAAAGAAAGAAAATTAACTAATAATGTAACAAGGAATTTTGTTATATGAGGAAAGATACATTTCGATAATAAGAAAATTCATCGTTTAATTAAAATGATATTATGTTTTCATCAATATATGGTGTTTTATTCCACTACCCACCCCGGCTCCAAAGAATGAATGAAAAATAGAGAAAGATTAAGAAAGTGCAAGAAGTGATTGGAATTTCGTTTGGCTGCCGAATTATCATCCGTCGCCCGGATGATACTTCGGCTTTATACATGGAAATAAAATTCTCTAGGATTAAAATAAATGGAGAAATTTTTTTGGGCTTAGCGTGGTTTAACGACGAGAGCAAAAATTTTGTTGTTGTGGATTAATTTTGAAAAAAAAAATGCAGAAAAGCAAAAGGACCAACAGCGCGGAACAACACTTGCAGAGAAGATTTATTATTGTATTTCTGTTGTATTTATATGTTTTTTTTTTAAATATCATGAGTGGCTAAGTGTAAATATTATAGGGAGAGTTTGTTATGAAGTGTGATTCAGACTTCGTGATTGAGAGTCGAACCGCTTTCCCACATGCATTAAATTTGCATTGGCAAAGGTTTTCATGGTTGTTTTCGTTTTTGCCTTTAAACATGGTTTCTTGTACTCAATCCATAATCGTCATCTACAATAGTTTCCGTTTAAAAATTGTCCTAAATCAGTTGTGAGCTGTTTTCCCAATACAATTTCTTATATTCAGTTTGTGATCGTTAATCGCTATAAAATTGTCATAAAACAGTTGTACAATACCATTGATTCATAATCGCGCTATTTTCATGTATAATTCTTACAATCGTATCATAATCAATGTTTATCATTTAATTCTTTTCAATTTTTTTTATACCAATTAGCTATGTAAATTCATTAGTGGGTATAAATAATGAACAAAAAGGAAATAAAATTCCCCAAGAAACTACCTTATCGATTCGTTATTGTTGGCAAACGACGTTTACTGATTATAAATAGAACGCGCGAGATAGCGTCGGTCTCTGTTACCTTGTAAAATCTTTCTCGTAAAGATCAAAAGAAAATGGATTTATTTTGAGATTCACGTTTGTTTCGAATTAAATTAAGTAGTGAAAATTTTAATTAAAATTAATTTTGCAATTTTTTTAATTAGTTTAAAATTTACTAGTGAAATTTAGAACAAATTTATATGTTTGTGCTGTGTTAGAGCAGGTTTAAAAAAAACACCAAATTATATTGATGGCATTTGTAATGATTAAAAATATCCTTGGAGTTCAGTTAGTTCAGTTTTTGTGTAGCTACAGTCATTAGTTCAAATTTAAAACAAATTTGTGTGTCTGTGCCGCATTGGTAGTTAAATAAAAATAAAAAAACACTGAAAAAAAATTTACTACCCATGTAAACTCATATTTCGACTTTATGTCTAATCAGTTCACAGCTGTTGTTGGTTTTGTTTTGACAGCTAGACGTCGAGTGTTTTCATGTGGTGTAACTTATTAATTTAAAATAAAAGAATTAATTCCAGAAAAGAATGAATCCGTTTAATTAAATAAACTGTCCAGTCTTGTGCTGTAATAAATTTAACTAATAAATTATAATAATATGACTGTGAAATTACTGTGATATTGTATGTTCCCTCGAACTGTGATAAAGAGAACTATAAATAATAATTTTGCATTCTAATATAAAAATATATACGTATAATTATGTGTTAGCATAATTTATATCAAAACAAATACGTATAATTCTGTGTTAGCATAATCTATATAAAAATAAATACGTATAATTCTGTGTTAGCATCTAAGTTCCCGCTAAGCTGTGCGCGCGCGCACATCTTATTACATAACCGCGCAGAGAAGAAAATTATGCGCGCAGGAAAAAAAATATGCAAATAATTTTAATTGTGATCATACATAATGGTAAAATTAACATAATTTTAAACATAATGTTAAAATTAAAAATATTTTGAAAACATAACATGAAAACCTAAAATATAATATTTGTTTCAGGCAAACTTGGAGCCTAAAGAATAACGTTATTTATTTAATAATTCTAGTATATAAGTATAAAGTATTTACTAGAATTAGCTGTCGATATATAATTTTGTACATACTTTTTTAACGGAAACTATAAATGATACGACATTACTTATGCTAATTCAATGCAAACTCTATTTTCTTTATTAACATTTATAATGAGATTTAGTAGTTGTAAGTTTAAGTGAATCTAGTGTTTTTTCTACGATAGCATATAAAAAGTCTATTTTCATCAAAGAATTAAGAGAATAGAGGAAGTGAAATTGATTTAAAAAATTGAAGCAGTTTTTGCACACCAATAAATTGTTACTAACACACTTGCGTTTTAATAGAGGCGCCGTAAATATTTCTATTATTGCATTGAATTCCAAATTTAAGCGTATTTTTGCCTCCAAAATTAATATAAAAAAAGATACGCAAAAAGAGACAAAACATTACATAGAAAAACGACATAAAAAAATTTGACAATAAAAATAAAAAAATTTGACAATTTAAAATGAACGCATTCTATTATTGTTTACATTGATTTTAGATTATATTTTTTTCTCGAAAATATTTAAAAAACGTAAAATTTATTAATCGAAAAGATTAATAAATTCTTATCATAGATAACTAATATCTATCAATATTAGTCATCTATGATAAGAAATTCCATCCCGTATATGTTTTCGGTAATTTTTACACGTCATTATCACACGACTTCATATTTAATGTTTTATTCAAAATTTTCACTTAAATATAATAATTTTTCTTTAAAATTATTTTTAAATTATAATAAAATCACTAGCATTTTTTATATTTATTATAAATTTGTCAAAATATCACCACGATAAATAATAAAAACTATTTTTTGACAACGTAAAATGGACAAATACGAGAGGAGAAGAGAGAAAAACGGCTTCAAATATTTTTGTGTATATATACAGTAGTTTCATTTCCTTAAGCCGCAATTAGACTATTGCAGAACTCTGCAATATTTCTGCAATGGTAGTGTGTAAAATATTCATTGCAGAAAAGTTTGGCAATGAACTCATTGCAAAACATTGCAATGACTCATTGCAATGTTTTTCAATGAGTTCATTGCCAAATTTTTCTGCAATGAATATTTTACACACTACCATTGCAGAAATATTGCAGAGTTCTGCAATAGTCTAATTGCGGCTTTAGTCTCTTAATTCTTTGATTTTCTTGCAGGTTTAATCACATTTAAAAATGTTTTTTTCCACCAATGTAAAATCACTTTCGCTTAATAAAAAATTGTAGTTGTTTAAAACGTTGTAAAACATGTAATTTTACAATGTTTTGAAGCAAAGGCATGACAAAATAGAATGTGAATTTTTAATGTTGTGTTGTCGTTTTCTAAATGAACTAAGATGGCTATCTCGATAGCTTGCTATAGCTATTGTAAGAAATTGGTTATGTGGTTCTGATTCAATTTTTTGAAGACGAAGTAAAGTAAGACCAAGAAAATAATAATCCAGTCTCAAAATATTGTTTAAGTGCTTTGAAAAACAAAATCAATCATTTTGCATTAATAGTTTTTTAATTGATGAATTGAATTTTGCATTAATTGATGTTTTGGACGTACTAGGGCAGCTCTTCAAGTTTCTACAAAAAAGTGAACTATCATGGAGTCAATGAAGAAGTTAAGACCACAAGTCCATTCTGGAGTCGAGAATCAGAAAAGGTTTTATCAAAATCATTAGAAAAAAAAACAAAGCGTTAACACTTTTTATGTTATTAAATTTATTAACGAACTATGTCATCATCTAACAAAGCGATTTCCATCAGAAGAGATGAAAGATTGGTATGCCTTTGATTACAATGCAATCGCAACCAACGTAACAGATTTTAGTTTTGGACAAAAATATTCTGAAATTTATCCCCTGAATGATGAAGTAAGAGAAGAAGTGTTAAAAGAATACAGCATCTTTAAGTTTTTAATTGCCAAAAAACTACAAGAAACAAGAACTACAACTACAAGAAAAAACTGCTAAACATTTCAGTACTATACTATCCATCGGGCTTAATGGTGATGAGTTTAGTAGAATTAGGTTTCTTGTGGAAATATGTGGAACTTTTCAAGTTAACAGTGCTGATTGTGAAAGAGACTGTTTAATAAGGATTAAAATACAACTTAGTGCCGAAATCAAAATTGATTTAGATGTCGTTTATGAATTATGGAAAAACAATAAAGGCCGGCGGGAAGAAAATTAAATTTTGTATAACTATTTGAATAATAAATTTTTTGAATTATTTTGCTTTTTTTTATAAATGCCTTTAATTTTTTGCTGTCTTAGAATCGTTATGACCACGTTATGAAACGTCGAGAAATATCAAAAAGTGGGCAATTTTCACATTTGGCTCGAGATTCAAATTGATAAAAAACAACATTTTATCAAATTGATAAAAAACAACAAAACATTTATATAAATTGAATTTATGCGCGCATTTATTTATTTTTGAGAAAAAAGTAGCGCACCAATTTGTTTTTGCGCGCAACGGAAAAATTCCTTAGAGGGAACATTGGACTTAGCATAATTTATATAAAAATAAATACGTATAATTCTGTGTTAGCATAATTTATTTAAAAATAAATACGTATAATTCTGTGTTAGCATAATCTATATAAAAATAAATACGTAAAAATAAAAAAACACAGAATTATGTGTTAGCATAATTTATTTAAAAATAAATACGTATAATTCGTTGTTGGCATAATTTATATAAAAATAAATGTGAAGAAAAATAAATTTAACCAAAAACTGTTACATAATAAACCTCGTAATCATCTTTATTTTAATTGCTTGTTGAAATTGGGAGCTTGTCCATGCTCCAGATGGTTGTGTTATTGAAGTCCTAGCTTCATCGACACCAAATCTCTGTGATATTTCTGGGGTAACACTGATATCAGAACGAAGTGAATCAGTGGATTGGAAGCTGGAGTGTAATTTACGGGAAATACTTAGCCGCATGTTACGATTATAAAGACGTATCCGGCACGGCCATTTTGTTTTTGTGATATTACGTTGACATCATCATTCCTGCTGAATAGTACGGTATATTTCCGATAATACAAAAAAAAAAGAGGGGAAAGAAATATCACCGATCATCAACAAGTTTGGATTGCAATAATTTTTACATCGTCGTCGTGATACTGATGTCAGAGCTTACCAATCGATGAACTGGATGAGGATGAGCGATTAACTTCGGACAACAGGAGTGGAATCTAGCCAAGCTATGGGGTGAGCCGTTTTGAATATGTATATGTGTGGGAGCGTTTGTACTATGAATGTTTGCGTAAATGTATGGGGTGTGTGGGCGGGTGAATGCATATGTAATTAATATTTCGATTTATTTTATTTTTTTTAAATAATTTTAATTAGTGCATTATCTTATGTGATCAGTAATTTATTGTTGGAAAATATGAAGGAAAACAAGAGTAATAGCGAATGGTTACAAGGTGCCTAATAGCACCATTAATGATAATATTCATTGAAATTTAACCCAAACTCATTTACTTACAACTAATGTTAATTTTTATTATTAATATAATGGGTACTCAATTTGAAACCATATGGTCTAAAGAAAAAGCTTTAGAAATCATTCACGATTTTTCCATGCAAAAACTATTACACCAGAAAATAATAACTTTCACGGGATCGAAATTACTCATACCAATCTCATCCTATAGTATGACTAATAAACAAACTAACGTTACGATTAATACCTTTCGAGATAAATATGAAAATTTTCGTAATACGAGCTGTCGTTATTCATCACCAAATTTCTTCATTTTGTTTAATGGTGGATGTCATGAAGTTATGCCTTTCTCGTAACCCATGGTATCTTGGTCTAAAGCAGATCAGTAAATATAATAATACTTCGAGGTTTTTACTTCGTATTCGAAAAATGAAGGACCATTGGATTTGTAAATACTAGAGAGAGTTGGTTCAACAAATAAATTTTAATTTTAGTATTTTATCAGAAATTAAAATGAAACCGTTTTGAATTCGAATTTCGATCAATAAAAAACCGCTGAAGAAGCGAATGATGATGAAGTTTTCTTTTTTTTTTTTTTTTTTTTTTTTTTTTTTTTTCCTTTATCTCCATTTAGGAGCATAGGGCGTCTACTAGACTGGACCATCTGACTCTGTTCGGGGCAATCGCTTTCAGTTCACCCCATGTCTTGCCGATTTGTTTTGCTTCAGCTAGCACCGTTTTCTTCCACGTCATGGGTGGTCTTCCAACTCTCCTTTTTCCTTGTGGATTCCACTCTAGGGACATCCTTGTTATATCTTCGACTGATTTTCTCAGTGTATGTCCTATCCATCTCCATTTTCTTTGTTTTATCTCGGTCTCAATGTCTAGCTGCTCTGTCTGCCGTAGAAGCTCCTGGTTACTGATGGTGTTTGGCCAGAAGCATTTGATCAGTCTTCTCAGGCATTTGTTCACAAACACCTGTAGTTTATTTGTGATCTTTCTTGTTTGTTTCGAAGTTTTCTTTTTAGGATAGTATTATTATTTTAAGTATTATTTTAAATTTTAAAGCTTCAATCTTTCTTTGATTACAGATTTATATATTTGCTTTACCACAATTTTCATTTATATTATTATATTTCTCATGTAAATTGGGCGTATGGGCTTGGATGTGTGCATGTGTGTGTGTATGTGGGGGTGTGAGTGTGTGTGTGTGCATGAATGGATGAGATGCGAGAGTGTGTGAATGAGTGCTGAAACATGGGGGTTGGACGTGGTGATCGTGGTTCGTTCGTACACGGGGGTCGCCAAAGTCTGTTTAGTTCACTTACCTTTTTTTTTACATCTGTTTTTATCTCATGTTACGCGTAAAAACTCAGTTATTTGTGCCGGAGCAGCAGGCATTCTTCTCTCGACACCATAGGCTGCAGCTAGTCTGGGGCTAAAAATAATCTC
>OY856188.1:102918894-103193035 GCA_963693315.1 Diogma glabrata | reverse complement strand
AAAAAGAGACGCAAAAAAAAACAAAACATTACATAGAAAAACGACATAAAAAAATTTGACAATAAAAATAAAAAAATTGACAATTTAAAATGAACGCATTCTATTATTGTTTACATTGATTTTAGATTATATTTTTTTCTCGAAAATATTTAAAAAACTTAAATTTATTAATCGAAAAGATTAATAATTCTTATCATAGATAACTAATATCTATCAATATTAGTTATCTATGATAAGAAATTCCATCCCGTATATGTTTTCGGTAATTTTTACACGTCATTATCACACGACTTCATATTTAATGTTTTATTCAAAATTTTCACTTAAATATATTAATTTTTCTTTAAAATTTTTTTTAAATATAATAAAATCACTAGCATTTTTTATATTTATTGTAAATTTGTCAAAATATCACCACGATAAATAATAAAACTATTTTTTGACAACGTAAAATGGACAAATACGAGAGGAGAAGAGAGAAAAACGGGCTTCAAATATTTTTGTGTATATATACAGTAGTTTCATTTCCTTAAGCCGCAATTAGACTATGCAGAACTCTGCAATATTTCTGCAATGGTAGTGTGTAAAATATTCATTGCAGAAAAGTTTGGCAATGAACTCATTGCAAAACATTGCAATGACTCATTGCAATGTTTTTCAATGAGTTCATTGCCAAATTTTTCTGCAATGAATATTTTACACACTACCATTGCAGAAATATTACAGAGTTCTGCAATAGTCTAATTGCGGCTTTAGTCTCTTAATTCTTTGATTTTCTTACAGGTTTAATCACATTAAAAATGTTTTTTTCCACCAATGTAAATAACTTTCGCTTAATAAAAAATTGTAGTTGTTAAAACGTTGTAAACATGTAATTTTACAATGTTTTGAAGCAAAGGCATGACAAAATAGAATGTGAATTTTTAATGTTGTGTTGTCGTTTTCTAAATGAACTAAGATGGCTATCTCGATAGCTTGCTATAGCTATTGTAAGAAATTGGTTATGTGGTTCTGATTCAATTTTTTGAAGACGAAGTAAAGTAAGACCAAGAAAATAATAATCCAGTCTCAAAATATTGTTTAAGTGCTTTGAAAAACAAAATCAATCATTTTGCATTAATAGTTGTTTAATTGATGAATTGAATTTTGCATTAATTGATGTTTGGACCGTACTAGGGCAGCTCTTCAAGTTTCTACAAAAAAGTGAACTATCATGGAGTCAATGAAGAAGTTAAGTCCACAAGTCCATTCTGGAGTCGAGAATCAGAAAAGGTTTTATCAAAATCATTAGAAAAAAAACAAAGCGTTAACACTTTTTATGTTATTAAATTTATTAACGAACTATGTCATCATCTAACAAAGCGATTTCCATCAGAAGAGATGAAAGATTTGGTATGCCTTTGATTACAATGCAATCGCAACCAACGTAACAGATTTTAGTTTTGGACAAAAATATTCTGAAATTTATCCCCTGAATGATGAAGTAAGAGAAGAAGTGTTAAAAGAGTACAGCATCTTTAAGTTTTTAATTGCCAAAAAACTACAAGAAACAAGAACTACAACTACAAGAAAAAACTGCTAAACATTTCAGTACTATACTATCCATCGGGCTTAATGGTGATGAGTTTAGTAAAATTAGGTTTCTTGTGGAAATATGTGGAACTTTTCAAGTTAACAGTGCTGATTGTGAAAGAGACTGTTTAATAAGGATTAAAATACAACTTAGTGCCGAAATCAAAATTGATTTAGATGTCGTTTATGAATTATGGAAAAACAATAAAGGTCGGCGGGAAGAAAATTAAATTTTGTATAACTATTTGAATAATAAATTTTTTTGAATTATTTTGCTTTTATTTATAAATGCCTTTAATTTTTTGCTGTCTTAGAATCGTTATGACCACGTTATGAAACGTCGAGAATGTCAAAAAGTGGGCAATTTTCAACATTTGGCTCGAGATTGTAATACTTAGGTCTTTCATACCGTATAGTAATATATATATATTAATTGTGAAAAATATTCCTCATTTATAAGTATGTTGTAGTTAGAAGTATTTATAAATTTCATTAACACATACAAAAGAAAATCAAATTGATAAAAAACAACAAAACATTTATATAAATTGAATTTATATATGTATGTTTGATTTATGCGCGCATTTATTTATTTTTGAGAAAAAAGTAGCGCACCAATTTGTTTTTGCGCGCAACGGAAAATTCCTTAGAGGGAACATTGGACTTAGCATAATTTATATAAAAAATAAATACGTATAATTCTGTGTTAGCATAATTTATTTAAAAATAAATACGTATAATTCTGTGTTAGCATAATCTATATAAAAATAAATACGTAAAAATAAAAAAAACACAGAATTATGTGTTAGCATAATTTATTTAAAAATAAATACGTATAATTCGTTGTTGCATAATTTATATAAAAATAAATGTGAAGAAAAATAAATTTAACCAAAAACTGTTACATAATAAACCTCGTAATCATCTTTATTTTAATTGCTTGTTGAAATTGGGAGCTTGTCCATGCTCCAGATGGTTGTGTTATTGAAGTCCTAGCTTCATCGACACCAAATCTCTGTGATATTTCAGGGGTAACACTGATATCAGGACGAAGTGAATCAGTGGATTGGAAGCTGGAGTGTAATTTACGGGAAATACTTAGCCGCATGTTACGATTATAAAGACGTATCCGGCACGGCCATTTTGTTTTTGTGATATTACGTTGACATCATCATTCCTGCTGAATAGTACGGTATATTTCCGATAATACAAAAAAAAGGAGGGGAAAGAATATCACCGATCATCAACAAGTTTGGATTGCAATAATTTTTACATCGTCGTCGTGATACTGATGTCAGAGCTTACCAATCGATGAACTGGATGAGGATGAGCGATTAACTTCGGACAACAGGAGTGGGATCTGGCCAAGCTATGGGGTGAGCCGTTTTGAATATGTATATGTGTGGGAGCGTTTGTACTATGAATGTTTGCGTAAATGTATGGGGTGTGTGGGCGGGTGAATGCATATGTAATTAATATTTCGATTTATTTTATTTTTTTTTATAATTTTAATTAGTGCATTATCTTATGTGATCAGTAATTTATTGTTGGAAAATATGAAGGAAAACAAGAGTAATAGCGAATGGTTTACAAGGTTCCTAATAGCACCATTAATGATAATATTCATTGAAATTTAACCCAAACTCATTTACTTACAACTAATGTTAATTTTATTATTAATATAATGGGTACTCAATTTGAAACCATATGGTCTAAAGAAAAAGCTTTAGAAATCATTCACGATTTTTCCATGCAAAAACTATTACACCAGAAAATAATAACTTTCACGGGATCGAAATTACTCATACCAATCTCATCCTATAGTATGACTAATAAACAAACTAACGTTATAACGATTAATACCTTTCGAGATAAATATGAAAATTTTCGTAATACGAGCTGTCGTTATTCATCACCAAATTCTTCATTTTGTTTAATGGTGGATGTCATGAAGTTTATGCCTTTCTCGTAACCCATGGTATCTTGGTCTAAAGCAGATCAGTAAATATAATAATACTTCGAGGTTTTTACTTCGTATTCGTAAAAATGAAGGACCATTGGATTTGTAAATACTAGAGAGAGTTGGTTCAACAAATAAATTTTAATTTTAGTATTTTATCAGAAATTAAAATGAAACCGTTTTGAATTCGAATTTCGATCAATAAAAAACCGCTGAAGAAGCGAATGATGATGAAGTTTTCTTTTTAGGATAGTATTATTATTTTAAGTATTATTTTAATTTTTAAAGCTTCAATCTTTCTTTGATTACAGATTTATATATTTGCTTTACCACAATTTTCATTTATATTATATTTCTCATGTAAATTGGGCGTATGGGCTTGGATGTGTGCATGTGTGTGTGTATGTGGTGGTGTGAGTGTGTGTGTGTGCATGAATGGATGAGATGCGAGAGTGTGTGAATGAGTGCTGAAACATGGGGGTTGGACGTGGCGATCGTGGTTCGTTCGTACACAGGGGTCGCCAAAGTCTGTTTAGTTCACTTACCTTTTTTTTTACATCTGTTTTTATCTCATGTTACGCGTAAAAATTCAGTTATTTGTGCCGGAGCAGCAGGCATTCTTCTCTCGACACCATAGGCTGCAGCTAGTCTGGGGCTAAAAATAATCTCGCTAGGTACGCGGCCTGCTATGCCACTTCGTTGTTAGTCAACGAAGCAGCGTTTCATTACAAGTTGTGCCATGGCAGATCTCCCTTCTGGAGTTTCTGGGTGGCGGTGATGTAGGCACGCGATGTTTGTTTTAGTTTATTCTAAATTTCCTGTTAGTGAGGTTGGTCACCAGAATTGACGCCAGCCTAAGCTAGTAGCGAGTGAATGTGGTTTACGTGCAAGACCAACTGGTGGACCTTCACGATCTACCAGACCTCACATTACAAAAAGTAATACAAAAGTAATACAATCGTTAAAACGATTTTTAACATATTTGCTGATTAAATGGAAAACCGAAGTATTGGCAGCTATATAGATTTTGTTCAAGAAAATATTGTAGCAACACATTTGATTTGAAGTTGATTAATAATTAATTTTTACTTACAGTTTTTTTAGAAAGCTGATTGCTTGAATCAATTCCAATCGCCCCCATCTCCTGAAAAAAAAAATGAATGTTGTGAAAAATCAAATATTCCCGACAGATCACATGACCATCTCGACGATTTTTTACGTACATGTATTTTAAAATGAATGTCTAAATCTTCTTTGGTTGCACAGGTTTGCTGACACTGTGAACATTCATATGGATTTTCACTGTCATGTCGTTTTTTATGCCATTTTAAAGTTTTTAACTTAAAATATGTCTTAGTACAAAACTCACACTCAAATTTTATTTCTGGGAGGTGGAATTAATTTGCTGTCCTGTAGTATAAAAGTAATTAACATAAAAAAGCTAGTTTTAAATAACAGTTTTAGTTAGTTTTAGCTAGTTTTATAATACCGTTATTTTTTTGCTTGGGGTCCCAGTATTCGTGAAGCAAAAATACCGGTATTGCTTTCTCTCTCTCTCTCTCTCTCTCTCTCTCTCTCTCTCTCTCTCTCTCTCTCTCTCTCTCTCTCTCTCTCTCTCTTCTCTCTCTCTCTCTCTCTCTCTCTCTCTCTCTCTCTCTCTCTCTCTCTCTCTCTTCTCTCTCTCTCTCTCTCTCTCTCTCTCTCTCTCTCTCTCTCTCTCTCTCTCTCTCATCTCTCTCTCTCTCTCTCTCTCTGTCTCTCTCTCTCTCTCTCTCTCTCTCTCTCTCTCTCTCTCTCTCTCTCTCTCTCTCTCTCTCTCTCTCTCTTCTCTCTCTCTCTCTCTCTCTCTCTCTCTCTCTCTCTCTCTCTCTCTCTCTCTCTCTCTCTCTCTCTCTCTCTCTCCCTCCCTCTCTCTCTCTCTCTCTCTCTCTCTCTCTTCTCTCTCTCCCCAACGCCTTAAAATAAATAAAAAAATTTAACAATACATGCCAACTAGTACAAGACAATATCGTACCAAGTTTGAGTGATACGTATCTATATGACGGTTAAAATCTTTTGGTTTGGTATTTTTTACTGCACTGTAAACATGGAAACGGTTGTTCATCCGTATGGGTTGTTATATGCTTTTTTAAGTAACACTTTTTCGTAAATTGCTTATGACAAACTTCACACTTAAATTTCTTTTCCCACTCGGGAGTGAAGTTTCGCCGATCCTAGAACAAAATGAACGTTAAAATTAATTTTTTTAACAAAAATTTTAGTGATTCAATATCACTTGAAAAAAAATTTAAATATCTGTTGCTAATACATCACATACCGGTTTTAACACATCACTTTTTGCAAGTATGCTTTTCATTGCGTGTCTTTTTCTATGTGTTACTAATGTGTGTACAAATTTAAATTTCATATCACATTCTTTACACTTAAATTTTTTTCTGGCTCAGCAAGAGACTCCATTGGCACCTATATGATTATAAAAAAAATTTAGTATAGTTAGTTGATGAGAACTAGAGTAGCAGAAACCATATTGAGGGTTAGAAACTAATAGAAAATGTCCACAGAATGGGATATTATCATCTCTCATGTTGTTGTGAGACCTTGATCTTAAAGGGTTTAAATGTTGTTGTGACACATATTGTAATTCCTACTACACAAAACATTTTATTAAAAAACTCGGGTGCGTTTATTAGTATGTACATAAGCAGAACTGAACTTCTTGTTTAATGTTATTAAGACCTAATTACACGATGTGTTTTTACATTTGTGATAACTTTTGTGAATATTTTTGACAACCTAATCGATATGTTTTAACACTTGTGATTTAACTTTTGTGAAAACGTATGTAATTTAAAAAAATGTCTCTGACCCATTTTCTTATGTTGACATTTGTGATTTGCGATTCTTAATCTTAAATTTATTGGTTGTCATTAAGTACGTGTGTTTACAAAACGTTAAAAACAAACATAATTTAATTATTTAAATAAAAAATAATAATATACGATATTTAAATATATTACATATAAATAATTATTAAATAATAATTTCTATATAAATATGTAATTCAATTAATGACAAAAAATGACAACCTGGTCAAAACAGGAAACATTGCTCTATTGAATTATGGAAGCAATATCAATGCTTGTATGATACAAAATATGCACTGTATTGTAATAAACATGCACGAAATGATGCGATTGTTGAAATTTTAAAAGGTTTGGAACCTTAAAAAGTAATAAAAGAGGAAATCAAGTCGAAAATGACTACACTTAGATCAAATTATAGCCACGAATCCTCCAAAATTAAAAAATCGAAAAAAAGTGGTGCTGGAGTTGATGACATTTATTGCCCCAGCGTGTTTTGGTTCGAAAAAATGGCGTCTGTGGAGCCTTATTTAAGGCAAAGGGAATGAAAAAGTAATCTTTAAATTCCAATGAGAGGATAGATATTTGTATTTGACAATTTGGTTTTGATTTTATGTATGTATTTTTAGGCATCAGCAGATTCCAATCTAATAGATTGTGGTAGGCGGTATGTGATTGCTTCCGACGAAGGAAATTTTACGGTTGAGTCCCTTGATGAATTGATCGAAGAAGAGTGTGTATATACTTCACCATCAACACCAAACAAAAAAAAAGATTACTGTGATCCTTTACTAGACCAAGCTTCAAAAATGATTGAAAATTTAAGTAAAAATGTTGAATTGTTAAATAAACAAAATGAAGCTTCAAGTTCTGGAGGTCAAGTCTTTGATATTGAAATTGAAACTTTTGGCAAATTTGTTATGTCAAAAATTGACCGAATAATGAAAATTGATTTCAACGTAGGCATAGAAAATCAAAAAAAAATGTTGGATGTGTTGTTTGAGATGGAAGCTAAAGTAGCATAAACAAGTATCAGCAAATAATATTGAAAGCATTTATTGCTGATACTTGTATGTGCTACTTAATTAATGAAATATTGAAATTTATGTTTGTTATTTATTTTAAATTCATGTAATTTATGTTATTTGTATATTGTTACAACAATTAATTTTGTGAAATTAATGAAATTTGTTATATGAAATTGTTATTAAAAATTAAATTTTTTGATTGCATCCCATTGCCATTTCACCATTCCCACAGTGTTGAAAAATTCGCGATATTTATTTCTAATTTCAAGTGGGCTAACGGCTGATCTTATACCTACAACTGATTCCAAACCGGTTATGTAGGTATTTCTTCTCCAACTTTCTGAGGGGGTATTTATTGAGATATTTTCATCATCAATTGAGGTGTAGAATGTTTTAGGCTCGTTTGCTTTTATAAAATTATGTAAAACGCAAATTGCCAAAACAATATCTTGCACAATTGATATATCTAAATTTATTTCATTTTGAAGAACTTGGAATCTGGTTGCCAACATACCAAAAGCATTTTCTACGACCCTGCGTCCCCGGCTAAATCGATAATTAAATATTTTGTTTTATTGGCTCGATCGATCAATTGGTTTAATTATACGGTTAGTATTTTTAAATGCATCATCCACAAGTATAATGTAAGGTACTTTTAATTGAGTTTTTGGTAGAATTTTGTCTTCAGGAAAGTTTAAAAGGTTTTTTTCAATAGCTTCACATAATGTTGAATCCCTGTATGCTCATGCATCATTAACCCTACCATTACAGCCTACATCCATATACAGAAAGCCATAATTTGCATCCACCAATGCCATCAATATAATGCTGTTGAAGCCCTTATAATTGAAATAAAATGAACCATCCTTTTTTTTTGCGCAAAACATAATATGTTTACCGTCTAAAATTGTTATAATAAACATATTAACATAATAAACTGCAAACAAATTAATACGGTTTACCAAAGGCTCCTAAGCAAAATGGAAATTCCATTTAGTATCAAATTGTTCTGCAACTTTTTGCCAATCATCGGCTTTGTTGGGTGTCTGAAAAATGAACTCAAATTATTAAACGAATTCATCTGAAATTATTATTAGGTATATGTATTAATTTTATTATACCTTTAAATATTCGTCAACCAAAACATCGTATATTACGCGAATAGTTTCTGTAACTATTCCGGAAATTGTTTGTGGAGACATCCGAAAAGCAAAACTTAAACTTTTAAATGTTTCGCCAGTTGCCAGGAAACGAAGTGTAACCAATAATCTAATAAAAATAAATATAAACATTAAAAAGCTGTTGCGAGTAGCTATATAATAGCTTGGACTTTTATACACAACAATTTTGCTACTTCAAGAAAAAATAAAAATATAACTAACCTACGGATTGTAACGATCACCCTCACACAAATCTGAATTTAGGAATCTCTTAAAATACTTATTCCTAATCTGACATTTCAATAGTTAAACTTCGGAATTAATTAATAATATATATATATAAAAACAAATAAACTTATCTTCTATGTAATCGATGTGATGCCTTCTATCCTTTCCAGATTGCCTTCGTTGTTTTCTTTCCATTCACCAGCAAAAAATCCATTTGGAAATATAGCTTTTAATTCATTTAAACCAGACTTAATTTTGTTAAATTTCTTCGATAGTGAGAATTTTCATCAAACATCTTTTCTTTACCTTCCTTAAATAGTTTTATAGCTTGTTTACATTTTCTCATTAAATTATTTATAAAGATATTAAAATGTTCATTTGTGTGTAATAAATGCATTTCATCTTCATATTTAGAATAAATCAAACGTAATCTTTGATATGTATCACTTTATTATTTTGTTTTTAATTCCAGACACTTATAATTAAAAACACACTATTCAAACTTTCATAAAACATTTTTGTGTTTAAATATAACATTACAAAAATTTGTTTTTGATATAATTATCAATGAACTTATTTTTTTCTAAACATGATTGCATGAACAAACTTTGACTAGATGTCATATCTTCAATCTCTTTTACGACACAAACATATATATATTTTTTTCTAAATTTTTCTACGACGATTGTAGCTAATAAAAAAAATGAACTAATTGAACTATTTTTAAAATTTGATCTAATTAAAATTTGACTACTTAAATTTAACTTAATTTTAAGAAAAGATGCATGAATGCAAAATTTTCATCTGTTAATTTTGACATCCATGAGAAGAGTGATCTTATGATTTCATTTTCCAATCAATAAAATCAAAACGTGTAAATCCAAAGATTCAACAAAAATTAGCAACGACATCTGTTTGTTAGAATTGGAAATAAAATTGAGTACGTTCGTTTGTTTTTTATAGTATATTCGAAATTTAACTAAGTATTAGAAAATTTTAAAATTATTATTAATGTAAAAGTGAACTGAAACTAATGAAATAAATTTTATTAGAAAGAAGGAGATGAATTGGTTTTATTGTTGTTTAGGCGAATATAGCGGACGTTACACCATGAATTCAAGGTAAAAAAACCACGATTTTTACCCTTGAAATCACAAAAACGTCGTCACCCCCTCTACGTCAGAAACCACCGAAGCACTATTAAACTTAAACTAATAATAGAAATTCTAATAACTAATAAAAAAAATTATAATAACTATAGTAATATTAAATTTAACACCTATTTAAATTCTACAAACCGAAAATTAAATTTATAACTATAATAGCTAATAACTAAGAATAGATGTTTAATTTATGAAAACTAATAATTCTAACAACTAATTTTAATTTTATAATAAAAAAAAATTATAGGCTTGGTATATAGAAAACAGACGCTAGAGATTTCGATGGTAAAACCCGTAAGATTATTAACTCGCGGACGACAACAATGTAAACCAATTCCCAACAACAAAAAAAATAGTTAGTACGCTGTAAATGTAAAAATAATGAAAAATGCAAAAACGGAAAAAAACAACGAACGCCCCAAAAAAAATTTTTGTAAAAACAAACTTGTAAAGGAACAAAAAAAAACCACTGTCGCCGCTAATCTTTGCTTCACCTTTCACAATTCCTATGATAGTGTATATAAAAATATAATTTATTTATTTAATTTCAGATATACTGAAATATATATATATACCTAAAATTAGTTATTGACGATAGCACCCCTAAAATATGTTTATTTATTTTTTTAAAAAAATTGAAAAAATAAAAAATATTCAAAAGAATGTTTATTTATCGGATGCACCGTCTTAACTTTGATTTATTTATTTTTTTTTTTTTTTAAAACAAAGAATATTTATTTATATCTTGACGTAAAGCTTAATTAAGAAAATTTATTTTATTTAGCTACCTAAAATTAACTTAAATTTAAAAAAATTATTTATTTAATAAAAATTATTTATTTAGTTTTTTGAAAAATTTGTTTGATTTATTTTATTTTTATTTAATAATATAAGAGATTCCCAAAATCAAGATTCGTCTGGAGACAATTTAAAAAGTAAGTATGGTACAATATCCATTTTGTTTAAATCTGAATTCCCGCGTTCGCGAGCCCACTCCAACAATGCATGTGAGAACTGACTAGAAAAGCCCCTAACGACCAGATTCTACAGAACAGTTCCTCCCCAACCTAATAAAACAATCACAACTGTCACGATTAGACACTAGGTCCATTTCTACTGACCCAGTTGTGCTTGTTTAACCTACAAATAAATTACAACTAAACCTAATGCGAAAGTTGAAGAACGCTCCCGAGCACCAGACTTCAAAACCTAAACTCCATGAAAAACTGTCTATTGTAAAGCTAAATGGAAAAATGGAAAAGTTTTTGAATTTGTATGAGATGAAGCCTCTGATCCTGAAAGCAAAGTATAATTGGTTCTTCTCTTCATTACACCGAAGAAGCCTCTGAGCAAGGAATGGTACTACTGGTTTGCACCTAAGTACAAACACAGCAACACCACTCCTCGTCCCTGAGGACTTCCTCGTCGAATGAAGAGAAGAAACCAATGTTCATCGATCGCATAACCCCGATGGCCATAGGCGATCTAAGAACGACATCAATGTTAAAGAGTGAAGCTCTATGGATGGCTTTTTAGGCCTACCGCTGAGAAAGAAATATTAATTACAACCTAGTACCCCAAAAAAAATTCCAAAAAAAACTTTTTACAAGAAATGTATATTATTATCCAAAATAATATTTACAAGAATATGTACAATATTATCCAAAATAATATTTACAAGAATATGTACATTGGCATACTAAAAAATATTTACAGAATATGTACATTATGTACATTGACAGATGTGTACAAAAAAAAATATGTACATTGTATCAAAAATATGTACATGGTAGTAGAAAAACCAATCTCTAAAAAAACTACTACCCCCAAAACGGTTTTTTTCAAATTAAAAAACAATTAGTATACTAAAATTCGAATGACAGCACAAAAAAACAATCTCCAAAAAAAATTGCTGTCCCAAAACGGTTTTTTTTCAAACAAGCAAACACTTAACTAATGATACAGTGAGGGACAGGGGCCTCCTGTGGACCAGACCACTTCTCTACCTGTCGCATGGTCGGTGAGATGGGAACCACCTCACCCAGCTCCTCTATTTGAGTACTCTTGGTCGAGGAAGCTCCCAGCTCTACGACCAAGCGACTCTCCTTCTCCTTCTTCCTCCTCTCCTTCCTCTTCAAGTGAGAGCTCCTATTTCTTTTTACCCGTCTCCTCTCACGCCAGCCCACATTCACTTCCTCATTCCCCTCCTCATACACTACATCCAACTCCTCATTCACTCCATTCAACTCCTCATTCACTCCATTCAACTCCTCATTCACTATCTCAGCCACCATCCCATCCAATATCTCATCATACTGTTCTACACAAATGTCATCCATTAAATCCAAAAAAATCCCATTCTTCACCTCATTCATAATCACCTTCATCATCCATTCCACCACATTCATTGCCTCATCCATTCTCTCCTTTCTCTCTACATGCTCTCTCTCCTCCATTTCATTCATCCACGGCTCAAACCCCCCTGGCCGACTCCTACTTATCCCCCCCTGAAACCTCCTGATTGAGTTGTACATGTTTGAAATAAAAGAAATAAAAATCAACCGATTTGGACACCCCAAATACACAATTCGTATGTATCTCAAACAAAAGTAGTATATATGAAATATATATAAAAACACTATATATATATAAAACAATATATATATATGTGTAATCTATGCGATATAACCTATGCCAAATCTGGTTACCACACCTAAGAAAAAGAATTTAATTTATAATTATGAAACTGGTTTTATTTTTCCAAAAATAAATTAAAAAATATACCGGTTGGCAACACCCAAACCGGTTGACAACGCCCTATATAAAAAAAATATATACCTACAAAGCCCCAGGTCTTTGTTCCGGCGTCACGTTTGTTATTAACAGAAAACCTAAAGGGTCCCTTTTGTTCGGCGCTACGTGTTGCGAGTAGCTGTTGGGCCTGTTACGGAGCCACGTGTTACGAGTAGCTATATAATAGCTTGGACTTTTATACACAACAATTTTGCTACTTCAAGAAAAAATAAAAATATAACTAACATACGGATTGTAACGATCACCCTCACACAAATCTGAATTTAGGAATCTCTTAAAATACTTATTCCTAATCTGACATTTCAATAGTTAAACTTCGGAATTAATTAATAATATATATATATAAAAACAAATAAACTTATCTTCTATGTAATCGATGTGATGCCTTCTATCCTTTCCAGATTGCCTTCGTTGTTTTCTTTCCATTCACCAGCAAAAAATCCATTTGGAAATATAGCTTTTAATTCATTTAAACCAGACTTAATTTTGTTAAATTTCTTCGATAGTGAGAATTTTCATCAAACATCTTTTCTTTACCTTCCTTAAATAGTTTTATAGCTTGTTTACATTTTCTCATTAAATTATTTATAAAGATATTAAAATGTTCATTTGTGTGTAATAAATGCATTTGATCTTCATATTTAGAATAAATCAAACGTAATCTTTGATATGTATCACTTTATTATTTTGTTTTTAATTCCAGACACTTATAATTAAAAACACACTATTCAAACTTTCATAAAACATTTTTGTGTTTAAATATAACATTACAAAAATTTGTTTTTGATATAATTATCAATGAACTTATTTTTTTCTAAACATGATTGCATGAACAAACTTTGACTAGATGTCATATCTTCAATCTCTTTTACGACACAAACATATATATATTTTTTTCTAAATTTTTCTACGACGATTGTAGCTAATAAAAAAAATGAACTAATTGAACTATTTTTAAAATTTGATCTAATTAAAATTTGACTACTTAAATTTAACTTAATTTTAAGAAAAGATGCATGAATGCAAAATTTTCATCTGTTAATTTTGACATCCATGAGAAGAGTGATCTTATGATTTCATTTTCCAATCAATAAAATCAAAACGTGTAAATCCAAAGATTCAACAAAAATTAGCAACGACATCTGTTTGTTAGAATTGGAAATAAAATTGAGTACGTTCGTTTGTTTTTTATAGTATATTCGAAATTTAACTAAGTATTAGAAAATTTTAAAATTATTATTAATGTAAAAGTGAACTGAAACTAATGAAATAAATTTTATTAGAAAAAAGGAGATGAATTGGTTTTATTGTTGTTTAGGCGAATATAGCGGACGTTACAAAGCGAAATTTTAAAAATAAGATTTGTATTTCACAGTATACTGTACTAACCTTGACGAAACTGAAGTACATTCTCTCATTATTGTATTTTCACGTTTAATTTTAGGTTCTACTTTAAATAAAAGGAGTTTAAATGTTTCCACCGACATTCTTGCGTAATCTCTAACCGGGTCTATCCTCAAGTTGCAGTTCAGAAAAGACTTGCAGTACTACGTCCCTGATCTCTTCTTATAAACTACTTTTTAGAGCAAAACCTTTTTGGTTTTCTATTTTTCTTTTTATTTATAAGTTTACTAATAATTATGCAGTTTTATGCCTCTGTTATTTGATAATTAACAACTTTTTGCACAATTATTTTGTATTTCAATGCAAACGATAATTTGACAGCAAGTTATAAATTATAGTATCGTGTGATCTAAAAATTTTGTCGACCATATGTTTTTTTAAAGATGTAATTTCAAACATTTTTTTGCTGTGTTAAAACATGTGTGAAAACACATCGTGTAATCAGGCTTTTAGACATATATCGTAGTATTTAGTAGAGATAAATAGTAAGGTGACCAACAACAACACTTCTCCTCACAAAATAAAAAATTCCATCCATAGGGCATTTTTAAACCTGCTAAAACTATATGGATGCCAATGTTTTATACGTTTTCTCCAACTTCAGGCCAACAGAATAATTCCTTTAAGTATTACTAATATAATAATTTTAAAATAGCGATTTTGCTTAACGTATAATTTAGACTGACTTCTTTTTTTTTTAAATAAAAAAGTGTTGTTATAGGGTTTACAATATGTGTCACAACAACACATAAATACCTTTTAAGACGTAGGTCTCACAACAACTTGCGCTCTAAGGTGTTGATGGACGCTTTTTATAAACCTCTGCGAATTGAAGCCACCTGAGACTATGGATTCCGGCAAACTAATCCATTTGTATGCAGTTCGGACAAAGAAGTCTTTCTGCGATCTGCTGGTATGACAGCACGGGATCTCGACCGTTTGACTGGTTGCGGTAGCCGATTCCGAGTGGAACGGGGGTAAGAATAAGTTTGAGGCATGATGCCGCTGATTTCATCTGAGCACTGTTGATGACGATATTTGTACAAAACAACGAGGTCAGCAACAGTGCGACGATGTTGCAGGGAATCAAGTTTTGATGTCAAATCTCGATCACCCACAATTCGTATAGCCCACTTTTGAACAGAGTCCAAGAGGGCCAAGAAGGAAATAGAAGTAGCACCCAAACTTGACAACAGTACTTCATGCAGGGACGAATATAGGACTTATAAACATGGAGCAATTGGTATGGAGTGAAAAATGTTTTGCATTTATTTGGGAGGCCGAGTTTTCTAGACGCGCTTTTTGCCATCGCCATTACATGATCGTTCCAGAGTAGGTCATTTGAAACTGTGACACCCAATAAACGAATGTTTTTACATTCACATATTGGTTCATCACACATACTGAATAAAATATATTTGAGGAACTCGGTCTTTGATCTGGAAACAACCAACCTGTGTTTTGGTAGAGTTGAAATTGACCAGATTTTGGTCACCCCAATCGGCGACTTCTTTTAGGTCTTTATTCACGTTTATAGCAGCGTCTTTCCGGGCGGGATTAATTCGATCGTGCATTTTAACTTTTGAAGGAAGGGGCTCGAACGACTTGTGCAGAGCACTATCATCTACAAAACTATTTATTAAATCGAATTTTTTCATAGTAATTTTGAAGTTGTGCAGCAAAAAAGGAATAACTAAATCAACACGATTAAAATGGCAGAGGAGTTGTTCATACAGTATTCAGCGAAAAGTGTGCTTGTGTGTGTGTGTGTGTGTTTTTTTTTTTTTTTTTTCGTAGGAAGATGAAACGTTTCAAAAATCCAACCTGGAACCCGACTTTCCAGGCGACCGCGGGTTCTTACCGGGTAAAAACATCTCCCTTGCTCTTGTAGTCCTCTTGTATCCCTGCGGTACCACCAATTAAGGCATTCCTTCGCAGGGCAGGGGTTGAGTGTAGTACTCTCTCTATTATTATGTGTTGTCGTGGTTTCGCTGTGTAGTGTTGAGCATGGCTGCTCTTCGTTCGTCTTGTCTCAGTCGTTTCATCATACTTGTGATGATCTCATTCGCTATGTCCCAGTTGTCTTTTGAGCTCAGCATAAATTGCATGAGGCTATGCGGAGTGATTGACTCTCCCATATGCTGCTCAATAAGTCTTCTCGAATGTGCGAACCTTCCGCATTCGATTAGCACGTGCTCAGCGTTCTCGGCCTTACCCTCACAGTAGAGACAGTATGGATCCGTTACGTGCTTATACTTGTATAAGTACTCACGGAAACATCCATGGCCTGAGATCATTTGCGTCAAATGATGGTTGACATCACCGTGTTTTCTTGATGTCCATGTTTTTATGTCAGGGATCATCACAAAGGTCCATCGTCCGTTGGTGGAAGCTTCCCATTTCGCTTGCCATTCTATATGACTGTCCATGTTGAAGTCTTCACGTGTTCGTCGGTCCATATCATTTCGTGTTGCTATACGCAGAGCCGATACCTCTTTTGCTGCAATATCAATCGGCATCCTACTCGCAATAACATTTACAGCCTCGTCAGACACCGTGCGAAAAGCACAGCAAATGCGCAACGATGTCAGTCTGTAGGCCGTTTTGATAGGTCTAACATAAGATGGCGTTTCCACCGCTGAGGCCCATATGGGTGCCGCATACATCAATATTGATGTGGTAACGCTACCGAGAAGCTGTCTGATCGGTTGTCTAGGGCCGCCAATGTTTGGTATTAGCCTTGCAAGAGCAGCCCCCACTCGTTTGGCTTTGTCACCAGCGTACATCAAGTGGTCTCTAAAGTTGAGTCTGTGGTCTAGAACGACTCCAAGATACTTCAGGTGCTGGCCAGATTTTATGATCTGTCCACCAACCTGGATATCGATACTTTCCACCACTTTTCTGCTACTCATTAGTACGGCTTCCGTTTTGTGATCGGCCAACTCTAGTCCTTTGCTGTTCAGCCATGCTCTAACGCTGGTTATGGTCTGGTTACAGTTGCTCGTAATGTCCGTAAGGTTTTTGGCTACGACAACTATGGCAATGTCGTCTGCATAGCCATAGCCGATAATCGTTGTTTGTGCTGACACACGTACTCTGAGAACACCATCGTACATGATGTTCCACAGCAGGGGTCAAAGGACCGATCCTTGGGGTACTCCTCCTGTTATATTGTACTTCTTAGGACCTGTTTCGGTATCATAGACCAGAGTTCTTCCCGTGAAGTAGCTGGCTATTATACGTAGCAGGTAGTCAGGTACATGCAGTTCGTCTAGGGCTCTCATGATTTGGTTCCAGTTGGCAGAGTTAAAGGCGTTTTTAACATCCAGAGTGACAACAGCACAATACTGTTTATCACCTTCTAGCCATCTTTTACCACTCAAAGCTTTATGCGCTATCTCACATACTGCAGATATTGCATCAACGGTAGAGCGCTTCTTTCCGAAACCAAACTGCCGGTCAGAAAGGCCCCACTCGCCTTCAGTATGTTGCTCAAGTCGAGTACCAATAATTCTCTCAAAGATCTTTCCAGTTGTGTCCAGCATGCACAGTGGGCGGTAGGACGAGGGTTCTTCTGGTGGCTTGTCACCTTTCGGTATAAGCACAAGGCGTTGGCGCTTCCATTCCTCAGGAAATATCCCTTCTTTTAGGCACGCAGTGTAGATATTTTCGAATACATTCGGCTTCTTCTTTATCGCTGTTTTTAAGACGAAATTTGGGATGCCGTCTAGACCGGGCGTGCTATTAACGGATAATCTGAGCAATGCGTTTAGGACCTCCTCGGTGGTGACAGCCGAAATTGAATTTTCATCAATTTGCAGCTCACGAGGTAGGGAAAAGTCAACGTGGTGTGGAAAAAGGCCGGACACAATTTCAGCCATTATATCTGGGCACACTGGTGCAGCTGATTGAACACCCTTGAGTTTAGTAAGCACAATTTTGTACGCAATTCCCCATGGGTTATTCTGAACTTCATCTATAAGACACTGGAATGATCTGCTCTTACTATTAGCAATTGCTTTCCGCAATTCTTTCCGCTTTTCGCGAAAATCATTTTGGAACTGCTCATAGTGCTCATGATTTCTCCTTGGTGTACATTTCCTCCGGAGTTTGAGGCACTCTTTTCTCAGATGATCAATGTTTTCGGTCCACCAGAAGACTGGGGACCGTCCATTACCGTTGCTTTTACGCGGCATAGATGCATCACAGGTGCTTTTAAGATATCTCGCAATAAATTCTGCTCCTATCTTGGCACCACTCTCCGGTTTTGGCATGCATTCAACCATGTAGTCCAACTGTGTGTGTGTGTGTGTGTGTGTGTGTGTGTGTGTGTGTGTGTGTGTGTGTGTGTGTGTGTGTGTGTGTGTGTGTGTGTGTGTGTGTGTGTGTGTGTGTGTGTGTGTGTGTGTGTGTGTGTGTGTGTGTGTGTGTGTGTGTGTGTGTGTGTGTGTGTGTGTGTGTGTGTGTGTGTGTGTGTGTGTGTGTGTGTGTGTGTGTGTGTTTTGATGGTGTGTGAGCTTAACGCATTGAGTGTATGAGCTTAACGCACTCCAATTACTCCTAGATATTTAGTCTCCTGTGCAGATTCAATTATGGAGCCCCTCATTACGATGGGTTTCATGTTAAGTTTTCTTTTCTTGGTGAACGGGACCATCGTGGTTTTACTGAGATTGAGTTTTAATCCCACATATGTGCACCAGATATCTACCAGATTCAATCCTCTCTGTACTATATCAAAGTGTTTCTTCGAACTTACCTATGGCGATAGTGAAAATGTCATCCGCGTACGCAAGATATTTAATGCCCCGGTTACTTAATATAGTTAGAATATTCTCCACAACAAGACTCCACATGAGGGGTAATAAGATTACCCCATGCGGACAGACTCTAGTGGTGTCAAGGCTGATTTTGTAATTCCCAGCTTTGGTTTCTGCTACTCTACTTCTCAGTATTTCACATATCCTGTCAATAGTGGTGTTGTTAACCTGTTTCTCACTTAGAGCCTTCCGGACCGCTCCATGTCAGGTGTTATCAAATGCTCCTTCAATGTCCAGGAAAACACAGACAGGAACTTCTTTGTTGTCTACCGCCCCTCCTAATCCTTTCGTCAACCTGAATAGCGCGGTTTCCGTAGATCCGCCAGTTCTTTAATCGTGTTGACTATCTTGCAAAGGTGATGCCACTAAAGTTTTTGTTCGTATGTAGTTGTCGATCCCTTTTCCATCGTTTTTAACATGAAAGATGTTAAACGAATGGATCTATGAGACTTTGGCTGAGTGACATCTTTCTTACCTACTTTCGGAATAAATATCACTTATAATATGCTTCTGAAATATACCCAAGCGCCAGACTTCTCCTGAAGATGCCCAGGAGGTTCTGCCACCTCTGCAGGAGCGCTGGAACTATACCGTCCACTCCAAGTGATTTGTATGGCTGGAAAGTACCTATGGCCCACTTAATACGGTCCTCCGTAAAAATTGAGACAGCCTCCAGTCCTCTTGGTATTATAGTATTCTTCTGACCCGTGTTTTCTGTACACGCGCTTATGCCTCCCGGAAAGTGTATTTCTCTCTGCTGCTCATCCTCGGTATGCGTTACATCCGGCCTTCTCAACGAAGTTTTAATCTCGACACCGTCCTTCACCAAAGCCTTATGCAACCTAGCTGTTACAGGCGCTGTCGAGATATCATCACAAAAGGTTCTGAATCTGCCCCTCTATGCCCTCTTGATTTCATTATTGTAGGTGGTAAGCACCCTGCTATACTCATCGCAGTTTCCGGATTGCTTTGCTCTATTAAAAATTCTCCGTACTTCTGTTCTTAATTTTGACAACTCCTTGGTCCACCAAAACGCTTCCCTCTGCTTTTTACCTTAGTAATTGGGCAGCTGGCTTTAAACGCCTTGGTGATTTCTAGGTTTACCTCCGCTACAGATTGTACCAGCGCGGTGTAGTGTTTTACTGTCGATGCGAAGCTAACATGGCACCCAGAACGATTGTTTTAAATTCAACATTTGCCTGAAGGATGTAACAGTACCTACTAACAAAAAGAGCAATACTATCCGAAGCATCAAACATGTTCGATCCATTACGTTGGCTATCACTGTTCATAGATAAATTAAGATTTCCTATCAACAGCTTTGGTTTCTAAATCTGAATCTAATTTCTGGCTGATGTCTTGGAACAACAACCTTCCATTAAATGGTACATTTGTTCAAAACCCTAATGTGAAATTAAATGGTTTTGAACTAAAAAGAAATGATTGGGTGAAATTAAATCGTATAAGAACCGGCTATGGTAGATCAAACTATACATTACATAAATGGGGTCTGGTTGATTGTCCATCATGTGAATGTGGTAAAGAATTTCAGACAGTCAATCACATATCTCAAGAATGTAACTTAACTAAATTCAATGGATGTTTTGAAGAGGCTTTTTGTTTATCTGATCAATTTATTGATTGGTTACATGGACTGAAAAATAAAATTTAATGTATTTTGATGTTGAATAAACCGTACGATTAAAAAAATTGAGATGACAAGTTTGAAGAAAAACAGCAAATCAGTGGCTACAAATCAGGGGAGAAATTTTCTTGAATTGATAGATATTCCAAGATGGCTACACACAGAACATGGCAGAGCTACACAGCTACACGAATTTTCAGCTGCTTCTGAGAAAGCAAATGCTGTTGTTGTATATTGTAGATCGGTAAAATCAGTCGGTACATTTGGTGTGAACTTAGATGCAGCGAAAATAAAGGTGGCTCTCCAACACAGATATTCATACCACGTTTGGAAGTTTAGGCTGTTCAACTTCTGAGTAAATTGAATAAATAGGTCTTTTATTTTAGATCTCATGCCACTACAGTTAAAGTAAAAAATCTTTAAGGAAGTGTTGTCAAAAATCTGTAAATTAGAAATTGGTACTGTAGGTTTAACAGCACAGGTCTCATGATTTAAAAAAATTTTTTCTGGTTATTGGCCACGCCCGTATAAAATTGATTATAATTATGACGAGTACTGTTTAAATATCTGACTCTTTCACTTCGTAAAAAAGTATTGTGAGCTTTAAGATCTTCCTCTACTTGTGATGGCGTAAGAATATCGTAAGCTTCGTGAAACTGCTTGTAGAGCGATAACAAACGGTCATAGTCTGTAGGAAAACCTTGTGATGAAATTATTACTTGTGTGCTCGCTCTAGTTTTTCCGTTGATAGAAATATCATAGGGTTGCTCTTTGAAATAAGCGAGATAGTCACATACAGCTTCTCGTAAACCAGCTTCCGAACGAAGTCTTGAAAGACAATATCTACTATCTCCTCCCTGTTCAATGGAACTCTTGGTTAATTGAACACAAGGTGGAAAAAGTGGGTCTATAAATGAAGTTTTTTGTTGTTGTGCTAGTGTGGTATGATTACTTTGTGGTTCGGGATTGAGCGTTTCTCCTCTAACGAAGTTAGGGTAGAGGACATCAGCTTCTGTATTGACAGAACTGTCAACGAGAACTGGTTTTTTTATACCACGTAAAGTGGATCGAGCAAAACTAGATCTGTGCTTGACACTGAACTTACTATCTACTATCTTACTATCTACTATGATTTTTTGTATGTATTAAATTAATTTTGATTTTATTTTGCTTATTTCTAATTTTCTTACTTTTTATTCCATGTTGATCTTGTTTTTTCCTAGCTAGTTGTCGTTGATCATATTCACTCCACTTATCTTCTGATTTCCAAATCCTTTTTTCACCAAGAACTCTCCATCCTCCCAAAGATGAACAAGATCAAACGGTAATGAAGTGATTTTTGTAACTGAAGACGTAGAACGATTCAAAGTGGTAGATGTAGCTGGCGTTGTTTGCTAGTGACTGCCTTTATGTATATTTACGATTTGTGCGGTTGGTTGACTGCAGGAAGCAGGATGGTTGTTGTCCTCTAAGTTGGATTGTTTGTTTACTTGAGCTCTATTTATAGTTTTAAACTCACTGATTACATCTTTCAAAGCATTAACAGAGAAACTTAATGTTTTATCACAGTCAATAATTCGGTTTTGGAGTTTAGCAACATTTTCCGTAATAGAATTGTGTGCTCCGTTCTGGACAGTCGTATTCCTGTCTCTAATCATTTCTAATTCGTCAGCGATAACTTGGTTCGAACTGTTAATGATATTTAGACTATTTTGAATTTTTAACAAGTGCACTTGATTTTCTTTAGATGTATTATATTTTGACTCACATAATCTCGCAATGCTGTCAATTTTATTGTTACTAATCACTATCTCTTCGTTAAGAAATGCCCATTTATCATCCAGCGTCTTAATTTTGTTAGCTGCATATTCGGTACTATTGGCAATACTTGTAATTTTGTTAAATATTTCAATGTTTGATAATTTAAACGCTCGAAGAATATGTGCTGGTTTAAGTTCCAAACAACGCATACATATATTCGATGATCTTTTAGATTTTTTACAGTCTCTATTTTGCGAACCGAGTGCTGAGTAATGTCACATCCCTCACAAATAACTGAATCCACCGAGGATATGATATAATCGTTGCAGTCTCCACAAATGTTATTCATATTTTTCTTTTTATTATACAAAATCACTATATTTAGTTATTTAGATCACAAATTGTTTATTTTGATTGTCAGAATTGCAAACCAGCGATATTTATTAATAATATAATACACTATAGTTGAACTAGGTCACAAATTCAAATTATGTAAGAAACAAGAATTGTTCATGAAAAACACACTTTAATTAAAAATGAATCTTAAACAAAAAAAAAATTTATTATTTTAAAAGTTTTATGAAATTATGAAATTATACTTGTATGAAACTTATTACACTAGGAATGAACCAAAACACGTCCGCTCTATTCAAGTATATTTTATAAAAAAAAAAAAAGAAAAAAATTTCATCCCAGATAAAGAATTATATGAAGGCTCGGTTCTTTGAGCAAACAAGAGTGTACCATCATCAAAGAATACTTCAAAACTAAGATTAAGGATTGACTTTTAACCTTGGTTAGTAATGTGGTCCCACTGATGTCACATATCACTGCTACTGCCAGTATGTGATATCTCACGTCAAATCATGAGCCAATGGAAGAGATTAGAGTGTTGGTTGTTAGACCCGTGTCACAAAAATTTTCAAACCAACCAGACTTCAACTGATATATGAAGGCGAAAGTAACTCAATAAAAACAATGCAGTATTATTATAACCTTTTGCGGTTTTGAAACACATGCCCCATATAGTAATTCTTACGATTGGTGATTCTTTTAAATGTTCCCAAGAGTTGAGTTTTTGTTATTTGCTATTATACACACAACGTTTTTTGCAACGGCCAATTTACTCTAATTAGTCAACAAAGCGCCCTCAACCTTAGTTACGGAATAGGCTTTGGTGATGGTACCCTATTGCTTGCTCGAAGAAACTAGCCTTCATATACTTCTATATCTAATCGTTGACGAAGGCACATGATCAAGCAATATGCCACAAACTAAATTATAACTAATAAATGTTTTAATAATTCTAAATCCATCCAACGTTTGTTTTTGAGAGAATAAATTCTGTCTGTTCAATAATAAAAGTCACTCTATGTGAATATTTTTTTTTTTTTTTAATAAAATGTGATGTGTAGTAGGCATTACAATATGTGTCACAACAACACATAAAAACCTTTTAAGACCAAGGTCCCACAACAACATGCGTTCAAAGGATGTTAATGGACGCAAATCTGTTTTTTTTTTTTAATATTTTTTTGTTAAATAATGGATAACCAAACCATAAATCCTATCACATATAAAATATGACATAGGCCAATATTTCGTGATAGGGTAGGGAAAATAAAAATAAAATAAGAGATAAAAAGCAAATTTGTTTTAAAAATTTGCAGGAACAAAACTAAAATTGGTTTGCCAATAGTCCAACTAATGGCATAATCCTTGATTATGGGACGCAGTTGATTAAAGCTCAGATATATAGTTATATGAAGGCTCGTTTCTTCGAGCAAGCTACAGCGTTCCAGCACCAAGGAATATTCATTAGCTAAGATTGAGAGTGCTACCGTTGACTGAATACGGTTCATCCGCCAGCACCCCTAAGATATCACCTTGGCTAGTGATATCTCACTGCTATTGCCAGTGGTATGTGATATCTCACGTTAACTCATATGCCAATAGCAGGGACTGGAGTACGCGGGGTTGTCACACCCGTGGATCAAAAAATAGAAAAAAATTAACAAATTAATAAAAACTGATCCCTCCATGCGTTACTTGAGCTCTCTTTGTAGTTTTAAACTCACTGATTACATCTTTCAAAGCATTAACAGAGAAACTTAAGTTCAATTATGTTACTTACCTCTTCAGTTTTATCAATCGTGGGTTTATTTGCATCTGTATTGCTCTCTTCTTTATGCATAAGTTTCAAATGCTTAGCCAAACCGCCTTTCTGACTAAATTTTGTATTGCAAAGGGGACATTCATATGCTTTCTCCCCAAGTCTTAAAGAATCTTTTACCACAAAACTCACAGACAAATTTTTTTTTTGCTTCAATTTCCTGTAACCAAAAATGTCATTAGAGATTTAATTTAAAATTAAGTTATTTTTTTGAATTTTTTTAACTAAAATCAATGTTTCTATAAATACAGGAGTCAGGTTGGCATCAGAATGGTAAGTGTTTATCTATAGCTTGGACAGTTTGAGTTCAGTTCAATGTTCGTTCAACAGCCTATTACTGAATCTGGTGACATCTGGTAAATGAAATTTTTTCAGGCGAAATATATAGGGCAATTTCGAATGGGTTGGACTTGGGGTTAACACACACCGAAAAAAACAATAACACCCAGACACCAAAACAAAACTTTACCCGGAACGTGGAATATGAATAACCTGAGCGCTCTTGATGCTCTCAAGGGTACATAAACATAGGCGGAGAGGTATAGAATAGATAGAAATCATTGCTCTGCAAGAAATTAGACAACCAATAATCGACAAACAAGTTTTGAATAGTCACTCTCTATAATGTAGTGGTCATCCTCCTCCAAGAGAATTCGGAAATGGTTTTCTTATGAGTTCACGCAAACAAGAAGCTAATTCATCCCGATTAAATTGCTGTGCTTGCACACATTAAATTTAAAACCATCGACGGAAAGGACACTTCCACATAGCGCTAGAAAAGGTTTTAAAATTTCACAATCTACACCAACATGCAACTTAATTACGGTTCTTGTTGACTTTGATGGACAAGTTAGTGGAGCCTGCATTTGAATTCGAATGACAAGGGCGGGAGAATTGCTGAGTTAGCATTATTAAATAATTTCGATCATCTGTACTGAGTAAACTCAGTACAGATGATCGCGTACGCACATAAAGTTGTCATCTTCAGCCAAAGTGAAGCTTTCAATTTAGGAGACTTTCAATTTACATGAGAGCGGTGCTAGACAAATTGGTTTACAAATCAATTGTGAAAAAACCAAACATATTGTTACATTTTTCCAACCTTACTTCGAATTGGCCTTACTCTCAATTCGATAAACGCAATTCCCAAATCTCTTCAGATTTCGATCACTGATTAGTTAGCACAAACACCAGGTTTTATTAAGTATTCAACTCCTTAATTGTTTCCACAACAATAGGAAAACAATACAGTGAACAACATTCCTAACTAGAATATTCTTTCAACGGCTTCAGAAACTCCAACGGTTGATTGTAGAAATTTCCAGTAATACAACGTTTAAAATAATACACAAATTATTTCTACTTAATAACACTTTAAACTTTATTTACAAAAACTAATTTAAATATCACTTTTATAATTTCAACTTCACTATCGCAGGTTTAAAATAACACTAATTCTTAATCTACAACAGACAATTTCTTATATACTGTTTTGCCTAATTTCTAGAAAATTCTAGGTCACTCTTTCGAAACCTTGAGAAAATAGTAGAATATTCGGTTATCTTACGTTACGTTGATTTGATTCATAAAATCATTTATTTTATATTGACAATGACCCTAATTCTAAGAACAGGACAACAACAACATTATTCATTTCATTCATTTATTTGTTGTGTTTTGTTGATTTATTTTCCTGGAAGTGACCGTAATCGTCTAGATTTTTCTGTAATCGTCTAGATTTTTCTGTACTCGTAACAATATGAATGTTTCAAGAGAGGCAGAAAAAAAAAGAATTAATGAGCGGCGATGAACGATTTGGCGATTGAATAATTTAAATAGTTGGGATCAAGTACAAGTATAAAAACTAGAATTGCTACATTTTTGGTCCAGTTAAGACGGAGAATAATGGCCTTGATGAAACTTTGAAATCAGACACTTCATTGAAGTTTCTGATATATTGTTGTAGCCGCTCCTTTGGGATTGGTTGTCTTGGGCTTGTTCAACGGTCCGACCCCCAGTTTGTGATTATTAAAAACAATGTACGCTAGCACTAAGTGGGCGATAGGGCCGGGCGTATTTAAAAACTTATCGAAAATATCGATATCAAAAAAATATCGATAAAACCGATATATCGATAAATAATCGATATATCGATATTATCGATATATCGATACATCGATATTATCGATATATCGATACATCGATATCTCGATATGTCGATATATATGAATATGAATATTGAATACCCAATAAAATATAATAAAAGATTTTATATTACTTACCTTTTCAACTTCAATGTGATCAATGGATTGATGGAGCTTTAAATGGTGCATAAAAACGGCTTTGCGGCGAAATTGTGTATTGCAATCCGCACATTTAAATTTTTTCTCGCCATGTGTTAGCATATGATCTCTTAACTGCCGAGGAAGCCGAAATACTTTACCGCATTTTTCACAAGCGTTTGTTCTTTTCTGTAAAGAAGTAAAATTTCTTTCCTATAATAAAACTAATAAAACAGAAGATTGAAGCGAAAGATTTGTAATTCTTGCTTTTCATATTAAAACAATTAAAGATATTTCAATGTGTTTTTGCGGCATTTGCGAGTTCTGATATTATTTTAAAAATTCACTTGTCATAAACAACCGACGTTTCATGAAATCTTACCTCCAATATTATTCCATGAACTTTTAAATGGTTTGACAAATTTTGTTCATATCTGAATCTTTACCGCACTCGGAGCACTTTAGTAAATTCTTGGTTTATGGCTTAATTGTACATGTTTGTTCAATGATTTTCTGTTTAAATATTTTTTTATTACAGATTTGGCAAAAACTGATAAAAAAACAAATAAAATTTGCATGTTTTAAGAAACTAAGCTTCTTAAATTTTTAACGATTGAGAATAATTGTGTTGGTTTTTCGATTATTGTTTACCTAAAAATAGGGATAAATGAAGCAGTCCAAACTACCGAAGAAATAAAAAAGTTGTGCCACTGAATGCTCCATTTTGTAACTAAATTTTCAATTTGTTCCTTGCATAGATAGATAACTTGAAGACTTATATAATCAAATAATATTTCGGTACCATAAAGTGTTTTTACAATTTAAAGCATTTTTGCTGATTAATTGGAAAGTCAAACTATTGACACTATGTAGATTTTATTCAAGAAATATTGAAGAAAAACTTTTGATTTGAAGTTGATTAATAGTTAATTTTTACTTACAGTTTTATTAGAAAAGCTGATTGCTAGATTTAATTCCTTCGGCTCCCATCTCCTAAAAAAAAGAATGTTGTGAAAAACAAATATTGCAAGACCACAACATGACTTTCTAGACATTTTTTACGTACATGAATTTTGTAATGAATGTCTAAATCTTCTTTGGTTGGATAGTTTTGCCGACACTCCAAACATGTATATGGATCGTGTGTTTTTTCATGCCGTTTTACATTACTTAATTTCGAAAAATTCTTAGCACAAATCTTACACTTAAATTTTCTTTCTGTAGATGGAATCAATTTTTTGTCCTGTAGTAAAAGTAATTAACATAAAAAAAGCAATTAGTTTGAACTAACAGTTATAATTAATGACAACAATTTAAAGATTTACTCATAGACTACGAGAAATTCATTCAACTTTTATTTTACTATCTAAGCAAATCCATTATAATTCTGTTACTAATTCAACTTTGGAACGCACAGTCTCTCTCTCTCTCTCTCTCTCTCTCTCTCTCTCTCTCTCTCTCTCTCTCTCTCCTCTCTCTCTCTTCTCTCTCCCTCTCTCCTCTCTCTCTCTCTCTCTCTCTCTCTCTCTCTCTCTCTCTCTCTCTCTCTCTCTACATCTCTCTCTCTCTCTCTCTCTCTCTCTCTCTCTCTCTCTCTCTCTCTCTCTCTCTCGTCTCTCTCTCCTCTCTCTCTTTCACTCTCTCTTGAAAAATATAATTTTGAAAGTGAATAAAAAATATCAATTTAAAAAAGATTTTCTTCTATGCAATAAGTTCACTGCAACTGCAAGGATGCAGATTATCGATATAATTTTGGTGATGTTCACGTATAATAATTAAATATTTATTATTTGAATGGAAGAATTATTATACATAATTTATTTTGAGAATTGATTGATGGTAGAGTTTTAAAGATTATTACTTTTGGAATTTGAAACAGAATTTGCTTTGAAAAAACTATTATATTCTCTTTTGGATCAATTATATTTGTCGAAATACAAAGGATAAATATAATATACAAGGATAAATACAAAGGATTAAATATAAGGATACACAGTAGCTATATATAGCGAGAAAAACAAGCTATTTATTGGAGGATTCTTAACAAACTATAATATAACGAGAAAATTCAAGTTATATAATTGAGGATACGAAGTAAATCATATAGCGCGAAACATACAAGCTTAGTTCTTTATTGTATTTTCAACCGTTTTGGTGTGGAGTGTTTTTAAGCCAGTTCTATATGTAGATTCGTCGATGTTACCAGTAACCTGGCAATCTCTGACATCTTGCAGAAAGCATCTTGCTCTGGGTGGTTCTATTGTAGTTAAGGTGTCATTGCAAGGATGTTGCTCTTTGTGACAGGCCAATAGATATTGTTTGGTTAGCATTTCATTATGTTCACGGACTGGCAATATGTTACTTCTGTTAACGTTACTTCTGTTAAATCAACTACTCACTTCCAAAACTGAGTCATCAAGATTCAAAGAGCTATGGTACATCAATATTAACAGAATACTAATTAGACCGACGATAGACAACACGGATTTGTTTTAATTGGTGTAAATTATAGATTTATTGGTTTGTGATATTTGGTCATATAAACATATTTCTTACCTCTCGATTAGAATCAACAGGTTTCAAATTAATTTCTGCTTTAACTTTTTCATCTTATTCATTTTAGATTATATTACCGCTCAACTTCACACTCACAGCATTACTTTAAAAATTTTAGATTATATTACCGCTCAACTTCACACTCACAGCATTACTTTAAAAATATGTAACACAAATCTTTAAAAATAACACAAAAATGAAACCGCAAACAAGTTTATCTGTCAAAAACTAACTTAATAGTACGATTACACCGTACTTCTTATCTTCGTCAAATATTTGTACGTGTGTTATACAGAGCGCCGCATCAGATGTTGCATGCTGCAACTAAAATCATATGTAAACTATTTAATGCTGCGTCTATACCTATTGAGTATTTTCCTTAAAATATTTTGACAAATAAAATAGTTGATTTCAAAGCCGGGTGCCAAAAGTGAATTTTTGTTAATACAAAATCGTCAGTTTTTATATGAAAAGTGTTAAAAAATAAACTAAAAATTTATCTAGGAATTGTTAATTACATTTAAACAAGTAGTAAGTATAAACTGGTTAAAAATATTTCATAAATTTATGTTAAATCGATGTTTTTGGTTGCCCACAGTGTTGTTTAGTTACTGGAAAATCTTCAGTTTTATTTATGAAAAATGCTCAAACATGATTTAAAATAGTTAAATAATAAACTAAACTACAAATTAATAACAATACTAATACAAGTGGTGTGTTTAAATTTGTGAAATATATTCAACAAATTTCTGTTAAAATCAATGTTATATTACTGTATGTAGTCTGTCGTTACGTCGTCATATTTCTGTATGTAATCTGTCGTTACGTCGTTATAATGTATTAAATCGTTATTATGTATTAAAATTTACTTCAAAACCAATAATAATGCAAATATATTAAAAACAACTTAAAGACAACGCAAAACGGTATTGGTTTGCAAGAAATAACAATTATTTAAGGTTTTCTAAATACAAATCAGCTGATCACATATGTCAAGTTTTTTTTCGGGAAAAAAGATGTACTATAAACAAAAAATATTGACTTTAACATAATTTATTGAATATATTTAACCAATTTAAACATTTCCCGTGTATTAATATTATTATTTACTTGTAGTTTAGTTTATTCTTTAACTAGTTTAAATTGTTTTTTGACTCTTTTCATATACAAAACTGAAGATTTTGTACTAACTAAACATCACTACGGGCACTTTGCCACCCGGATATTTCTAAATATTTTTGACATTTCGTTTTGACGTTTAAGTAAAAAGGTCAATGACAGACACCGCAAACTAGAGTTTAGTTGTTTAATGTTTTGTAATTGTCTAGTTTTGTTTGCGAACTGTCATTTAATGTTTTTGTAATTAATAGTTTTTAATTAAATAATTTTTTATTAATTTTTAATTTAAAACACGATTTAAACAAAAAATTTATACTTACATTTATAAACATTTATTAAACAACACTTTAAAAAAATAACAATAAGTAAATGACGTCTTGTTTGTTTACTAATTTGACAGATGTGTAAATATATTTGTGTAACTTTATTGTATTTACAACTTGATCTACCCAAAAATCTAGAGTCAAAAATATTTTCAGATCAAAAAATGAGCAATCTTGTTGTACAAAAAGAATACGAAATGCAAAAAAAGTGAGCTGCTTTCTTTGCTCTTAGATCACTTTTTTTGTCAAAAAGAAAACGACATTTAGGCCCGAGCGATACACTTGAGCTAAACTATGCGAACTATGTTTTTAAAAAAATAATGTTTTAACGCGAATAATATTTTTTAAACAAAATGTAATGAATGTAATGTTTCCTTTTTTATTTTCTTTTTTTAAATGTTTTGTTTCCGTAATGTTTTTTTGTATAATTACGTTGTATTCAAAAAACATAGTTCACATAGTTTAGCTCAAGTGTATAGCGGGCCTAAACTATGTATTTTATCGTAATCTTGTTTTGCAAACTCGACAATCGTGAAATTTAGCGAAAGGGTTTTGACAAATAAAAAACGGTTGCGACAAAAATATATTAATTATTTTCAAATCATGATTTATTATTGTTTTATTTCTTGTAAAATTTCATTAATTCCTTATTATTCTATTTTATTATAATTCATTTCCTAAATAATTGTTTTGCATTATTAAAATATCAAATGTGAAATGCAGTTTGCTAGCATGCAACAATTATAAAAGATATTTCATTGAGTGAAGCTAGGTAAAATTCTATAGGAAAAATTCTGTGTTTGTGACTGTCATTTAATTTTTCAGATCGCGATAACAATAAATAGAATTGAGATCGCGGTCAGAGATAAACGGGGTAATGTTTGCGTCTGTCTAGAACGAGAACTAGAGTTAACGCCACAAACACTTCCACCCTAGTATCATCGAAGATGAGATGATAAAGAGAAATATTGTGCTATAGCATAGAGTTTGCAAAAAAAACGGATTTTTATAAACCGCGGTTTCAGGTTTTTAATTTGTAGAAACCTGCGGTTACGGTTCGGTTTTCGGTTTTTATTATAATGTGCTCAATTCAATGCAAAGATATTTACTTGAATTAATATATTTCTTCTTGTATCAAATAAGATTAGTTTTAAGTGAATGATCGCTAAGAGCTTAATTTACGACTAAAATTATCTGAAACCGAAAAAACGTGTTCAGATTCGGTGGGAGGATTACGCCTTTATCAAAAATTGTCTGTCTTATAAAATTTGACCTTGTAATATCTCTAATAGAAAAACCGTCTTTTGTGGCCAATTCTCTAACAATCTAGAGAAGCTTTGTTCATAAAATAAACTAATATTTTTTGTGAGTTTCTAATTAGATATGTTGAAGCAACATTTGTGTCAGAATTGTGTGGTCTTTTACAAGAAATTTTATGAACATTTCGCGTGTGGTTGATCATTGCAGACGTAGAACCCTTAGATTTGTTCACGCATCTGATCCACTTTTCTTACATTTAGCTCTATTGTTGGAATTGTTCGTAGATGAAATTTTTGTAAAATATTGCCAAACTGCTGTTGATGATGATGACATATTTTTTTTTTGAATATTGTTGCTTTGCAATTTCAACTGCGAATAGTGTGAAGTGTAAAACTAAATTATTTAATATTTTTTCGTTATTATTAACAACAGTTTATTAATTACCTATTATTTTTACAGTATACATATTACTTATAATTATATTATTAGTCAACCCAATCAAATTTAGCGATAAACAATAGCTATTTATGTATTAAGGGCATAAAGTATGTCTTTTCCGCTGGGGAGTGAAATTGTTGCTCGAGGCGTTAGCCGAGAGAAACTATCACTCGAAAGCAAAAAAGATACTTTATGCGTGAATTGCATACAAGATTTTTGATACGAGTAAGATTCTGTACTATTTGCATAAATAAAATGCATATATTTACACAAAATAGTAAAATATTTTTTTAGAAAATTATTTTATCCAAGTAGTTTTTCGAAATAATAACTTTAGGCATTGTTATTTCAATTTTGGCATTGTTATTTCAATAGGAAAAAAGGGCTGCTTTTCGAACAATTTTTGTATGCATCTTACGGTTGCAAAAGTGCATTTTACGGTTTACTCGTACAAAAAGTTATTTTTCTTTGTTGATTTTGTGTTTGGCTCAATATGAAACGAAATGAAGATCACAAATGAATTACTACTTTGATTCAAAATTAAAGTAGCTATTATAAATTATTACTTAGTTGTTATAGCTTAACCCTTAAACCAATTACTGCTGCTAATAAAAATTCAGACTGTTGAAAACAGATTGACGAAATTGCTTTGGAACAAAATGTTGTGGAAATTACCAGAACAGGTATCACGTTAAATAGTTTTGGCAATAGAATTGCCATAAGATAAGAAAATTATCGGAAATGAAGTGTGAGACTAGTCAGTGTCCACTAATTTCTTGAGTTAGAGATCAGTGAACAGAGCATCAGCAATTTCGTCAAAGGGTCATAATATTCTTTGGAATTGATATTTTCTCAACACGATAAAGTATGTTAGTAGCTACATTATCGATTCCAGGGATGTGGCGTATATCAGTCGTGAATTGACTGATGAAATCTAAATGTCTGAAATGACGAGGCTTATGATCGGTGAAAAGATTGAAGATTCTATAGCTTCAAGGAGATACCGAAAGTGCTTAATAGCAGAGTAAACTGCTTAGAGTTCGCGATCGATCTTACGCCAAGTTGGACAGAGTGTAAGGAATGGCTAAGCCCAGTGTTGTCGCTTCACTGAATTGCCACTTGCATAAGTCGAAGGTTTGAATGGTGTCCTTCAGACCATTGAACGATGCATTTGTCATTCTTTTTGGAACCCTTGGGAAAAGTATTGAGAATGGCTTTATTCATTCCCCACCAGCGTGGGGAATGAATCTGCGGTAGAAGTTGTAAAGACGGACTATTTCAATTTTTACTCTAAAACAATAGTATTTATATTCAAAGAAATTCGCTAATAATTTGTTAATTTATTCTCTTCAATTGTAATAAGCGTAGAGACAGTTGTTTGTACTACTGTGTTTTTTCGACGGTTTAGTTACGTCACACAATTTCAATTAATAATACATTGCAAAACATGTTTTGCATAAATGCTTGTTACAATAATGGAGAGGGAAAAAGGAAACCTATAATATGCGTATATAAGCGATCAAATTGTTTGGATCGATTTTTAGTATATAATTTTAAAAACAAAGATTAGTATTGAATTAAAAATTAAAATAAGAAGATCATTATGTATATTTAATGATATAAAAAAATGTAAATTATTTTATAAAATTAAATTATTTGTTTTGATTGTGATATTGAAGTTTTTTATTTATTTTTAATGTGATGAGTTTTAATGAAAAAAATGTTGATAAATCATTTAGTAAACAAAATGAAAATGAAAAAAATGAATCTAGAAAAATCACAAGTTCAAATACAAAAACGTAAAAATGGTTATTCAGGTGAAGTAATAACGAAACCGTTCAACACACTTTTTATACTCAACGGTTACGGTGACGCTTCATACCAAGCCGTTACATGTTAAATGCAAATATTCATAAATTTGATGTCAATCAGTAAGCGGCTTAAAATGTTTATGATATTGCTGAGCTTTGAAATACAGATAATTATTGGCGTGTAAATAAATTCGATGAAACTATGAGGGATATATTTCACAATCAACATTTGTTCCACAGGACTGGCTTTGGGAAGAAGACAACATTTAAGAAATGAATTTATGTAAGCTTTTTTGTATTTTGATTTATATAATTTTTGTGATTTATTTTTATACTGCTAAATTATTTTCTCTGTTAGCTAATTAATAATTTCTTTACATTATTCTGTGATTCATAATAAGAGATTTCCAAGTGTAATTTGTTTAATATTAACATTCGTTATTAAAAGTCCAAACTACGTAACAAAGGTTATCATTCCGAGAAAACGTCCTAGAAAATGTCCTAGGCAGTCAACGTTGGCTTTAGCAAAGATGCATTTATCAACGTTGATAAAGAGACCAGCGTCAGAAAGATGCTCAAAAACAGTCCCAAGATTTTTGAGGTGTTCCTCATAGATTTCAGAAGCAATAAGGAATCGTATGTATAGATGATACAGAAATATAGTTCTCTAAAAAGCGAGTGCATAAACCGTTAAAGGATTGCGCAGGGTTCCGCAACCCGAAAGCCGCGCGAACGAGATTAATTGTTGAGAAAATTTGCAGGCATGTAGTTGATGCGAAAAATCCTGAATGTGTGGAATTGGATATTTATAAGGAATTGTTGATATTTAAAGAAAGGTAGTCACCGCAAGATCTCCACTCGCCGTAATGAGATGGATAGGAGAGGACCAAGGACTGTTAGACGGTCGGCAAATGCCTTGAGATAATATTAAATCAAATTCCAGTTTTGCTATAATCAATTTGTCTAAAGCAAGGCCTTAAATTTTTTGAAAATATCGGGAATTCGATATTAACTGAATTGTTAACAATGTAAGAGCAGGCGCTTGGCAAGTGGAGAGTTTAGCCAAAGTGAATAGGTTAGTGGATCGACAAGACGTCGATTTTTAATGTCCACTATTAGGCCATATTTATTTAGGAAATCAGCGCCGAGAATGGTAACATCGACTATAACAACGGTCGGACAGAACGATCGTCTGAGATCAATATTGAAGTTAAGAAACCGTGTAACGTAAGTGTTAACTTTGGTCGCGTTAGCTGCGTAAAGGAAGCAGTCTGATTGCCGGAAGATTTTTTCCTCAACAGTTTCGGGGATAACTGATACTTCAGCAGCTGTATTATCGAGGAAGTTCTTTTGAGGAGAAGTGTCGAGGACCAGTAGACTGAGTTGGGAGTGACTGCATGTAAAGAGTTTAATCTTGTTTTGAAGATGAGAAGACAGATGAGTGCAGATGATGCTTGAAACAAAGTTTGCACTATGGATCGCATTTTTTTGCACCTGCCTTAAAGTAGTGATGGGAGTAGTAAATATCATCAAACATCCATTGCGACCTGGACCGTGGTCGCAATGGAGAACGATTATATTTTTGAAAGTTATGATTGCGGGTATCGTTTCGATCCTTGGATCTAATCCGATAATGATGTGATTGGTAGAATTTTTTATGCTGAATAGAGTTGAGAAGTTGCACGGTTTGTTTTCTATTTTTTGAATTTTTCAGCAAGTGTCATAACTTCATTAGAGGAAGAAGTCGATGATGCGGCAGGGTAAGATTCCGCATGAATTTGAGATCCCTTAGGGAAGCGAGAACGTTGTAATTCCCAATGCATCACGCATCATTTTAATGATTAAGATAATAATTCTAAGATAGATAAAGACTTTGTATTTGTATTAATTCTCAAACCTGAAACAAAGAAAACGAAAAACATCCATGTCATACATCATACCATTCATATTTCCAAATGAACTAAAATTAATTCAAATAATGAAAATGCATTCGAACCAATTTTAATTTGTTACGAAAAAAAAAACAAAATAAAACTGTTTCGTTAATGACATAATTTTTGTTATTTTTTTATTAGAATTATGCTAATCGTAAATTCTTCAATTTTATTATATAACAATATGTTGTATAATTTAAAATTGTAACAATTAATTTATGTCATCAAAAGAAAACAAATAATAAATTTGTTATTTTTTTTTATGAAGAAATGTTTTCGCGAATAATGAAAATAAATGATATATTTATTTTTTCTTTGAGGAAGAAATAATTTTGCAAAGAACGAAAACAATTCTTGTTTTCTGTTGGAATGGTGATGTTAGGATGATGATGTATGAAATGAGAAAACACGGATGTAAGTATCGAATATGTATGAGGTAATTTTAGAATTAAGAGATAGTGTTATTATTGTTAATCAAGAGTTAACTTGAATGGAGTTTTCCGATATGGAACTAAGAATTTAAAAAGAAATATAATATTATTCAAAAACGTTTAAAGGAAGTGTCTTGATTTATTGTGTGGAAATAGAGATCGAAAGGTCCTACTAGCCTAGGATCTGGAATGACCCATCCTAGTCATCCTTTCTATTCCCACCATCTCCCTCTATAGAAATGGATTTACGAGAGGTTCTACATTATCATTTTAACGTTGTGTGTTATCTCAGTGGTCTTCTGTAAATCAGCATTGACCACCGCGATAGCAACGCGAGCAGTAGTTGGGCGTTTTTCCTCGCAAAGGTATTTTAGAGTTTCCTCTTGATATGTATCATAGGATTCAGCAGTCATATCCCTTAAGAGTTGTGAGGGCTTTTTATGACCTAGGACCATACCGCACAGTACTTTGCGTATGTGGTCTGAAGTGCGGGCTATAAGACCCCTTTGAGCCTATATCATAGGGGCGTTCTTGGACGGGCTTTACGAAGATATCACTGACTAATGATACCAGTGTGCGAGTGATGATACTAACTAAATGACCATACTTAGTTTGTTGGAATTTGATATTCCCTATCAAAGCCCTTCAATATTAATGAACCATATTAGATGTACGTTATTCATTTGTGGCATAGTCGCCGAACAAACTGCATTCATGTAGATGTTGAAGGGGATGGAGTTAGAGTTCGAGATGGTGGAGTATTTGTTGAAACATAGAGTATCATTCGTGCCATAGCAGCTTCGATCCCTTTTGGAATCATTGTCTTAAACTGATCTTCCATAACGGTTAAGGTTTTGGGTTTGGAATTTGAAGCAGTTCCCTCAGGTTCCAGTGAACCTGCGGCAACTGTTGGAAACTTCCCTCCGCGGCGAAGAAGTTTAGTTTTGACGACAACTAGGTTTTATGTTTTATTGTTAAAAATAGCATTTATCGATCAAATTAATGAAGATAATTAATAAAAAAAGTTGAAATTATTTCAATTTTTATAAATATTTAATCTTTTTAATTTTTAGAAATGTACTATATAATTGATACTTTAACCTAGAAAATAGCTAGTTTGATCATAGTTGTATACCATTTGACTGAAATATTCATGCAGATATTCATCTTGTAATTTTCTCAGAAGCTCTAGTCAAACAGAATTAGTTCTTCTTTACAAATTGCTTCATCGTAACAACTATTAGAAGCCAGAACGGTGGATTGTGTCTCTACAACATCAGGCTAAAATAGAATAAAAAAAGTTATTACTCCATAAATAATGTTTTAGAACAAAGTGTTGATTGGTATTGAACTATAAGCAAATCTGATGAAAATAACTATATTGCAGTACGAATCTCAAGTCAAACCGTTTCGTTACAAGGATAATACTTTATGAGAATCGTAGACTATCAATTGTTACAACTCTATCAATTGGAACTCCTAGTTTTTATATGAGAATAAAGGTACTTATCTAAGTATAAAGTTTTAACCAAGCTATGACAGTAGACTGGTGGTAACAAAATCTCGGGACATTCGGGACAAGGTCAGTTAGTCAGTCGAACATTAAACTATCCGGCCAATTAATATAACTTTTGTTAGCAGTATATAAAAAAATTATCCTAGACTGGCTAGTTTTAAAGTACATTTATGTGGTTTATTGAGAACGCAGGATACAGCTTTTCATTTTAGTTTGCTTCTTGTTTGTTGGTCTTGTAGTTTTTTTTTGTTTTTTAGTTGTCGGTCTTACACTACATTTGCTAAAGATTTTATCTAAGATAATTGGTCATAAGGTGGTTGCAAAGAGTCCAAGAGCCTCTTCGACAAATTTTATGAAATACGTCGTTGCGTATTAAAATCTAGAGAATTAAAAATTCTAAACCATTTTAACATGCATAAACATTGTCTTTCGTTTATACAGAAGATAGTTGTAAGCTTTACACACTAGCGTTTCCTATAGACAAAAATGGAACAAACAAATCTTATTTTTATTTAAAACAGAAAATATATTTACCTCTTCTTTTTCAATTTTAATTGATGTCGTCAATTCAATTATCTCTATATTTGTGTTTTCAGATTTAACTTCTGAATCTTCTAGCAATTTTCTTGAACTTTCTATCCCAATACCTGTCGTTTTCTATAATGTAAATATTTAAAGATTAAACTTAAATGAAAATTTTAAAGTTGTACTAATTTAGAAGAAGGTTTTGTATTTCAGGTTTAGTAGAAAATCAAAGTTCAGATGGTTCAGATTGGTGTGTCAGTATTGAACATTTTTCATTTTTGAGCCAACTTCGAATCCAAGTTTACTTCCAATTTCCCATGAAGTGTTAGGAAGTTTTTGAAGTGAAAACGCGTTATGCAATTTTGTATGAGGTAAAATTTATACATATATTCGCATTACCATTTTTTATATGCATTTTTGAAGAACAAAATATTTTTTTTAAATAAGAAATACATCTATTATTTCTTAACGTTTCAAATTGCAATGTGGATACTGCGCTCGACTGATGTTCTGTAGGTCGTGAGTTCAATTCCTGGTGTGGTACATATTTTTTTACTGTTTGTTTTTTTAATTTTTAGTTTTTATTAAATACCATTAAAATTATTATTTTTTTAATCATGAATTCATAAAAATAATAAAAAATTTTTTTAACGAATTTTAAAAAATTGATCTATAATGCAGTTTTTAAAGTTATATTACTACTGTCTTTTGCGATTTACATTCGAGTCATCATGCTAAATAAATATTGAATACATATAAAATTGAAAGTATGTCTGTTTGTCCTTTATGCATTAATACATTAATCATCATGAAAATTTGGGAAGTTGTTGTGTACACTTAATTTGCTTTTTATTTAACTATCGTTTTAAACGGTACTTTGCTTTGATCAATGTTTTTTTTTGTTTAACAAAATTATTATGAAATTAAAAATAACGTAAGAAAGATAGTATAACCTGAAACAATTACATTGGTATATCAAAATTATATGTATTGGAATTTTACATATCATGATGTTACAAATTTTTTCATCTTCACCAAATATGTTGTTAATTTGGAATTGTATGTAATACATGTTTCTAAAATTAAGTGAAAACTTAATACTTGTAACTTGAACCTTGATAACATCGATTACATCGATTTTAAGCTCACAAGTACGAGACGGAAATCGCATAAATTCTTACAAAGAAGCATAGCTTATGTATGATTAAACATGGATGGCAATCATGATAAATAAAATAATTAAAAATGGTGGCACTTAGCCGATAGTGATTTGCAAACGGCAACAATGCGCATTAATACCAATGAATTTACTTAGCTTTCCGCAGGAAGATTTGTAAAATTTAAAATTGTATATCTATGGGTGTGACAACATATGCTATTGGCATATGAGTTATCTTGAGATATCGTATACCACTGGCAATAGCAGTGCAATCTCATTAGCCAAAGTGATATCTTAGGGGTGCTGGGGGATGAAGTATTTTCAATCAACGATACCATCCCTTACTCTAAGTTATGGAATATTCTTTGATGATCCGCTATTTTTTTTTAAATAAAATGTGTTTGGTAGTAGAAATTACCAGGTGTGTCACAACAATACATAAAAAACTTTTAAGAACAAGGTCCCACAACAACATGCCTTCTAAGGTGTTGATAGACGCAAAGTTTTATATGATATGTTTTGATTATTTTAAATATAAACATGTATTTAATAGTTGCTTTGAATGCTGATAGATGTGAAACCCAGAATAATTTTAATTTGGAAGATACAAAAAAACACAGCTATTTCACACATTTAAGTTTTCACTTCTGTCGGCAGTCCTTAACACTGCCTTCTTTTTTTTATGAGAATTATTGGATGGTTTCATTTCATGATTACCACATATTTTATATTTCATGAGACGCCTGTCCTTGACGAGTTCGACAACTTTTGTATCTGCCATTTTTCTCGATTCTGCCGCTTTGGTAGTAAATTTACAAGATCCTCGTACGGCAATCGTAATATTTCGTAATAAAATAATAAAATGTTTCGTAATGTAATAAAAAAATTACAATTAATTCAAACTTACCAATATATGTAATTTTTTATGGGTTTTCAATTCGATACTTGAAGATAATGCTAGGTCACATTCATTACATGGGTATTGATTTTGATGTAGATCATCAACAATCTTCAAAACTGTTTTACTGTCTTCGTGGTCGGCTTTTTCTTCAGTGTCATTTTCATCAGATAATGGTTCACAATAATCGACTTCAAATCTCTATTGTTAATGATGTGATAAAAAAATATTTTAAAAAATAACATAAAAATTAAGTTATATTTTGTAAGGTTAATGGTTGTGGTAGTAGTGATGCTGACAAGCATTCCATTTTGATATAGTTCGGTCAAAGAGGTCTTACCACATTTGGTAAGTATGGGCGACTAGGTTTTCACACTAACTAGACTAAAAAAACGAGGATGACCATAAGTTTGAGGAACAAGTACGTAAATATGAAAATATACAGATACAGATCGATTAATGCTTTTAACGCAAGCTGAAACTAGCACCTATAAAATAGGAAAACGAAATCAACACCATTGAAATATATTCCAAACATAACACCAAGTCTGTGAAAATTGTTGATTGTGGTTTATTTTTCCCAATTATTAATGAATCAATAAATGAATTTCATACCAAATATTTAAACAAAAAATTACTCAAACTTAATTTAATCAACTTACAAGTCGTTTTGTTCGAGGTTCTCTTTTAGAATTTATATACGGGGAAGCTATTTTCTCCTTCGTCCTTTTTAATTTTGTCTTTTTTACTCTTTGGATCTGTAATTTTTAAAACATTTAAAAATTAAATCAAATTATTTTATATAAATCGCAATGGGCTCACGGTGGTTTGCAGTCCTAATTAAATACTTACCATTTCAATATCATCAGTTGCTATTTTATTTGATTGATTGACTAATTTATTGCCTATATGGTTTTTTCTGAATATATGTCCTTTCAAGTTGCAAAGAAGACTAAATTTCATACCACAGTAGTCACATTTAAATCTTTTGTTAGTCTCCGATTTCTATAATAACGATTAAAAAAAATTAATGAAATAAAAATGTTAAGAGTAAGATAAATTTTGATTTATTTGTTATTTAATTGCTGTTATGATTCATCAAAAAAGTTTTTTTAAAAACCAAGCTGAACTTAGAATCTATCCAACTGTATTGAACAAACAAAAATATATAATCTACAGTTGACGTTAAAAATGTTTGAGCGAATATTAAACAGCCAACAACACGCTAGTTGTCTAATTAAGAAACGTTAATCGAGAATATAAATCCATTTTCTATAGACATCGATTTTTTTTATTTATCTAAATGACTGTGATTTGAATTTGAAACAAACAACTAAATCAACTTACTATTTTTCTTTCGATGAAACCACTTTTCATTTCTGTAATCGAAAGACGTCTAACAAAACAATAACACTTCCAATTAAAATTTAAAATATTTCTAGATATCTGGTTCACATTCACTCTATCGCTGTCAGTGTTGCTATCCTAAAATTCAAAACAAAAATTAAATTAAACCAGATGTCTTGTGATGGAATTAAACACATACCATTGAGCGTGAAGTTTCAATATGACCCATCAAATGAGAAGTTGTTTTGATGTTGTTAAAACCAAAAGAACACTGAAATCTATATTCCTTCAGATGAATTGCTGTATGGAATATGAAGTCAGAGTAATTCAAGAAGCTTCTACCGCATCTATTCCAATCACATACACAATAATCAACTTTCTATATAAACCACAAAATAAACGATTTTAATCATATTGTTTACTTTATTGTTTTTTTAAGACCGACTGTCTCCAAAAGGTATACTATTTATATAGAATTTGGGACAACAGAGTTTCACTATAAAGATTCTTCGTTTAATTAGTTCAAAGAAAAGCACGTAAAATCAAGTATAAATACAGAAATAATCAAAAAGCATTACTATTTGCTTCTCTTCGAGATGGATTTTCATATGGTTTACGTTTGAAGTTATTTAGAACATCTTGAACATTCGGAGCACGATTTAACTGTTTATTACAGTGCTACGCAAAATTAACGAATTGAATTGAATTATTATGAATTTTGTTTAGTTTTCTCCTTCGGTTAAAGTGGTGTAAATTATTACAATTAAAACAATAACGGTTAATTTTATACTTACCATTATATCAGAAATATCAGTGATTGTTGTACTATTCCTTTTCGAAATCTTAAAAAACAAATATTTTAACTACAACAAATGCCGTTTAATATTTAAGACAAGAGCATACCAGTTTTTTGGATGGATGGTCGCTTGCAATATGTCTATGTAAATTTTGTTGCCATGAATATTTTCTATCGCACTGTGAACATTCAAATTTTTTATCCTAAAATAAAACATGTAATAATTAATAAAAAATCTTATTTTAAGAAAGAAAGTGTTGATTTGATTCTATTTTTTTCCGCAATTTGGATAGTCCTCATATAAAAGTATCTAGATGGTAAGTGTGTTAAAGTGTCGCTAATAATGCAAAAAATGGAATACAATCTATTTAAAATATGTGTGATGATTTGGCTTAACCAGTAGCAAATTTTAAAATTTTTCGACCAAACAAATGCAATTCTTATATCATCTTTAAGATCATTAACCCGAGAGGGGGCCCACACCACTATAAAACTATAGAAAAAACTGAAGTTGTTTTTAAAATTCAAATTTCGTATTGAAAATAATTTACACAAAAGAAAAGGCTTCTGTAAAAATAAACACAAAAATACAGGGTCCCATGCAGCATGGTTATCTAAAAAAATATAATTTTATTCTTCTATTGCCAGAAAGAAATAACTGCCAAACAATATAGGAACCGTGCATTGCAATCTGATTCGACCGTCGCGCTTTAAGTATCGCGCTTTAAGTATCTCAAATTTTTGAAAAATTTTTGAGAAATACATTAATTTTAATATAAAGAGATTCTTAAAGTCCTCAAAATTGCTTAATGAAAGACAACACGGGTTCCGTAAAGGAAGGGCGACGGGAGATTTACTTTCTGTGGTCACTCATGTCTGGAATAAATCTCTTGAGAGCCATGGTGAAACTTTTGGTGTTGCTCTTGATATATCTAAAGCATTTGACAAAGTATGACACAACAATCTTATTTGCAAATTAAGATGCTATGGTTTGGACGACCAACTTATTACTTGGGTACAGAGCTATCTTTCTGAACGAAAATTTCGTGTCAATGTTGATGGCGATGGTTCTCATCAGATGTTTTTTCAACTAATGCAGGCCTCAGTATTCTGCTTTATCACCAACTCTTTTCCTTATTTATATTAATGATTTGTTGGATTCAACAATTAGTTCTATCCATAGTTTTGCTGATGATAGCACACTTCATGCATCACATGAAATGTCTAATATACATTCACCGTCAGTGCTAAATAACTGTAGGTCAAATTTGATAAATTCCTTAAACGATGATCTAACGACTATCATAGATTGGGGTTTGACTAACAGTGTTGAATTTAATACAAGTAAAACACAGGTTTGCCATTTTTCTAGATTGTCCACACCTAATCTGTTTCCATTAAAGTTTGACTCCAAAGATCTTGTGGAGAAAGAATCTATAAGACTTCTAGGAGTAGAAATTGAGAACGCTGTTCAAAAATTGGGCTTCTTGGGACGATGTCGTAAGATTTTCAATAGTGAACAGCTTCTTTTAATATATAAATCGTTTATACGTCCCTGTATGGAGTATTGTTCTCACATCTGGGGCGGAGCATATTTTAGTAGTTTAAAGTGTCTAGTTTAAAAACGTAGAGCTATCAAACTGATTGGCAACTCAACTCTTATTAATGAGCTTGATTCCTTGCAGCACAGAAGAAATGTTGCTGATCTGACAGTTTTCTAAAAATATGTTATGAGTGAAGAAACTTCCAATGAGATCAAACTTCCAATGAGATAAAATCAATTTTACCTGAACTAGCAAACCTATCGCGTAACACCAGAGCAAATGTTGTATCCCATCCTTTTACGGTTCTTATAAAAAGGTGCAGAGCTGTTGGTTTTTAGCGTGATTTTTTCAACAGAGTCTCTCATCTTTGGAATGCCTTACCTTCATGGCTTTTCCCTGACAGCTTTAATCCTCAAGATGAAATCTTAAAAGTTAGCGTCCATAAATTTCTTAAAGAATCTCAATAAATTTTCAAACTTAGTCCTAATCCCTAGTTGGGCATGGTATCTTCGGATATTCAGAGACGTTAATTTATTACAATTAACACTAAACATGCCTAACTTTGAATAAAAAAAAATAAGGATCTGTAATTATTGGCTCTATTATTTTTCAACAAATTTCACGTTAAAGAAATTTTATGATTTAGTATTCCGTTCAAATTATTCGTTGTTTTTTTTGTCAAAATATTAAGAAGAAAACAACGTAACTTAAGTAATAGTTAAGCGATATTTTTTATAAATAGATGAATATTTAATAAAGTTTAGGCAGCACGAACGGAGAATTTCAGTAATATTAAAGAATATTAAAGAAAAATCGATTTGATTTACTATTTATCAAACGACAAACGTTAAACTAATTTTAAATAGAGCCAAAAGTTTGTATTCTCAACACTTGGCGCGTAACAATCAGATACGCACAATCCCTATATATTTTATTTAAATTTCATTTATAGCTTGTAAAAATTATTCTCGCTATATAAGTCAAGATTTATATTTAAATATTTTCTTTATTTGTATCCAGTTTTTCCGATTCACAAACTACACTTCCAATTATAGCTAGTATTTCTCGCTATCTGTCCTATTTTATTTGAGTAAATTTACAGCATTCCCAAAGCTAGTCATTCTCGCTTATAAATCCATATAGTATAACTTTCGATTTAATTTGATAGTGTGTTTAATAATTATTCTCAGTTTGTGTTATATTCTCACTTCCATAAAACAAACTGAATATTATCCATTACATTAATTCCAAAACATCAATAATTTCAATAATCCAAAGTTTTTTTTTAAATATTTATATTCAAATTCGCAACAGTAAAAGTTGTTGAAGATAAAATACAATAAATTAATTATTTATTTTCACAACTAAGTTTAATTAGTAAATAGACTTATTAGGATAAATTAAACTATATTGAACTTTTGTTTTAATCAAATTGAAAATTGAACAATTTAGATATATTAAATTATATTTAGCAATTTCTTAATTATATGGATAATATAATAGGAACTTCTAAGATGGAAGTAAAATCCAAAAAGCTCCTTTTTAAAAAACGGAAAAATTAGAACTGAAAATTATTTTATTTATTTCTAAATCTAAAATCAAAAAAAACATCGCATACTAAATTTAAATTTAAAAAATTTTAATTTAGATGTTCGCCACACATTCTAAATAAAAAACAATGAATCGTCAAACAATATCCATTTCATTCTAAAATTATTCTAAATGAAAACAAAACCAAGGATACAATTTTAGTTGGGATCAAATTTTCAGTTTTATTTTAATCGTTTTATTTTAATTAATTGAGAAAAATAAAATAAAATTGAATAAAGTTGGTCATTTTCCGATCGATAAAAATGCTAAATACATAGCAGTGTTGCCAGATCGCAGCATTTTTTCCCGTTTGCGGGATATTTCATTAAAAACCGGAATGCGGGTAAAAACTGGGAAAGTGTGTGATTTTTCAAATTTAATAGTAGAAACGTTTTAAATTAAAACTTATTTTGAAATGGTTGCACTAACCAATTTTTTACCAGGCTTCAGAAAGATGTCGATCACCCGATAATTTTACTTAAATGCATCTGCCATCTATCGGCTTTAGTATTGTCAAATCCGCGATGGAATTTCAGCTTTCTGATGTTGAAATATTTCTTAGAGAGAAAAGTACGTTTCGAAAACCCCAAAGCACCACCATGTTATCTGAATTTCAGGAATATTTTGACGAAAAATAAAATCATCTGGAACTACTACTTGGCTCTCTATGCATCCATGCATTTTAACATATATTAAAAAAACTGGGATGTTTAGCATCACTTTTTTATTTATGAGTAGAGCTTGGGCTGAGTTACGTATTGAAAAAGAACTATTACAATTTTAAAATTTTTTGAAAATCACGAAATCAAAATGTCATCAAAAAATGTCTTTCTCAAATTTGATTCAATGTCGACATCTTTTAATTATTTGGTATTTTGAAAATGAAAAGACCTAGATGAATGATATTAAATTTTAAAGTAATGAGAAACCATAAAACAATCTTTTGGAAATTTAATTCAAATTAATTATAGTAGCCTTTGCTCTTTTTAATATTCGAGAGAGGAACATGCGCTTCAGTTTGAATTTATTTTTTTATATATAATTAGAGCGAAAATGTTTGTTTTTGATTTTTTATAAAATGCAATCAAATTTTTATGAAATATACAATCAAATTTATTTCAGCATTCAATACAAACCAATAGATTGTTTTATTGTGTTCCGCCACATTCGCGGTACAGAATAAAATTAGCAGCTGTTTGTTTTATTCTATTAAGATTAATAACGTACACAAATATAGTCTTAAAAAAACAGAAATAAACCTATATTTATAGTTGTCGGAAGGAAAAATATTGTTATAATTGTGGTGGTTTTTGAAGTTTTTCCAATAAATAATTGAATTTATATGGACATTTTTATTGAAAGCTTGATGGAAGTTTCTATAAAACAATTAGTTTTTTTAAGTATTGCTAATTATAAAATAAGCTAGAAACACAACACGGGCGAAATCGTCCGACGACGACGTTAGTAACATTAGAATACACAGGATACATACATTTCAAACACAACTACAGCGATAAACGAAAAGTTTTTTCGTCGGAGAAATTTTAGATTCTATTTCTAATTTATTGTCGGCGATGATTATTGCCAGATATCAATTTTATTTTTATTTGGCTGCAAGGGTAATTTTTAATGTTATTGTGACACTGCCGCCAACTGAAAAATATTATTTTCTGATGTTTTTCGCGTTTATGAGGTTGTAATCGTTTTGTTTTGAGTTTTCAACTGAATTTTCAGTTTATGTTCAAGGTTCGGTTTTATTAATTTACATATTTTCATAATTTGTATTTTGTATTTTATTTTTAAAATATTAGTAGAAAAATTATTATTATTTATTTATTAGTAAAAATTAGTTATTTTTAAAATTGAAATTTGTGAAATTAATTTTGACAAAAAACAAAGTATTTTAGTTTATGCAATTTTATTTTTGACAGCTTTTTACGCTGACGCCTTTGTTGTGGTTACAACAGCGAAAATGTAGACGTTTTTTTTATCGTCCGTGTTGTGTTTCTACCTATACTGCTATAAAATGCAATAAAAACTTCGTGTTACTTCGTGTATTGTCAAATGTTTTTTTTTATTAATTAGTTGGACATGTTTAGCACACTAAATATGAGATATTCATTATTTAAACTCTTTGAATATCCGAAGATACCATGTCAACTAGGAAAGAATGGGGAATGGGGAAAGGAAGGAATGAGGGGAAAGGGAGGAATGAGGTAAATAGCTAGGTAAGTTGTTTTAAATGATGATGGACATTTCCTTTAAATGTCTGAGGAGCGAATTCGTCAGGGAAAACTGATATGGGCAATGAGTTCCACATTTTGGTTACTCTATTGAAATAATCGTTCTGAAAGGAAACTGTTCTACAACGGGATATCTGAACAGCAAATGGGTGGGACATTTCTGAAGCTCGTGTTTGTCGGTTGTACTGCACACACGATGGGAGGATGTTTTAGATTTCTCTAAAGGATGAATCGAAGAAATTGTATTTATAATAGATTGACAGGTCGGCAACATTTCTTCGGTGTTGGAGTGAATCAAGTTGATCAGTTAACGCATGATTATCAATCAACCGTATTGCCTTTCTCTGCACAGAGTCTAGACATTTTATTGTTGACTGACAGGCACCTTCTCATACATGACAACAATATTCCATACATGGGCGGATAAATGACTTATAAATTAACAAAAGTTGCTCAGAGTTACAAAACTTCTTACAGCGGCTCAAGAATCCTAATTTTTGCATTGCTGTTTTTGCTAGACTAAACACGTGTTTATTCCATTTCATGTTACTTTCGATGACAACTCCGAGAAGTTTAATCGATTTAACCTCATTTAATTCCTCGTGGTTTATCATTATGGGGAAGTCTTTATGTCTTTCTATCCTTGAAAGGCGACATAACTTGGTTTTGGCAGGTTTAAACTCAACAAGATTGGTCTCGCCCCATTGCATTATACACTCTAGGTCTTGGTTGATAGAATTAATTCACAATTCTCTATCGTTAGTAGCTGTTACACGAGATCGACTTTTTAGAGATGCATGAGAGGCATGCAATGTGCTGTCGTCAGCAAAACTGTGAATTGGATGCACTGTAGAGCTAAGTAAATCATTTATATATAAAAGAAATAAGGTTGGTGAAAGTGCAGAGCCTTGGGGAACACCAGCATTCGTTGTAAAAACATTGGATGTAATGCCATCTAAATTGACATGAAACGACCTGTGAGAAAACTATGAATCCATGATACAGTAAGATCATCTATGCCATGAGATTTTAATTTAGCTACAAGATTTCTATGACACACTTTATCAAAAGCCTTGGAATTGTCCAGAGAAACACTGATGGTTTCAGCGTGGTTCTCCAGAGATTTTCTCCACATATGTGTTACGTAGGCTAACAGATCACCTGTTGTATGACTTTTACGAAAACCATACTGCTTATCATCAATAATTCGCGACATTTCCAAATAATCTAATAGATTGTAGTTAACATATTTTTCAAATATCTTAGCTAAAACCGACAGAATTGCAATTGGTCTATAATTGTTAGGGTCAGTCTTATTGCCTTTTTTGGATATGGGTTGAACACTAACCAAACCAATATCCAATGTACATCCAATTCTTCTAATTGTTCGTCAATTTCATAAAAAACGCTTTGAACAATTATATGGGTTTTCACCTTTATGTGTCTCTATATGATGTCTTAAATTAGAAGATGACAAGAATTTCTCGTTACAAAATTCACATTTTAATTTTCCAACTAGCGCAGAAGTATTACTTGTCACCTATAGTAGAAAATGGAATTTTTGTTAAATTTAACAATTTTTGTAACTGAGGCGTCAATTAAAATTATTTTGCATGGATTGGAAATCTTATGATATTTTGAATGATGCTTTGTACGGAATTAAACGTTCAAATATGATTTAAACACTGTGCACCTGAATAATTTTATTTAACGTATTCTATATTGGGTGGTTGGTGTTTATAGTTAATTTTTTACTTACAATTTTATTGGAAACTGCATTGATTGATTCACTTCCAATCGATCCCTGAAAATAAATTAATGTTTTAACAACCAAATGTGACAATCTATCTTCAAGCAAACCCGTACCAAAACTTTATTTAGTTTATGATTTCTAATATGCTGGTCAAAAGTTTTTTTGCGTGAAATTTTTAAATGACAATGTGGACACTCAAATTGTTGTTCACGTGCATGTATAGTTCTATGACGTTTTAAATCGTAGGGTCGTAAAAATCTCTTTGTACAAATTTCACACTGATTTTCTCTTTTTAAATAAGAAATATTAAACTTTGCAACCTATGGTAAAGAAAAAGAAAATTAGTAAAATATTAATATGAATAATGTAAATAGTTGCAATTTAAAATTCTTATGAACGTTTTTTTTAATGGACTGGCAAATGTTTACTCAACCCTAATTTTGTGTATAATGATCTATTGATGGCATGTAGTGTAATGACTATAACATAATGAATGACTAATAACATTGATTAAGTAATAAGTATATAATATATATATGTACTTAATTAATGACTAATAATTAGTAAAGCAACAAAACATGATGGAAACATGAGGGAATAACTTAAATACAGCAAGAGAATACAGATAAGCATGAGTAAATGATACATAATGGAATTGGCAGCTCTAAAAATGGCGTAACAGTAGAGTTTAATTATTTTCTAAACCTACGGCATCTGCGCCATCTTTAAAAATTGTATTTCTTAAATAATAGTGTATAACACTTAGGTGTTCTTCATGTCGAAGGTTTATAACGAATAATATTACCATCCACACCATTTTAACATAATCAACACTACAATATTAACTGATAATTTATATGACTTACCGTAGTTTTTCCTTTACAAGTCTTAGAATGTCTGTTCAACGCGTTTTTCCGTGAAAATTTTCTATCACAAATTGAACATTCAAATGGTTGTTCTCCAGTATGTGTATTTCTGTGCATTTTTAAATTCCATGAATTCGTAAAATTTTTACCACACAAGTCACAGTAATTGTTTTTTCTTGACTCATAATTATCCACCTAAAAAACATTAAAGGATTATGAGTTTTAATTTGTAACCGTATATAATGACTGTTTTGGCTTGTAGATTTCACTTGTGTCATTTTTAACTTAAAACTGGTTGATTATACTTAACCCAACCTCTTATATATTAGATGAACAATAGCAATATTCCTTTAAAACTCTAGAACACAAACCGACCCCAAAAACCAAATGTACAATTAAACTACAATTTCTTGTTGAATGTTATTTTCAAATAATTATTCAGGTGTTTTATATTCTTTTAGTGGAACCATTTTCTCTACCGAGTATTTTCGAGAACGATGTTTAATAACACCGTACTCCATAGTTATCAAATTATCCACCACTTATAAATCTCTTCTTCCTAAGAGCTTGACTTCATTCGTTGCTTGGCTTCCAAAACATCAGATGAGATAATTTCTCTAATAGACATTATTAAAATTTAGCACACCACGTCCAAAATCGAAGACCAATCTATTCGAACTTCATCCAAAATATCTGTGCATCTTCCAGTTACTGTCGATAGTTACACGCTTGCCGTTGGTTATATATCCCTATTGATCAAATTTTTGCCAACAAGTTTGCGAGCTGTATCCAATGTGATAAAACAACTATTGCCATCTTACAACTGTTGCCCGTTTTATCACATATCCAACGCCGGATTTTCCTCCTGCTACATTGAAAATCTGCATGCTCTTCTTCCATTGAATTTTTGCGATTAGAAACCAGCGATGTTTCATATTCTTGTGTATTCACCCAACACTTCCGTGCAATGTGACCCACCTTGTCACATACGCAACACCTGATACCATTTCTTTCCCTGTATGGTGCCTCGCTTCGCAATTTGTTGGTTGCTACCGATGGCTTACAGATGTTTTGTGTCACCTCATATGTCATTTGTCATTTTTTTGTTGTTTCTTCTTATAGTTCTTGTTAATCACTTAGGCTATATACCTCTAGTGCTCGATGGACGTGTTAACCATAGAAAAGGAAAGTTAAAATGTTCGTATGTAAGGTTTTGGTATAGTTATTAATTTCCTTAGAATATTTACCGAAATAATATCTGTAAAATAGTGTAGGAACTCCAACCGTTTTTCTATGATGCAGTGAATCCATACAAAATGTTATCATTGGATCATTAATCAGATTCAATCCACGTCTTTGAAATCTGTCCACAAAATTTAAAGAGGTTTTTAAGGAGTCGAATTCGTGGATCGGTCGTATATATGCTTTATAGATGAAATTCCAATTTTCCCACGATATTCTTTCCGTCATGCCACCTCAGTTTATGATTTATATTACTACCAATAGTTTAAGTGATTGCTTGAACACGTTGCATTGCAGGTATATATAGTGAGGCTTTATGGGAAAAACCCTTCGTCTTTATAGAATCAAACGTCACATTATTCCATTTACAGCAGTCCTGAATTAGTTCAAGATCAACATCCAAGGATTCAACAATTTCTCTAGGATGACAATTTGTAGTTAGACTAGATGGCTGTTTTTCAAAAGAATAGGAATGGAAGATAGTACTGCCATTGACTAAGCTATATATTGGGTTTATGGTGATAGATACCAAATCGTTGATAAACATCAGATAGAACCGATGATAAAACCAAATCCTGAGGAATTTGTCCGACATAGCACCATCCAGCACTACTCTGATATAAGTTTGGGGTGCTACCTCTGTTTCCATCTTGGCCCTCTTGGACTCTATTCAAAAGCGGGCTATACGAATTGTGGGTGATCGAACTTTGACATCAAAACTTGATTCCCTACAACATCGTCGCACTGTTGCTGACCTCGTTGTTTTTTACAAATATGTCATCAGCAGTGCTCAGATGAAATCAGCGGCATCATGCCTCAATCTTATTCTTACCCCCGTTCCACTCGGCAATCGGCTGCCGCAACCGGTGAAACGGTAAAGATCCCGCGCTGTCATACTGGCAGATCGCAGAGAGACTTCTTTGTCCGAACTGCGTACAAATGGAATAGTTTGCCGGAACACTTAGTCTCAGGTGGCTTCAACCCGCAGATGTTTAAAAAAGCGTTAATCTACACCTTAGAACGCCAGTTGTTGTGGGACCCAGGTCTAGACCTAGGTCTTAAAAGGTATTTATGTGTTGTTGTGACACATATTCTAAACCTTATTACACAACACATTTTATTTAAAAAAAAAAAAATATCTCTGGGATCAAAATTTTTCTAACCAACAGATCAAGATCTTACATACTCCAAATGAAATTAGTTTATTGTTAAGAGCCTGATACCAAACTCTTTCAAACGTGTTGGATATGTCAAGGGAAATGATATGAGACTTACCAAAGTCATGAATTGCTTTACCCATGCAACTGTTTCATGAAATGTTGCCTTTGATGGTACTATAATTGATTTCCGCATATCACGATTTCTAATACCGCCACTGAAGGAATATATCTTGATTCGTTCCATGTAATGTAAAACACGCTCGATTGCAGACGTGAACTCTAGAAAACTTTCTCCTATCCGAAGGTAGCGACCCGTTTACTCAATTCTGTATATCTTCCGGTTATTCTCACTACCATTTTTGCGATCTAATGCCTTCATGATTTCATTCAAGCTCTGTCGTTCTTATTTTGGTACTGCTTGTATTATTTTCCTGCTTCACCCTATTAAAGCTGCTACACTATATTGAAGCTGCTATACGATGCGTTTTATTCTGTTATGATTCTGTTCTATCGTATGGTGGATGTGGTTAAAGCTGCGTGCCTTATATTTGTTGAACTAGATTAGATGTGATGCTTTGGCAATTATCTCGACATCTAAAAGCCTTCTTCCTACTTCTACTTTCAAGTCATCTACTTTTGATTGTGCTGTTTTGCACAACAAATTCTGTTAGGTTTACATTTTCTTTGCATCGAAATCAAACAGACAATCAATACAATAAATGTACCATCTTTTTTTTATATCAAATAACCAAATAACAAAATCAAACAAAATCGTATTGTTGCTGTAATTCTTTATTCTACTCTCTGGTTGATGTTATATTGTTATAATGTTAAACTGGTTTCGGTACTAACTTTCTGTTTCACAAGAGACAAACGTAGTTTTTTATCTTTCTCATATATTGCATTATAGACTGTTTCATTTGTATTGATATAAATGCTTTGCATTGTTGAATTGATTTTTATGGTTGGGATCGCCTTGTAATGTGGGTTTTGCTATTTCGATTTTTTTTGTGTTTCGATAAATGAAACAAATACACAATGATGAAAAGACTAGTCAGAGAATTTTTTTTAAATTAAAGAACCTAAATATTTATATAAAAAAAGAATTGACGGGATTTTTTAATCGTATTTTTGGCGATTAAAATTGGATATGTTGAAGGTTGAGTTTTTCTTGTTGGTTATAAAATAAACAGTTACGTATTTGTGATGTGAACGCGAGAATTTCTTTAAAATATCTTCAATTTAACTTGGTGAATCGAAATTGACTATATTGAATTAGTGAGACTTAAATAACTATTACTCGTGTGACTAACGCATGGGTAAAAAAAAGTTAGTGTGATTTAGTACATAAAATGATGTTTTCTTAAGAAGTAAAAAGAATAGTGTGGAGAATTTACCATTGATAAGAATCTAGTGGTGGTGGTGATATTTTCTCAATTTCATGTTTTCAGTGGTGTAACAATATATTTGCACCTATATTACGTTTAAGAGTTAAACTAGAAATAATAGAACAAAGATATAACTCTCAAGATATTGATATATTCTTTTATAAAAAGATAAACATACGTTTCGAAAGCTGTTTAAATTGTCATTATTAGGACCTGAGGAATCTGGGAAATTTACATTCTTTAAGCAATTTATTTGAGAATCAATCATATTATTTCTATATATTAGAAGTCAAAATTAAAGTCAAAATAATATAATATAAGCTGGATCAACACACAACCAACTACCGTTAAGTTAAGTTACTTTCATATTTTTTTGTATTATTATATTGATTTTAAATTTGATAATTTTGAGTAAAATTTCCTTTTTTTTTATTTTCGTAATAAGTTTGAATTATATTTCTTTTTATTATATATGATTGGCTAATTTAAGCCGGGTATAGAGATTTTCTTGGGCCAAAGGCCATGTGGTGATTTTTTCTGTTAATATATATTAATCCCGGAATAAAATGAATTACTCTTTTATAATAGTACTTTCTGATTTTTTAATTGAGAACCTTCTGCTCCAGCACTTTAATTTTTGTCTGTATATTCTAGACTTTGCCATCTACAATTTTCTAAACTTTGACGTGTAAACTCGACGCCATTTGTGGAAGTCTATATGTTGATTGATGCTTATGGATTGTTGATCGACGTTTACAGACTGTTGATTGGTGTTGGCATCTGGCTATGTAGATCAAACTTATTTTTCATGGTCTCAATGTTTGCTCTTACATCTGCACATATTTCTTTGTTTAGTTCAAACTTAAACTTATATTTTAGATCATAGATATTAACTGTGCCAAAGTGGTGTTTGTTGATACGGTTCGGCTTGTTGTTTCTACGGCACCCTCTTTGTCTTCGCTATTTTCTTGATTATCATCTGCGTCGTGCCCCGAAACGATGTTTATCATAATCTAATCCAGTTGCTTTCATAAGTTTAATCAATCTTTCTTTTAACTAAGTCTTGGTTCCCGTTGTTAAAACATTTCCCTTCTCCAACTCTTTCATCTCTTGAACGACTAATTTATTTAAATTCAGTTACTTCTATTCGGGTCGATCTCTAAATCAGGCAATTAAAAACAATGAATTTTCTGAAAATAATTCTTCACTTATAATAATCTCTTGCTATTATTTTATTCACCACATATTATGATTAACTTGTGTCACGTCTAATTTGGATATAACTTGTATAACTGTTAATTTAAAACTGAGCTGACAATCCAACCGACTTTAAACAACATAAACATGATCCTCAAAAGTTCACTCATAGGTGTGGACTACTCTTTTTAATTTGTTTATTTAAATATTCAATGCCTTTTTTCACCTATCAAGGTAATCTCACTCAATAACTAGCATTCTAGCTTATTTTAAAACACTAAACAGTCTCACTGAAACTAGTTTACCCACCTTCATAGTTTCTTTAAAGCTAAAAAGAGGTTTCGATAAACGCCTTAAACGAAGCTATGATTTATATAAGACTTCGGAAATATATAATTTCGGTATGGTGCAAATTGAATAGAATTTCTGGTTTTGACAAGTTATTGTTTCAGTGCTTTTAATAGATCGTTTTAAGGAATTCTTAGAAGCCTTATAGAAACTATTACAAAATGTGACAGAAATGTTACAATATTTGTTATATTTCTTAACTTTTATTAAAGTATTTTTGGTATTGCTATGTTATTATTTAATGTTTTAATTTAAGTTTTTGGTTACGGTCGCATCAAGATTCGAACTCGGTGTTCCTTCGATCTTTTGTCGTGCACGCTATGCAATCGGTTAATTTAAATGTTAAGAAGAAACTAAAAATGTTTGATAGTAGTTACAATTATAATGACTTCTATGACTTCCATAACATTTAGAATTTTAATTTAGATGTAGAAAAGATAGTATAATTCAGGGGGCTTACGTTTTATGTATGTTGTATGTAACTTCAATAGGTTTTTTAACGATGAAACCATAATCTAAGATTTACATTCTTAAAAGATTTCGTATCTTTTTTATAGACGTTCTGTAAAAGAATATTGACAAATCTTTTTTCGATATGTTTTATTAATTTAAAAGTTTCAAGATGAGCAACATTAAGGGGTTATATTTTTTAATCATAACCTGTTAGAGCACTTCAGCTTTAATTGAACAATATACTTTTTTTTAAATAAAAATTGTTATAATTGGTTTTCCAATAGGTGTCACAACAACATGCGTACTTAGGTGCTAATGAACGCAGTTATTTCTTAAGAATGTTATATAAATATAAAACAATAGCAATACAACAATGATATTTCGCACCATTAATTTGCTGCAATTTATTTTAACAGAGTGAATTGATTGTGAGACTCTGTACTCCCTCAGTTCTTCTTGACGTGTTTGGACCTCATAAATGTTAAGAAAACTCGTATATCATTATTTATAAAAATAGTCCAAATAATCTTAAAATTTTCCCCATTCCAATCTAGTTAATTCTAGTTGACTTAATTTTTTTTTTGACTATTTCAAGACTCTAAATAAAGAATATTTTATATTGTAGAAAATATGTCTAAATATTTCATTAAAATACAAAAATCGCCGGTTGCACAATACTATTCTGACATAAACGAAATGGCCGTCGCATTTTCAGTTTCAAATAAGCTCATGTAGTTGAAATACTAGAAGCAATAGTTTCCGTCAGTTTAAAATATTTCATTTTCACAAACAGTCTCGGTAAAACTTCTAAAGTCTTGATATTGAAGCAATTTTTAGACCATAATATATGTGCTTCTATAAGAACTTTAAACAGTTACAACCGAAACTACTTTAATCCTAATGACAGCTATAACTTCTATAACCTTGTTTGGAAGCTTTATCTAGAGTTCAGTAGATGAGTTTCGGTAAAGCTTCTAATAATAAATAAAGAGATAAGAGATAGATAAAGAGTCTGTGGAAAAATAATTCTGTCAATAATTTCAATGGCATTCACTCTCCTTTCTGAAGAAGACTTTAAGGCGACAGAGGATCGTTCTAGTGGCGCCCAGCGTGGGGCTCAATCCCTCGGCCCTGTAATTAAAATTAAAATGAAATTTAATTAATTTTAATTCAAATAAAACACAGGAACCGATTATCGTAAAAGTATTTGTTTATTAGTAATTATCTTTTAAAAACGGTAAACACAGTTTGAGCAACCTCAGCGAAGCGACATACTAGTTTTTTAGAAACACTTTCTTAGCCATTTTTTTACGAATAAACAGAGAGATTACATAGAAACCTTTTAAAGTGCATCACTCTAGAGTAAAGTAAGTAACTAGAATATCAAATCAAATACTGACCACAGCAATATTTTGTTGGATTTATTTTTGACAAACGAACAAGAATCAATAAAAGCGAAATTGGCATTTGCAACTCGACTGGAAAAGTGTTATGAGCAACACAACATATTTGAACTTATAATTTAAAAAGGTCCACAGAATGGTGAAAAAGAAAGCAAGAAGCATTGGCCAGGACAAAATTGTTTTAGCCATAGAAACGTTTACTAAAAATAATGGAAACTTCGATCGGAACTCGTAATTTTTCAAGGGATTTAATCAATCTTGCCAAATATGATTTTCTATTACTTTACTAGTTTACTATGCCGTTTTATTAATGTGTCCAAATTGTAAAACTTTGTTTTTATTTATTTATAAATAAAACACTTCAAATGTTTCAAATACTGTAAGGGATAAATCATATTGCTTACCATGTTAGTGATTTTAATAATAGTGTTATAACTTACAATCTCCTTAGATTTTTGATTTGCAATTCTCCTGTTTATTTTCTCCAACGCCTTAAAATAAACAAAAGCATTTGAATAATAAATATATGCTAACTAGTACAACACAATATCATACCAAGTGTGGGTGATAGTTTTCTATATGACGGGTCAACGATCCTTTGGTTCGAAATTTTGTATTGCACTGGGAACATGAAAACGGTATGATATTTGTATGGGTCCTTTTATGAATTTTTAATTGAAAGCTATACACAAATTTTTTATCACAAATTTCACACTTAAATTTTTTCTCCCGCTCGGAAGTGAAGTTTCGCGGATCCTATAATTAAATTTAATGAAAGTTAAAATTATTTTTTTTAACAAAAATTTTAATGAATTAATTTAACTTGAAAAAATGTAACTATTTATTACTAATACTAAAACATCACGTTTGACTCAGTTTGTTGAGATGGTTGTACGAAGTGCCCATTGAAAATGTCATACTTAAGTCAATTTTGTTACTGATAAACAGGTAGATTTCCTATAAACTGCTTGAAGTGAATCACTCTAGATTAAAGTGAGAACACTCAAAAAAAGTTCGTAAATTTTACAGAAATGTCATTCGATTCAACATACATTTCTGTTACTTTTGATTCTACAAATCGTTCGTCGAATTCAACAAATTGATGTGAGTTAAATTTATTTTACCAACAATTTTTAAAGAACAGTTTGTAAATTTTACAGACATATTTGTTAATTATTACGAACAAAACCATAACCGGAATATTAAAATAACGAACATGTTTGTTAATTTTTGACATTTTATTTTATTGATTTTATCCAATATTTCCAAAACCATTAGTTAGTTATAATTAGTTTATATTTTATTATAATACTAATAAATATATTTATATTTTTTCTATGATTTTAATTAAAATTGCCGAAACAAAATTTACCTTTACAAACATCTTTAAAACAAAATCGTCAACTTTCTTTAAATTTTTTAGCACATTCAAATAAATTAATTTTACTCAAATTCACTCAAATTTCACTCCTTTTTCAGGTATTTTAATTGACACAATTCATTAGATACTTTCACACTTTTTCTTAAAACTATGCTTTTTATTTCACAAAATTTCACTTTTACTGTACAACACTATAAATTTCAAGCCCTTAGTACTCGAAACATGTTTGTTTAAAACTGGCAATTAACAAACATGTTTGTTAAAACAACAGAAAATCAAATAGCGTGTCCTTTAAATAAATTCAACAGACCATTGTTTGTTGTATTTTACCTACAATTTTTTTTCAGTGTAACTAGAAAATCAGGTAATACTGACCACAACAACATTTTGTTGGATTTATTTTTGATAAACGAACGTGTTATGAGCAACGCAATTCATATTTAAAACTTATAATTTAAAAAAGTTCACAGAAAGGCTGAAAAACAAAGCAAAAAACATTAGCCAATACAACATTGATTCAGTCATCGAAACGTTTGCTACAAGTAATGTAAACTTCTGTAAAAACATTCTAGTTAAGATTCTAATTTAAAATATTAATAATAATGTTACGATTCAGAAAAATCTAGACGATTACGGTCACTTCCAGGAAAATAAAATCAACAAAACACAACAAACAAATTAATGAAATGAATATTGTTGTTGTTGTCTCTTCTTAGAAATAGGGTCAACATAAACGATTTTATGAATCAAATCAACATAACGTAAAATAATCGAATATTCTAATATTTTCTCAAGGTTTCTGGAAAGTGATGTCGAATTATCTAGAAGTATTGCAGAAGGTATATAAGGAAAATACCTTTTGTAGTTTTTAATTAGTTTTATTTTAGACCTGCGACAGTAAAGTGAAATTAAATGTAAAATTAGTTTATTTTAAACCTGCGATTGTGAAGTTAAAATTATAAAAGTGATCTTTAAATTAGTGAATGAAGTTTTAAGTTTTACTGAGTAGAAATATTTTGTGTATTATTTTGAACGTTGTGAACTGGAAATTTCTACAATAAACCGTTTGAGTTCTGAAGCTGTTAAAAGAATATTCTAGTTAAGAATATTGTTTGCTGCATTGTTTTCCTGTTGTTGTGAAACAATTAAGGTGTTGAATACTTAATAAAACCTGGTGTGTTTGCTTACTAATCAGTGATCGAACTCAGAAAGAGATTGGGAATTACGTTTATCGAATTGAGAGTAAGGCCAATTCGAAGGAAGTTTGGAAAAACGTAACATTGGTGACATCGGCGGATTAGTTAGCTGTTAATAATGGTTTTATTAAGTGATTTGAAGGTTCTTGAGTTAAAGAAAGAACTAGAACAACGTGGATTGGCAACAACCGGCAACAAAACTGAATTAACGATACGGCTTCGAGAAGCTATGGAAGCTAGTGGAGTAGTTGTGGAAAGTTACCAGTTTGGAGTGATTAGTACAAATAATGATCTAGTGGCAGCTGATGAGGAGAAAAGTTTTGTTGCAGAAACAACAACTTCATTGCCATCTGGAAATTGTGATTTTACACAGTTAATGACTATGATGCAACAGATGAGTTTGAACATCAGTCAACAGAATCAGCAATTGGCTGCCGTAAACGCTAATATGGTTGCCAATAAACAAGAAATGAATCAGCAACTGGATGCCGTAAATGCCAACATGAATCAACAGTTGGAGAAAGTCAACAATAATATGGCTGCAAATAAGGAAGGGATCAGCTGCAACATCAATCAACAAATGGCTACTACTAAGAAAGAAATCAGCTGCAACATCAATCAACAAATGGCTGCTACCAAAGAAGAGATTACTGCAACACTTGCTGCAAATAAAGATGAGATGAACCAGCAAATAAATGAGTTGAATATTAGCATAAATCAACACTTAGACGAGAAGCTTCTACAAATGTCAACGGCATTTGATGTAAAAGTCGAGAAAATTCAAAACGAAATTGAAGAATTTGAGCGTGACTTGAATAAAGTTGTAACTAAAGTTGACGATTTTGAGAAGAGGTTGCAGGATGTTGAAACAGCTAAAGTTACTTCACAGGTGGTACAACAGATAGCAAATATTAAATTGAAACCACCATCGTATGACGGTACCACATCTTTTGGCATCTTCAAGTTCCAGTTCGAGACCGCAGCAGATCAAAATGTTTGGAACGCCGAAAATCGTCTTGCTGCATTGATAGTTGCACTTAAAGGGGAAGCAGCTGAAGCATTACAGGCAGTTCCAGAAAACGATCGCAAAAGTTATGCTGAAGTGATGAATAAGTTGGAACGAAAATATGGCAGCGACCACAAAAAGGAGCTATACCGGATCGAGTTAAAAGGTCGCTTGCAACGGAATGGAGAAAGCCTTCAGGACTATTCTTCAGCAGTGGAACGGCTTGTACATTTAGCACACTCGAACACTCCACCATATTTTATGGAGAAAATGAAGATCGAGGCCTTCATTGATGGTATCCGAGATCCAGAAACCAAGATCAAAGTAATGACTACACCTAAGGCGACTTTCCATGAAACTGTCGCATACGCAATGCAATATAAGATGGTACAGAGGATGTGTATGCCATCTGGTGGATGCAGAAAAAGGAATGTAGAGGGGAACATCAAAGGGGAAGTTTTGGCACACAGAGATAGAAGCGACATCAGATGCTGGGTATGTGATGAAGAGGGTCACATGGCACGGGAGTGCAAGAAAAACGGGGAAGCAGACAGATTGTCGTCTTCTGTGAAGAACAGAGGAGCCGAAGAAATGGAGCACGTAGGGTTCAGGAACAGCAGTAGAAAACTCCTGTGCTGGATATGTAGGAAATCGGGCCATATCTCACAGGACTGCTGGAACAGGAAGCGTGATAGATCTTCGTCTCCTATTCAACGGAAGCCTGTTGAAGGTGCAACTGTAAAGCCAAAAAGTGAGGAGAATGCAGCCTACATTCCAATTTCAAGAATTGCGGTAAATGGTGAAAGCTTGGGTATCAACGGACAACTTGAAGGTAAAGGTTGCTTCATGACACTGGATTCAGGTTCAGCTCGAACATTCGTTCGCAAAGATTTAATTGACGGCATTTTGGAATCATCAGATGGATTGAAACTCCGAACAGTAACAGGAGAATGCGCTGATGTAGCTGGGAAAAGGATCGCTGAAATAAAATTAGGGAACAACTGCTATAAACAAGAGGTGCTAGTGGCAAACATTATAGATGAAGTCGTTTTGGGGATGGACTTCTTAAAGGCGAACGGATTCGTCATCGATTTTGGACGTGGAATCCTAAAGGTTAATAATGTTGAGATGCCACTACTTGTGAATGAAGCAGAATCCATAGATATTGGCAGCGATGAGAAACTATGCAGTGCAGAGGAAAATCCAGAACCATCATCCAAACAGATGAGGGAAAGAAACGTCAACCGACGCAGACGTTTAAACAAACGCCGAAAGTTAAAAATGAAACAGGTCCAAGTCCATAACGAAGTGAGCGATGTAAAAGAGGTGGTTCAAATAACTGCAAACAGCGACGAATCGCAGCTGAAAATGAGAATGGTTCGGAGACATGGCAGTGTAAAACACTCAAAGGGAAGAGATAAGGAGCACTTAAGAGATAATGAGAATCCATACTCATCACGGTGCGCTGACATAGAACAAAGTAATGGCCAAGGACTTAGAAAGGGACAGGAAGTAATTCTAAACCACCTGGGAAATAAAAAAAAAAAAAAAAAAAAAAAATGTTTGGATTCAACAATTGGAGGAGAGATCTAGATCCTGTTCGGGACGAACAGGCTTAAGTGGAGGGTAATGTTACGATTCAGAAAAATCTAGACGATTACGGTCACTTCCAGGAAAATAAAATCAACAAAACACAACAAACAAATTAATGAAATGAATATTGTTGTTGTTGTCTCTTCTTAGAAATAGGGTCAACATAAACGATTTTATGAATCAAATCAACATAACGTAAAATAATCGAATATTCTAATATTTTCTCAAGGTTTCTGGAAAGTGATGTCGAATTATCTAGAAGTATTGCAGAAGGTATATAAGGAAAATACCTTTTGTAGTTTTTAATTAGTTTTATTTTAGACCTGCGACAGTAAAGTGAAATTAAATGTAAAATTAGTTTATTTTAAACCTGCGATTGTGAAGTTAAAATTATAAAAGTGATCTTTAAATTAGTGAATGAAGTTTTAAGTTTTACTGAGTAGAAATATTTTGTGTATTATTTTGAACGTTGTGAACTGGAAATTTCTACAATAAACCGTTTGAGTTCTGAAGCTGTTAAAAGAATATTCTAGTTAAGAATATTGTTTGCTGCATTGTTTTCCTGTTGTTGTGAAACAATTAAGGTGTTGAATACTTAATAAAACCTGGTGTGTTTGCTTACTAATCAGTGATCGAACTCAGAAAGAGATTGGGAATTACGTTTATCGAATTGAGAGTAAGGCCAATTCGAAGGAAGGATAGAAAAACGTAACAATAATAAAATATGAATTACAAGTAAAAAAAGTCAGGTAAGTGCAAATATACAATAATTCGCTGGCTGAGGGTTCCGTGTATATAATGTTTGAGAAAACAACAGTTTTTGTCAGAAAAAAACACTCGTTTTTGGCAATATCTCCAAAACTAAGCAATCAAAAAATCATTGAAATTTTTTTTTTGAAATATTTTGATCTTTTTCGATTTTTCTAAACCAAACTTGATTCCTTACAAAAAACTTTTGTTTTACTATCTCCTTATCATAATATATAGATGAAAACAAATATTTGATTTTTTTTGTTATTAGTAGGCGTGGGCAAACACATTTAAAAACTGTAGAGAATTTCAACTTGATAGCACTTAGAGTTAGTGAGTAAATTGATTATGTAGAAATTCGGACGGACACCGAAGTCTCACCAAAAAAAATTTAAAATGAATTTTGTTTAAACAAATATTACAAATGGTACAATGGGATCTATAAGGTTGTTTTTTTTTTGTTTAAATCTTTTTTTGTTGGTTGTAAGGGCAGCTATATACTTGAGTTGTTGTCTGTTTTTAAGTAATAGCGTTTGTGTTTCTCGATTTAAGTTTTGACCTAAGAGCGGGCAAAACTCTTTTAGTTTTGCATTTTTTTTGTAGTTTTGCATTTATTTTTTCAGTTTTGCCCTTAAAATATTTGAGAATCGAACAGAAAAAAGTCACATTTTTTAGATCTGTCAAATTTGTTTAACAAAATAAAGGTATTTAGTTTTTTAATGTATATTATTATTTTTAGACAACGCTGGCGTGATGACATCCATGACCTTCGTGATATAGGATGTCGAAACTGGGGTCAACTGGTCATGGAACGAGATGATTGGAAGCTGATTGCACAGACGGCAAAATCCCTCCATGGGATGTAAACGCCAGAGAGAGAGAGAGAAATTATTTTTAAACTATTTAAATATTTTTATTTAAGAAAATTACACCATTAAAAATATGTTTTTTCTTATTTTTTATATTATATTAATATATTATACAAGGCAACATTTTTGCACCATCTCTTGAGAAAAAGTCAAAAAACCCAAAATAATTGCCCCCAAAAAGTTGAAACTCGCATCCAAATCGAGAAAAGAAAACGCAAATTTTTTCCGGTCAACATTTTTTCGAGAATCGAACAGAAAAAATGTGACCAGAAAAAAAGTGCCAAAAAAGCCACATTTTTTTGTAGAATCGAAAATTCTATTACATTAGATAAGAACTCTATTTTTGATTTATATCAAGGAATTGTTGAAAATCACCAGCAACCCAATAAATAGTTTTGCAGATGATAGTACTCTGCACAAGTCGTTCGACCCCCTTCCTTCAAAAGGTAAAATGCACGAACGAATTAATCCTGCCCGGAGAGACGCTGCCATAAACGTGAATAAAGACCTAAAAAAAGTCGCCGATTGGGGTGAACAAAACCTGGTCAATTACAACTCTACCAAAACACAGCTGTTGATTGTTTCCAGATCAAAGACCGAGTTCCCCAAAGATATTTTATTCAATATGTGTGATAAACCAATGGGTGAATGTAAAAACATTCGTTTATTGGGTGTCACAGTTTCACATGACCTACCCTGAAACTCGGCCTCCTAAAAAGATGCAAAAAAATTTTCACTCCATGTTTATAAGTCCCTGTATGGAGTACTGTTGTCAAGTTTGGGGTGCTGCTTCTGTTTCCATCTGGGCCTTCTTGAACTCTGTTCAAAAGCGGGCTATACGAATTGTGGGTGATCGACCTTTGACATCAAAGCTTGATTCCCTACAACATCGTCGCACTGTTGCCGACCTCGTTGTTTTTTACAAATATCGTCATCAACAGTGCTCAGATGAAATCAGCAGCATCATGCCTCAAACTTATTCTTACTCCCGTTCCACTTGGCAATCGGCTACCGCAACCAGTCAAACGGTCGATATCCCACGCCGTTATACTGGCAGATCGCAGAAAGACGAACTGCATACAAATGGTGGCTTCAATCCGCAGAGGTTTAAAGAAAGCGTTCATCAACACCTTAGAACGCAAGTTGTTGTGGGACCTAGGTCTTAAAAGGTATTCAATATTTATGTGTTGTTGTGACACATATTCTAAACCCTATAACACAACACTTTTCATTTAAAAAAAAAAAGATATATTGTTTTCTTTTACAAATAAATTTTTGTTGAAATTTTAAGCGGAGTTGTTTAATTTCTATTTCCAAGTGTCATTTTAATTTCTTTAATTGAAAGAAAGAAATAATAGTTGTTAAAAAGGCATTTGGTAGTCCTTCGTAAATATAAAGAACGAACGCATGAGCCACTGAAAGCTAACTTCGATCGGAACTCGTAATTTTTCAAGGGGTTAAGCAGTGGCGGCCTTACAAATTTGCCGCCTATAGGCTAATTTATATTGCCGCCTATAGGCTAATTTATATTGCCGCCTAATATATTTAAAAAATTATCAAATGCGAGCGCGGTGACCGAAAAAACGCGCCGTAGGTGAATTTTTTTCGCAATTACAAGGTCATGTTATTTACAAGTACTTTAAAAATACGCTTTTAATGAAAAACGTACAAATCTGGCAATAGAAATATTGCGAATTTGATTTATTTGATCTGGTGGATACTCTGTTTACATTCGTCGTGTTCGCATTTGTTAGTCGCCGTACCTAAGTTAAAAACTTTTACCAGCAGACGCCCACTCACATAGGGGCATAGGTTATTTTCAACTGCACCACACAGCTTGAAACCGTAGGGCTTCCTCCAAATTGCTTACTTTCCGATCTCACAGATAAGTAAACCAGCATTGGTGTCGCTGCCGGCAATCTAGTGTATGCCAGTACCAGATCCCATCTGGTAGGGAGCTCATTAAGCAGGCTCACCTGCTCGGGTTCCCTTACGGCAGGGTAACCCATTCTACCGTAAAAGACTACTAATAATGGTTCCACATAGCGGCCCTGGAGCCTCCCATATATCAGAATTTCTCCAACCACAACCACTACGAGTCCAACCTCAATGTAAAGCTGTGGCTAACATTAATGCATTACCCCATAGTACCCGAGAAAGCCGATCAGGTCACACTGTTGGCTTTCGCCTCTCCTATTCACCAGTGAGCTGGTCCGGCTGGATCGACCGGTTAGCTCAGGTACCCCGGGAGCGCAAGTTCCCGTGTCAAGTGACCCCTGGGGGGATACTCTGTTTACAGTAAAAAGCGGCTTTCGCCGCTGCCAAAACTTTGTTTTGAAAAATTTGTATATTTTTTAAATTTTCCGCATAAAAATTTGCCGCCGTAGGCTACAGCCTCGCTAGCCTATTTAGAAATCCGCCACTGGGGTTAAGTCAATCTTAACAAATTCGATTTTCTATTACTACGTCGTTTTATTAATGTGTCTAAATTATAGAATTGAATACCACAATCTATTTTCTCCGATTCTCGTTACTTCGTTGGTCCCATAGAAATTGAAAGAAAGTGTTTCTCAACATTTAAAACAAATATGAAAAGGAACACCAACTTTTTGATCACATGCATGGTTCGAATATAATGTAAATGCTGAGGTTTCAAATACTGTAACGGATGAATCATATTGCTTACCATGCTAGTTATATAAATAATAGTATTTTAACTTACAATCTCCTTAGATTTTTGATTTACGATTTCCCTGTTCATTTCCTCCAACGCCTTAAAATAAATAAAATTTGTTTAATAATATATGCCGACTAGTCAACACAATATCATACCAAGTTTGGGTGATAATTTTCTATGTGACGGGTCAAAAATCCTTTGGTTCGAAATTTTGTGTTACACTGTGAACATGAAAACGGTTTGATATTTATATGGGTTACACTATGCCTTTTTACTTGAAAGCTATGCAAAAATTTTTTATCACAAATTTCACACTTAAATTTTTTCTCTCCCTCGGGAATGAAGTTTCGTGGATCCTATAATAAAAATTTAATAAACGTTAACATTAATTTTTTTAACAAAATGTTTAATGAATTAATTTTACCTTAAAAAATTTTGATTTAAACATTGCATGTTTTCTTCTATGACGTACTAATGTATATAAAAACATAAATTTCTTATCACATTCTTCACATTTAAAATTTTTTTCTTGTTCAGCAAGGGGCTCCATTGGCACCTATATAATTAAAAGAAAGTTTGGACGTGTTAGTTGATGAGAACTAGAGTAGCAGAAAGCAATGTAGTGGGTTGGAAAATCAACTTTGTCACTAATAAATAATGTTCAAAGAATGAAGTTGTATCATTTCTTATGTGGCATCTAGTATTAGTTTATGGCTGGGGTAGACAACGTTTCATAGCAACCCCAATCTCTGCTATTGACATGAATTAACGTGCGATATCACATACCATTTGCAATAGCAGTGAAATATCTAGGACCTTGGCCTTAAAAGATTTTATGTGTTGTTCTGCCACATATTGTAATTCCTACTAAACAACACATTTTATTGAAAACAAAAATTGAGAAATTACCGAATTTTCTATGCTACAATTATTTCTTTCTAAATTGATAATTTCTAAATTAATTTGATACCTTCTGAATTACAATTGCTACTTTCTGAATTACAATTGGAAAATGTGTAGTGGCTAGGTTTTCAAACCTAGTACCAGTTTTTAATAGGCCAAACATCTGCATTTTGTATGCGAGGGACGAGACGCGTAGCGGCGAGTGGGGTACCTTCACAAGTATGGAAAATGGATTGCAACTCAAGTTTTATTAGATACTTTTTTACGAATTTTTTATAATGCAGAAACGTATATAATTACTTGAAAAAATTAACTACTTTAAGACTGGGGATTAGCTGCTAAATTATACTAAACTGCCAAATCTAATTTTATGATTATTTTAATTGTTTCACGATCGGTTATTTTACAGGCGGTAAAGGAGAAAGATATACCAATGTTTTATATAGCAACGGGCTTTTATTTAACGGGCGTAAAGTTCAACTTTTCGCCACTAGGATGTAAAATGTGTTTCACGATTCATTTGTGCGTAAGCAAAATAGTTGGCTAAATTGATTTAGCGCGTTTGGTGCAATTTAGCATCAATTAGAACGCAGTTTAATTGTAAATTAAATGCAAACAGTTTAAAAATTATAGTAAGCTTTGCATTATTCTGTGCCAAAGGGTGCAATCCACTAAACGTTCACAACGCTCATAATGACCTTTCATCCGTTCCACTTAAGGACGACGGTTGTTGTCACCAATGACGTTATAATTTTCGCTCACGTCAAGCTCACAACGACTCATCTCAAAAGGTGAAGTGAGTGTTGATAAGTTCAGCGGCATTTTAAAAATTTAAAGATGGCGAAAACAAAAATAAATTTGTATGATGCAGAAAGTGATATTCTAGTAGCAGCAATAGTTTACTTATCGAGGGCTGAAAGTAGAAGATTACGCCTGCGGTTCATATTGAAGCCCGACGCGAAGCGAGGGCTTTCATTGAACCAAGGGCGTAATCTTACTTTCAGCCTGAGTGTATGTACAACGTTTTACGCACAACTTAATTGTAGTATAAATCAATTTTTGAATTTTTTAAACTTGCTAAACATTTTGAAAATTATACTAAACATGCCATGATTTTCTCTATAAACTTCATACAATAATTTATTTGTTTGTTCTAATTTTATGATTATTTTCCGGGCAATTATTTTACGGACGGCAAAGTAGAAAAATGTTTTAAAATGAATTAATGTTTTATATAGCAACGGGCTTTTATATTACGGGCGTTAAGTTCAACTTTCAGTCACGATAACTAGGATGTAAAATGTGTTTTGCGATTCGTTTGTGCGTAATAGTTATTTACATATCGAGGGCTGAAAGTTGAAGATTACGCCTGCGGTTCATATTGAAGCCCGACGCGAAGCGAGGGCTTTTATTGAACCAATGGCGTAATCTTCCTTTCAGCCTGAGCGTATATACAACGTTTTACGCACAATTGCACAACGTAATTGTAGAATAAATCAATTTTTGAATTTTTTAAACTCGCGAGACATTTTGAAAATTATACTAAACATGACATGATTTTCTCTATAAACTTCATACAATAATTTATTTGTTGTTTGTTTTAATTTTATGATTATTTTGTGGGCGATTATTTTACGGGCAGCAAAGTAGAAAAATACACTAAAGTTTTATATAGCAACGGTTTTTTATTTTACGGGCGTTAAGTTCAACTTTCAGTCACGATAACTACCCGAGCAGAAATTAGTTAGGGAAAACCTGTATACAGTCAGGGCGTGATCAGGGCCTGGCCAGTCCTACAAGGGCAATCCCTATTAGGGCAATCTGATGTGGGCCTGATTTAGAATACCCTTTTAGGGTTAACCTTATTTGAATATATCCGGCCCTGATCAGGTTTTTCGTATTTGACCCCTAGCTGAAATTTAAATGGGTTAAAATTCACTAGAGTATTATCCATTTTAGAAATATATAGCTAAAGTCGTTTCATGTATATTTTAGTTGTAGCTTCTCAGCTGAACGACTATAATAATAGTCATTAAGGTGGTATGTATGTTTTAATTTTTTCCATTGTAATGTTTTTATTTTAATTGGATTAATTTATGTATATAATATATAAATATATATCAGGGTCAGGTCAGGATATCCCAATCTGGGCCTGATCCGATTATCCTAATCAGGCTCTGATCTGGTAATCCCAATTTGGACGTGATAGGGCAAAAGTGTTACACTCATGATCAGGGCCCAATCAGGCAGCCCTACCAATGCCTGATCCGGGTTAGGGCAAACCTGATCAGGGCCTTACTTGAGCCCTAACAAATTTCTGCTCGGGTAGGTTGCAAAATGTGTTTTACGATTCGTTTGTGCGTAAAATTATTTAAATGTCAATCTCGATTAATCATGAGGCAAAAGTTAAGAATTCTTTAACTTTTTCATTGAGTAAATAAATCTTTTTTTCTCAAAATAATTTTCATACAAACTAGGATCTTATAATTAAACGTTTTTTTATTGTGCGTGCACCATAATTATTGAAATTTATAGTTAAGACACACAAATTTTACCTTCTACTTTATTTGTTCAAACTCATCATTTGCATTTTTAACGTCAACGACTAAAACGATCACATAATCCGGATTCCACTTGAGTTTACAATTGTAACGCTCAGAAGCAAGTGGAAAGGAAAAACAGCGGTCGTGAGCTTGATTGTCTTGAGTGCTTAGTGGAACGCACCCAAAATGAATTCAAATATTTGAATCACGAATGCTTAAGGACGTCCAAATAAAAAAAGTCAGGCAAGTGCGAATATAATTCGCTCGCTGAGGGTTCCGTGTATATAATATTTCACAACAGAAAACAACAGTTTTTGTTAGCAAAGTTTCACGTTGGGTTGCATCTCACCCAAAGCTGTTATGGTGGCTAAAGAAAGCTCCAATAACGCCAGCTTATAAATTATTTATATTGGAAAAATATTATCAATTTTTGTAGCTTCAACTGTTGGCTCATGAATTTTTCTTTGTAAATATTTTTGTAGAAAATAGTTTGAGAGCCAGTTTTGAGGATTTTTATTGAAACCAACTGTTGGGACAACTCAAATGACCCGGTTGAATCACAATCTTTAAATGATACAGTCATCAGCGTATCATCATCAGAATCCCCATAATTTAATTATGAACAACATTTATTGTACTTATTATGTTTATTTTTTAAATATTTAAGTGTACACAACTCTATGTGACACACTGTAACTCTTAAACCGTAAATTATAAAATAATTTAATTGTACACATAATTTTCTCTCTTATTAATTTGGACATCAAGTCATCAACATCTAAATAATTTCAAAAGTCAAAATATTAAATATTATAAATTTAAATCAAAAATAAATTAAACATTCAACGAAATATCTTTTGCTGATTGGCGATAATTCCTGAAACCAACATTTGGTCCTTCAAGTCGGATAATTTGGATTAAGCTGCCGATTGATTGAGGAATTTTCAAGTTTGTACCAAAAACTTGCCACATGGAAAATTCTTCCGGAACTTAATTAGTTATCCAGTACCGCTACATAGGATTATCGTAAAAACCTTGAGTATCACATTTATTTTATATTTTATTATTGCATTTATTTTATTTTATTTGCTTGCATAATATAAAAAGATTTCTTGATAAACATTTAAATACATTGCGACATTAATCAAATAAAAGTTTGGAAATAAAAGTGACTTTTATAAACTTAATTATTGCTGTTGCTAAATATTTTTGATTGATATATTAGTGTAACATTGTGTTGTGAATTAGTTATTTGGTGGTTCTTTTGATAATTTTGTATTTAAACATTAGTTTATTTGCTATATTTGAATATCACGTGTGAATTTTCTCTTTACGAACTTTAAAATGGAAGGTTTGATCAAACGTAGAGGCATAGTAAAAGGACAAATTACTAGATTATTTAATTTTGCTAATACTGTTAATGAAAACGTAGCTTACGATGATTTAAAGACTCGCGTTGATAAATTAAACGAACATTATAAAGAATTCATAGATTTAGAACACCAAATTTTCACAATTGATGCTAACATTAAATCTGACATGGAAACAGTCGATGAAGACTATTATAAAATATTGTCGATTCTGCAAAGGTGCATGCGCTCAAAAGCAAATTCTCCAACATTTTCCCTAAATGAAACTCTTCCAAATAATTCAACTTCAATCAACCTAGGTGCAGATTATAAGCTTCCTCGGTTAAGTTTGCCAACTTTCAACGGTAAGCCTAGAGAGTGGAACTCGTTTTTTGATCTTTTTCGTTCTACAGTCCACGATAACACGAGTCTCTCTCCTGCTCAAAAGTTTCAATACTTGAAAGGACAGCTAAGAGGACCAGCAGAACAGCTATTACGTCATTTTAGAATTGAAGACGCCTCATACAACGAAGCGTTTCAGCGACTTGTCAAGCGCTACGATAGAAAACGACATATAGTCAATGATTTCATCGAACTGTACTTGTCTCAGCCGACAATCACTTCTGTTTCTTCGGAAGCAGTCGGCCGCATGCACGATGCATGTGATGAAGTCATACGTGGATTAAAGGCATTAGGACAAAATGCTGAAACAAGGGACTGTTGGCTGCTATATATAGCTGAAAATAAACTCGATGAAATAACACGTCAACTTTGGCGACAAGAGACAGCTGAAATAGATTTTCCAACGTTTGATCAATTTCTGAAGTTTCTCAGTAGACGTATGGATTCCTTAGAAGGTCTTAAACCACAGGCTTCTCGAGGTCAACCGAAGAGTTCACCATCGAAATCATTATCAACAAAGGCTTTTCATGTTCAAACTCTCCCTAATTGTTCTCTATGCAGTGGCCTGGAGCATAAGCTCTGTGACTGTCCTAAATTCATCGAAATGGACCTAAGCAAACGTAGAGACTATATTAGGGATTCCAATAGATGCTACAATTGTCTTAATGACTCTCACTCTGTGTTTAAATGTAGAACCAAAAAGAAATGTCACCACTGTGGAAAAAAACACCATAGTCTAGTTCACCAAACTCCTAATTCCAATCCATCACCAACACCAATGGCCACACCCAGAGTCACACCAAGTTCTTCAGCCACCATCCAGAGTGCGGAGACAACATGTTGCTATTTGTTACCCACCAAACCAAAGGCATTTGTTAATGAGCCGATACCTACGGACATCATAAATGACAATGCTATAATACCAACAGCTCTGGTTGAGGCCCAAGATAAATTTGGCATATGGCAAACCTGCCGCGTGCTTCTTGATTCAGCGTCAACCCGCTCTTTCGCCACTGATTCTTGCATCCATCGCCTTGGATTACAAAGAACTAATGCGCGACTCAATATCGATACGCTTAACGGTGCAAAGGCTGGTTGCTCCAAAGGCGTTACCACTATTCGAATTCGCTCTAGAATTGACCATAGTAATAGCATGGATTTGACAACTTACATTCTACCAAAAATTACGTCAAATCTACCACCAAAGGCTATACCATTAAACAAACTCGGCTACCTACGCGATCTCCAGTTAGCGGATCCCTATTTTAATCTCCCGGATAAAATTGACATCCTAGTCGGTTGTGATCGTTTTTTGCTGCTTCTTACAGAAGGTCAGATTATTCAAAGTGAGCAATTACCTACAGCTCAACATACCAAATTAGGATGGATCGTAGGAGGAATTTATAGGGATTCAGCCAATTTACTAAATGATGAAAGTTCAACTACACTTGTTTCTCACCATATAGAGGTAATAGACATTGATAGAACTCTCAGAAGGTTTTGGGAAATTGAAGAGGTTCCATGTACTTCTAGACTGTCAAAGGATGAGGAACTATGTTTAGAAAGTTTTAAGTCGCGATGCATTAGAGATGACGATGGCAGGTTTAGAGTAGCGCTTCCATTCAAGGTTCACACACCTAAGCTAGGCGAATCTCTTTGCCAAGCAATGAAAAGATTCAGCTCTCTTGAACAGAAACTCTTAAGGAATGAAAATCTTCGCAAACAATATGTAGAGTGCATGAGAGAGTATGAAAGGCTTGGTCACATGGAGCTGATTCCAACAGATGAACTGCAGAAACCACACTCTGAGATTTTCTATTTACCACACCATGGAGTAATCAAAGAATCCAGTTCTACTACCAAACTTCGCGTAGTGTTTGATGCCTCTGCGATATCAAAGTCGGGAGCATCACTTAATTCTTCTCTTCTTGTCGGTCCTACCATCCAACAAAATCTTATCAACATTCTGATTAGATTCCGAAAGCACCGTTTTATTTTCTCAGGTGATGTCGAAAAAATGTTTCGGCAAATCTGGGTGCACAAGTCTGATGCTGATTTTCAGCGAATTATATGGAGAGAATCACCTGATTTTCCTTTACGCCACTACCGTCTCCTCACTGTAACTTATGGTACAGCACCTGCGTCTTTTCTTTCACAAAAGGCCCTTCAAGTCACAGCCGAAAAATTTGTTGAGAAATATCCAGAAACGGTTAAAATCGTGAAAAACGATTTCTACATGGATGACGTTATGTCTGGAGCAGACACAATCGAACAGGCGAAAAAACGACAGGTAGAATTAATAGAAATTCTTAAGTCTGGTGGATTTCATTTGAGAAAGTGGTCAGCAAATCATGTTGATCTCTTGTCTCACTTTCCACCTGAAGATCAGGAGATCACTCCACTAGAAATCACAGAAGGTTCTAAAACCATTGCTGTTTTGGGGATACAATTTTTACCAATAAAAGATGTGTTTTCCTTTAAGGTTAATTTACCACCCAAAACAAAAATAACAAAACGTATTCTACTGTCGGAGGCTGCGAAAATATTTGACCCTTTAGGGTGGCTTTCCCCGGTTGTAATTGGTGTTAAGATTCTATACCAAGCACTTTGGCAGTTAAAAGTAGATTGGGACGATGAACTCCCCATTGAAACAAGTAATGAATGGCTTAAGATTAGGGATAGTTTGCACATGTTGGAGTCATTGGAAATTCCGAGATGGTTGGGTTCTTCTATTGATATCGAGCTAATTGGGTTTGCAGACGCTTCACATGCAGCATATGCAGCAGTAATATATTCCAGAACCTTGCAGGAAGATGGAAGTGTCTTTACCAATTTAATTGCAGCTAAGACTAAGGTTGCACCATTAGCCGTCACTAAACGTCATACCATTCCCAGATTGGAATTATGTGCAGCTGTGTTGCTTACCAACTTATTGAAGACTGTGCTTGACTCTTTGGATTTAAAAAAAAAACCGTCTATTTATCTTTTTACAGACTCTTCTATCGTCATAAATTGGTTAAGTTCACCACCTGCAAACCAAGATGTTTTTGTTAGTAACAGGATAGGGCAAATTCTTCGATCTAGTAATACAATCCAGTGGCAACATGTACCAGGCAAACAGAATCCAGCTGACTGTGCAACCAGAGGTATTCTACCTGCAGAACTTATAGCACACCAATTATGGTGGAAGGGACCAGCTTGGATTCAACAACAACCAATGCACGTACCAAAAGAAAAACAAAAGCGTGTGAAAAGAGTGCCAGAAGAAAATTTAGTGGTAATGGCAGTTCCGGCAACATCAACATCCGTCGAACATAAAACTCTACCAATTAATGAAGTTTATCGTATAATTAACAACCATTCCAGCTTCCACCAATCAAAGCGAATTCTTGCGTGGGTGCTACGTGCTGTTTATAATTTCCGCAATTTCGAAAACACCAATTTGAGTTCTTTAAGTTATAAGGAACTCTCGAATGCAGAAATGTTAATAACTAAGGTTGCTCAATATGAGGGTTATAAAGATGAAATACACTTACACAAACAAAACCACTGTCGCATAAAAGTAAATTAGTTTCTTTTAGTCCATTTCTAGATAATAACGGCATCCTGCGTGTTGGCGGTCGACTCCAAAAGGCTGAAATACCATACGATGCAAAACACCCAGTCATTTTGCCACATAACCACAAAGTGTCTGAAATGATCATTCAAGAAGCTCATACCAACCATTTGCATTCTGGACCATCTCTCCTCACAGCCATTATACGTCAAAAATTCGCCATTCCCAGATGTAAAAATCTTATAAAACAAGTTATACATAAATGCATCACTTGTTGGCGACTGAAGAAAGAAACTCTAACGCAGCTAATGGGACAACTACCACCTTCAAGAGTAAATTTAATCCGACCGTTTCTCCAGTCAAGCATCGATTACGCAGGTCCCTATATTCTACGAACCGAGCAAAAACGAAAAAGCACTACGTTCAAGGCGTATTTAGCAGTATTCACATGTATGGCATCAAAGGCGGTCCATTTAGAGCTCGTCACTGATCTATCCACCGAAAAATTCCTGGCAGCATTGAAGAGGTTCCAAAACCGTCGTGGCGTATGTAGTGATCTTCACAGTGACAACGGAACGAATTTTGTTGGAGCTGCAAAAGAGCTCAAACTTCTCCATGACACCATGAAAAACCAAAGGTTTGCAGAGACCATCGAAAATTGGGCAGTATCACAGGGAACAAATTGGCACTTTGTCCCACCATCAGCACCTCATTTCAATGGATTGTGTGAAGCCACAGTTAAATCAACCAAATTCCACTTGCAACGTGTGCTACGTGATGTAAAACCTACCTATGAAGAACTGTACACGCTTTTGACGCAGATTGAAGCCACCTTAAACTCCAGACCTCTTTGTAAACTAGCAGATGATGATATGAATCCCCTTACTATTGGACATCTTTTGATTGGGCAACCGCTCAATTTACAACCTGAACCTGATCTTCGACATCTCAAGATATCCCGACTATCACGATGGCAATTAATGCAGCAACTGTATCAACATTTTTGGCATCGTTGGTACAATGAGTACCTAACTTCACTTAACCGTCTCACCAAATGGCAACGCAAAGGCATTGAAGTCAAGATTGGCGATATTGTTTTGCTACGCAGTGAAAATCTACCAGCAGGACAGTGGCCACTAGGACGAATCGAACAAGTTCACCCAGGCGAAGATAATCTTATTCGAGTTGTTACCATAAAAACTTCGAAAGGAACATATAAGCGGCCGATCACAAAAATATCGATCATTCCTAGCTTTGACTCAAGTATGTCACCCGAGGCGGTATGTTGGGACAACTCAAATGACCCGGTTGAATCACAATCTTTAAATGATACAGTCATCAGCGTATCATCATCAGAATCCCCATAATTTAATTATGAACAACATTTATTGTACTTATTATGTTTATTTTTTAAATATCTAAGTGTACACAACTCTATGTGACACACTGTAACTCTTAAACCGTAAATTATAAAATAATTTAATTGTACACATAATTTTCTCTCTTATTAATTTGGACATCAAGTCATCAACATCTAAATAATTTCAAAAGTCAAAATATTAAATATTATAAATTTAAATCAAAAATAAATTAAACATTCAACGAAATATCTGAGGTTTTACTTTTGCTGATTGGCGATAATTCCTGAAACCAACACCAACATTAAAGTCACCTATCACAATAGTTGGAGGAAAATGTGTTGTCAAATTATTGCCAACGAGTGGATTGTCTACTGAACATTGGGGAAATCGGTATACCAACAGGATTTGAACTCCAGTTACTTGAACATTCACAATAACTGCCTGCAGAGCTAAAATCGAAGTGATGGTGGCTACTATTTTTCTGCACTAGTGGTACTGTATCAGACCTAATGAAAAGAACAGATCCCAACCTCGATTTACTTGACTGTAACAATTTTATAGTTCAACAGTAGTTCAATAGTTCAACAATTTCAAAAATGTTTGTAATTAGTGATCAACCTCACAAAGAATATTTGCAACGCAACCATATTAAATAATAATCTATCGTATAGCAAACAGGTATGTTATCGCATAATTTTTCAACCTAACGCCTTTCACCTGAAGTTGAGTTCATCTGACTTGTTAAACTTGGTTGATATAATCTGATCTTGTTTGTTCATTACTTCGGTTTGAAAGACCTAAGCATTAGATTCAGGAGCTAAAAGTGAAATTCTTAGCCCAACTTTTTTTGCATTTCTCGACGTTTTAGGACCTACTGATTCTAAAAAAAGTAAAAATAAAAAATGCTTGTACGGCCGTCACAACCGACGAAATCTAGAAAACCGCTGGAGCGATTTTAAAAATGTTTGTTTCTAAAAATACGTACACTCAATGGTAAGAGTCGAAAGGACGATGTGTTCGATAACTGTACCGGAAGTGTGTCAAAACAAGGAAATTGGCATATTTTTTGCTTAAAAAATGTTAATTTTAAGTGATAATTAGTAGAATCAAAGAATGTGGAGAAATTTTGATGGTCGGGATTGGTATGTGAGACCAAAAACTAGATTATTGCATTATAAGTTTGTCAAAAAAAATGTTGTCAAGTGTGTCAAAAGAAAGATTTTTATTTATTTTTTTACCCAATTTTTTGGAAAAAAATAAAATTAATTATTTGTAAATTTTATTATTATTATTGAGAATTATGGCATTATAGGTTTGTCAAAAAAATAATGTCAAGTGTGTCAAAAAATGATTTTATTTATTTTTTTAGCCAATTTTTTGGAAAAAAAAATTACTGTTTTTATGACGTAAATGTAATTGAAAAGAAATTGGATATAGAAATTTTTTGAATTTGTTATAGTTTTTGAATTATTTGTGGAATTTTGAAAAAAAGTTTGTATTTTTGATTTTATAATAATTTTTGCAATATTTTTAGAATTTTGGAAAATCTTTTAATTTTTGTTTTTGTTATAATTTTTGCAATATTTTTAGAATTTTGAAAAAAATAGAATTCTTTTTATATATAATTTTAGAATTTTAAAAAAAGTTTCAATTTTTGATTTTTTAAGAATTTTTGGTATATTTTAGAATTTTGAAAAATTTTAAATTTTTGGTTTCATTATAATTTTTGGAATTTCGAAAACAGTTTCAATTTTTGATATTGTTATAATTTTTGCTATATTTTTAGAATTTTGGAAAAAGTTTAAATTTTTGATTTTATTTAATTTTTACAATATTTTTGGAATTTTGAAAGAAATATGAATTTGTGATTTTGTAATTTTTTCTCGAAACGCTAAATATACATCGCTGACCAAAACTAAAAACAATGTCCTCTTAAAAGTTTTTTGCCGAAAACTATATCAAAATTCTTAACCCAGAAGTCTTGATAACTCAGAGGTTGGGATTTCAGCCCCTCCCTATTTTCTATATTTCGTTTGACTCAATACTTTACTTTCTTCTCTGCAACATTTATTCTCTTCTCCGATTATTTTACATGAATAGTCCTTCACAAAAACACAATTTTAGAATTTTAATCAAATGAATCAAAAACGGTTTTTCCGAAAACTGCAAAAAAATTGTTTTAGGCTAGAAAAAAATACATCTTTCATATGAAACCCCATTCGACAAGGTCAAAAATAATTTGTTTTCAATATCAAACCCCTCAAAATACCATTTGAAATGATGAGCCGACCGCTATATTTTTCATTCAATATTTACAACATTGCCCATAACCATGAATTTTTCCAATTTTTTTCTTTTGTAATGTTCGAAGTTACAGGGGAAATTTTTTTCCGGGACAGGAAATTTGGGCGGGGGGGTGGTTGGTTAGGAAAACAAACACTCGCTTTTTGCAATATCTAAAAAACTAAGCAGTCGAAAAATCAATAAAATTTTTTTTTTTGAAATATTTTGATCTTTTTCGATTTTTCTAAACCAAACACGATTCCTTACAAAATGCTTTTGTTTTATTATCTTTTTATCTATGTCCATAACATATAGATAAAAACAAATATTTGAAATTTTGTTGTTATTAGCAGGCGTGGAAAAACACTTTTAATAACTGCAGAAAATTTCAACTTGATAGCACTTATAGTTTGTGAGTAAATCGAATATGTAGAAATTCGGACGGACACCGAAGTGTCACTAGGGTTCCGTTTTTACTTTTTTAAAGTACGGAACCCTAAAAAGAACGAAAAAATGGTCTGGTTTGACTTTATATCTTTGTATCCAAGTATAGCCAAGCAACAATCACTTTACTACTTAGAGGCATGATTACTAAAGAAAGCGCACCCCCTGGTCAACAGCTTCGTATTTGGCAAATGGCAACCAAGCTATTGCAAAAAATTCGGTTGCCACAGTATAAATTAAAGACGTATGTTGCACACAGGGTTGCGGAAATCCAATAAATAGTATGAATATGATTTGGAGACATGTGAACAAAATAATAATGCGGCCGATATTTTATCTCGTAGAATTATGCCTAGTAAATTATTGATAATTCTATGTGGTTTCAAGGACCAACATTTTTGAGCTCCCAAGAAGACAATTGGCCTAATAAAATACCCTTAAATGATATTCCAGAATTAAAATAAAATAAAAATACTTTTCGGGTATTAAGAAGATACCATAAGAATTGAAGATTATAGTTCTCTAGAATAATTAGTTCGTGTTGTTGCATATTGTAAACGATTTATCAAAAATTGTGGAGGATTAAACAAGTCATATAAACAATCTGAATTCATAACTGTTTTGGAACGAAATGATGCTACGAAATCACTTGTGTTTATGGTACAGCAAAAATATTTCGTAAAAGATATAAAATATTTGAAGGAAAACGAATTTTGTTCGAGAAAAATTAAATTTTTGAGTTTAACACAATTTTTGAATGCAGTCAATCTTCTTCGTGTTGGTGGTCGAATTTTAAAAAGTTCATTGCCATATGATTTCAACATTAATAATTCAGCATGAACATAACCATCATTTGCACTGTGATGCCCAACACACTCTAGCGTAACTCTATACGTAAAAAAATTTGGATAGTTCAAGGAATTTGTCAAGTCAAACGAGTTCTTTGAAGTTGCATAAAATGTTTTCGACAACTTGATCGATATTGGGAGATTTACCGAAGAAACGAATTGATCTCATATATCCATTTAGTTCAACTGGCATTGATTTTTGCTGACCGTTTTGTGTTAGATGCAAACATAAAACAAAATTTACATACGTAAAAGTATATATTTACATCTTCAAATATTTTGCTAGCAAAGCAGTTCATTTGGAAGTTGTGGAAGACGCCACTGCAGATTCATTATGATATAAATGAATCTGCAGTGGCGTTTGAAACGAATTTTCAATAGAAGAGGTCGTAGTTCCGTTCTTTGGAGTGATCAACGATCTAACATTTTTAGTTAAAAAACTAAGTTACTTGATATGGAACAAGTTGTTTAAAAAAATAATGAAATAATTTAAAATTATTGTGCAACAGAAGGAGTCAAATGGAACTTTATTCCTCCACGTACTCCAAATTATGATGGTTTGTGGGACTCTGACATAAAGATTCTCAACGTAAAAAAAGTAGTTGGAGCACAAGTAATGACACAAAAGCAAATATATAATTTAACCATCGAAATAAAGGGTGTCATTATTTCAAGACCTCTAACGGTTTTATCGTCTGATTCAAATGATTTGGAGTAACATCGTTACCACAAAAGAGATTGACACAATGGGAACAGATAAGTTAAATGATGAAGCATTTTTCGAAAGATTTCAAGTTAAATATATCCATCAACTTCAGCAAAGCTACAAACATAAGTTTCCAGTTGAAAAATTTGAAGGTTGATGATATTGTTCCTCTTGTTGATGAATCTTTAACTCCTACACATTGGCTTTTGGGCAGAATTAACTCAGTTGTGGTTGCAGTCGATGACAAAGTACGTTCAGTAGTAGTTAAAACAAAAAAAAAATGGAAAATTTTCCAGAGGTATAGCTAAATTACCGTTGGAGTAAAAGTATAATTAGAAATTTGTATTAGAAAAATTAAAACTCTTATTTTATATATAATGGTAATATTCTTAAAGATTTTGTTTTTATGTAATTATTTGTAATTGAATTTCCATTTAATGAAATGAAATGTAATTAATTTTCCCATGTATATAGTTCAGGTACGTGGATAACATTAAGATACTCAAGATACTCTCACGTTTATCAATTCTAGGGAACCGGCGATCCAGTTTACTGTAGAAGAAGAGCAGAATGGTGAAATCAACTTTCTAGAACTAAATTGAAAAAGGAAAGCTGAAGAGACAACAGGATATAAAATATACCGGAAACCCACCTCAACAAACAGATACATAACATCCAACTCAAACCACAGCAACCAGCAAAAAAGCAGCGTTCAACAGCATGGTGTTTCGCCTTTCGAAAGCTAAACTGTACAAAAACTAGAAAAAGCTGGCACATGATATACTCCATTTCATGCAACGCCCCAAATTGCAATGCAATGTACATTGGTAGAACAAAAGGGAGTATTGAAACTCGTTCTAAAGAACATGACAAAGCCACAAGACTAAAATCCAATGAATCATCCGTTGCGGAACACATGATCGCAAATCGACACCATTTCAATATAAATAGCCTGAACATCATACACCAATGTCAAGATGATTGTCGCTTAGACATACTAGAATTCAACAAAATTCAATCTCGGAACAACCTGATGAACACGAAAAACGAACAAGTTTTTTCACCGTTATTTGAACTATGCAAACCAAAACAAGCACCACAATTATAATTTAAAACACTCTAAACTATTAATTCGATATTACAATTGTTATGATTATTGACCAAAAAACTTTCGTCAGTAGTCAACATAGATCGTAAATACAATACGGAAAACGATGTTCTTGTCTTTCGTACTTACTTTAATGGCTATTTCTGATCCCGCTCTGTTGTTTTCCAAACTTTGTAGAGAATTGTTGGGTGGATTTGTTTCACTGTTATTAGAATTTACGGTGTCAGCGTTCGGCTTTTCCTGTTTTATCTAAAATGAAATAATTGTTAAGCTATTATTAAACAAGTAAAAAGAAATTAAAAAAATTAATTACTTTTGTGTGTGACTTTTTAGCATGACAAGCTAAATGAATTTTTTTATGGAATAGCAAATCAGAGTACTCCAAAAAACTTATACCACAGTTTTTCCAGTCGCATGTGTAAGAATTTTCAGTTTTCTCTTTCTTAATTGAAATTTTATTTCCATAACTAGCTTTAGAGTCTGTATCTATTTCATCAAATGATCCTTGAAGATAATTCATTTCATGTGTTTGCTATAATTGATAAATAAAGAGTTAGAGGGATATTGAGAGTAGAGTGGAAAAAATTCAAAGTAGTTAATTTTTTTTGAATTGATACCTTAATTATTCTGTTCAAGATATTCATAAAAAAATTTAGCTATTATGCAAAAGAAACGGTTATTATAGATGATGAAGAATTTCATTAAAAAACTTCTAGAAAATGTTGTAAAATGATATTATAGGGTAGATGTGGAAGGGTTTGGCTAAAACATGAACTGTTTGTTCCGGTTATTGCACCTTCTAGTTAGTGAAATTTTGGTAATTGAAATTTATTCCAGGATGAGTATTGAGGATAAAATCCCTTGCAACGTAAAACTGGCCAAAACTCGACAATCAAAAATTTTAAATACAAAACAAAAATATGCTATTGCTAGACCCGTTGCTCGATTAAGCTCAAACTTCAGCACATTGCATGCTTTGGTCCCACCTTTCAGTTTACATGTCATTTTTCTGGATTTAAATATGAATGATTGTAAATAGATTGAGAAAAATGATCTTACGACCAATGTTTGACTCAAACACAGCATACTTACAGACATAAAAGCTAGAATCGCTTTGATCATTGTATGTATCAATTCTTACACTAAACTAAAACTAGGTCACAAATTTTGAACTCTTACACAAACTGACGAATCGCATTTATCTGTATCTGAGCGTAAAAACCTATCCTACATTTACGGTCTACTTAAGACAGACGATGGAGAATATAAGACCAGATATGATAATTGGACACTGACACTGACGTAATAACCGATCTTAAAAGAATCGGTCGAACGATCTTAAAAGATAAGAAAAAATTCTAACATAGCCGTCCATTCGATCTTGTGATTTTAAATTTGATATGTTACCATATTCAGAAGATCATTGATCTCACCGTCCACATTTTCAACTCGAGCGGTAACGGTTTCATTTTTTGAATGATGTTCATCGTCATAATTCTACAATAAAAAATATGAATTTAAGATTGCATTTGGGATTGAAGAATGACTTAACAGGAGATTACCTGATTTGAGTTACTGCAAGATGTATTTGAAGTTATCGATACTATAATTTGCTCGATTTTGATATTTTCAATCCTTTTACTATTTACCTGCAAATTATAAATAAAATTTAACAACCCAAATCGCCGATATTTAAATATTGTTGGTTACCTTATCAATTTCGATACCACTTTTTTCTTTTTCATTGCCATTCGTGTTTTTGTTTAATTCAGTCAATGTATCGTCGTCTCTGATATTATCCTAAAAATAAAAATTTTAAATATTTAAAACTGATTTATGATTTTATTGAGTTTGAACCATCATGTAATTAGAATTCTAAGACACTAGAACTGATTTTGTTAATTTTAATTACCCAGAGGGGTTTTGAAAACAGATTTTTTTCAGTTTCAGACCAACAAATTCCTTCTGGTCAGAGTTAATTTCCATTACCATCTTGCTGAGATATAGGCACGATATCAAAATGTGGCAATTATAGCGAACTTCAACCTAAATTTACTTGAATTTAATGCCGCAAATATCTGTAAATCATTCTTTGAGAAATTCGATATCAAACTTTTTTTTACTTCATTTTCATTTATTTATTTAACCATCCAATAGTTGCAAGCAACTGTAGTAGATAGTTGACATTAATAATATTCAGACGGAAGAAAGAAAATATAAATTCAAGATTTGCAAACATATTTGTAGAAAATTAAAAAATAACAAATAAATAACACCTAAAATAATACAAAATAATAGTAGCAATCATACATATTCAACAGTATAGACTTAAAATAAAAACGTTATAGAGCCAACTATTTAGCTTAATTATTTAATAATATAATAATAATAATTTTAGTAATAATTGTTGATTCAATAGATATTCAGAGTATTTCCAAAATTTAATTTAATGTTTTTAATAAAATAATACAAAATAATGACCAAATAATATTTCTCCACAATAATAACGTTGGTTTATTATACATAATGGCACTGGTTTCTTGCTTGATTTTGTTGTTGTAGCGACGGTGCTCTGCTACTCTTCCGGTTCCATATCATATTCATTTTTTTTAGTTAGCTCTTGTTTTTGAGATATTCGCGAAAAACCAATTTTTTTCGGCGAACAAATAGATTATTCCGGTTTTTGGATAGCGTATTTTACAAAACAAATAAATTTAATATATTAATGTAACATATGCATAGTAAAGATACTTACAAACATTTGTAACTGTTTTCTGAAAAAAATCCATCAAAGATTCTGGATACTCGAAAAAAGTTGAAAAAAAATCAAAAATTTAATTGATCTCAAAAATCCAAAATGAAATTTAAATTCCCTTAATGTAGTCTAATGTTAATACATGTAGAACTACAAATTGACCAAGTGTCAGCCATTGATTTCACATTGATTGGAAACAATCAATAATGACTATACAATCGTGACTTAGGATGTTAATTAGAATAGAAATGTTCCCCATTCTATGAATTCACACAAAGTATTGTCTAGAAATTTAATGCAAAAAATCCCATATAATGTAAAAGCATTTTTCCATAATATGGAGTCTAATGACAGTGGAAAAATTCAACTTAAGTAAAATAAATAAGTGATGAAGAAGTTTCAACTTTGAAATTGTCATCGCCTCAACGGCGTAATCGATAGCGTGTCTGCCCAAAGATTCGAGCCGGGCACTGACGAGGGTAGGTTCGAATCCGATCCGAAACACGTAAAAAATATGAATTGTAGTTTTTTTCTGAGAAACTTCAAAACCATACCTTTGAATTGAAAATATTCCAATTACTTCTTTACTTACTTGAGTTTAATTGATCTCAAAAATCCAAAATGAAATTTAAATTCCCTTAATGTAGTCTAATGTTAATACATGTAGAACTACAAATTGACCAAGTGTCAGCCATTGATTTCACATTGATTGGAAACAATCAATAATGACTATACAATCGTGACTTAGGATGTTAATTAGAATAGAAATGTTCCCCATTCTATGAATTCACACAAAGTATTGTCTAGAAATTTAATGCAAAAAATCCCATATAATGTAAAAGCATTTTTCCATAATATGGAGTCTAATGACAGTGGAAAAATTCAACTTAAGTAAAATAAATAAGTGATGAAGAAGTTTCAACTTTGAAATTGTCATCGCCTCAACGGCGTAATCGATAGCGTGTCTGCCCAAAGATTCGAGCCGGGCACTGACGAGGGTAGGTTCGAATCCGATCCGAAACACGTAAAAAATATGAATTGTAGTTTTTTTCTGAGAAACTTCAAAACCATACCTTTGAATTGAAAATATTCCAATTACTTCTTTACTTACTTGAGTTTAATTGATCTCAAAAATCCAAAATCAAAAATTTATGTTTTTTTAAAATTTTTTATTTTTAAATATTCAACGCCATAAATTTTGAACAAACAATGATTGCAAATTTTAATTTTAATTTCTTGGAACCTACAGTTAATTCAATATCCTTTCTTTTAAGTTAAAAATCACGAATTTTGATGCAGGTTGCACCAAGTTATTCAGGATTTCCCGAAAAAAGTCAAAGCTCAAAATATCTGCAACATAATTGAATTATATAAGAGTTGTTACACAGATTTTTGAGTTAAAATTGAGAGTTATGGTCGAAACTTGGTCGTAACACAAAGTTAAAACGTTAAATGAACATTTTCTCCATTTTGAATGTGTTAAGTCGCAGTTGACATCACTATTTTTCGGCACTCACGGTTTATCTTCATTCAGTTTTATGCCAAAGTAATGAAGGTATGCAATTCTTATATATGAAGTGATTTTTTTAGCAGGATGTATTATGCAAAGTTCACAAATAAAACAAAATGAAATTGTACTATTTTTACGCTTAAATCTTCTTGAGAAGCCATTTAAATAAATTTAACTTTACACTTACTATTTTAAAAGAATTCTTAACTGATGTTTGAGAACGACTGAACTTGTAAAATATTATTTACGATGCGGCACAAAAGGAAAAGAAAAAATCCATAAAGGCGGTTGAAATAAGGAAAACTCAAAATGACTCGCAGTTTTTATTCGAAAATCCGAATAACAACTTAAATATATATCAATTATCTTGCATAATTTAAATTATTCTTAGTAAAAAAATTTTTTTTACAAATTCTTAGATTTGCCTTTTTGGGAAAACCGAAATAACTTGGTGCAACCTGCACCAAAATTCGTGATTTTTAACTTGAAAGAAAGGGAATTGAATTTACCACGAGCTCCAAGAAATTCAAAAAATTTGCAATCATTGGTTGTTCAAAATTTATGGCGTTGAATATGGAACGTTTAAAAAAAACCAAAATTTTTGTTTTTTTTTCAACTTTTTTCGAGTATAATTTCCGCAATTCTTAATGGATGTTTTCAAAAAACAGCTCAAAATGTTTGTTGGCATCTTTACTATGCATATATTTAATTAATACATTGAATTTGTTTGTTTTGTAAAATATGCAATCCAATAGCCGGAATAACCTTATTTTTCACAGAAAAAACTTTAGCACGAATATCTCAAAAACAAGAGCCAACCTAAAAAAATGAATATGATATTCGTGTTCAGCAGGTAAACACAAGACAAGTTGAGTTTTAGTCAGGGAGAAAAAACAGATCAAAATTTGTAAACTAGTGTTATCAATGGTACCTAATTCCTTACGTGTAGCTAAAGTGAATAGCCTATGAATGATTATAAATTAAACCATGACTTGCGATGATCATTTATATAGCATATCCGACAAAGTGCTTTGTACTAAGAAAGCTATATGCGATAAATGACTACCTCCTCCATAACCTAGAAGCCAAATTTATACGTACAATACAGGTTTTGCAGTCCAAATTCAACATTTTGCAAATCATTCAACTTTTGCAAATCAAATTCACCTTTTTTCAAATCAAATTCAACTTTTTGCAAATCAAATTCAATATTTTACAAATATTTGGAAATCAAATTCAATTTTTTGCTCTTCAATTTGATTTGCACAAAGTTGAATTTGATTTGCAAAAAGTTGAATTTGATTTGCAAAATATTGAATTTGATTTGCAAAAAGTTGAATTTGGACTGCAAAACCTGTAGTACTCCCCATTTTATATATGATTACGAGGTGTATTCTGGGTGTAGTGCCGAGAGTTTCTATATAAGGTTAATCTCTCTTTAAATTCAGCTTTGAGATTTATCCATTCTCAACGTAAATTTGATCATGTCTCGCAACATGTTAAAACCTATCTTGGAAGTGGTTTTGACAAGATTTTTGAGACAGCTGGTGATTCCTAGACATAACTATTACCTAGACTCCGATTGTATACGCCAACGGCGTTTGATTGCTTATGCTTGATGAAGAATAAGTAAAATAAATAACATAAATAAAGTAAATCAAATAAAATAAATAAAAAAAAATAAATTAAATAAATAAAAATAAATAAAACAAATAAAATAATAAAATAAATGAAAGAAATAACACAAATAAAATAAAATAAATAATCCTGGCGCTCGGAATTTTTTAGCCCTTATCTCTAATTTTTAAGGATAGGGTATCTACTAGACTGGACCATTAACACTGTTGGAGAGCAATCGCTTTGTGGATTCCACTCTATGATTCTATTTTGATTTGTATCATCAACCATTCGCATAATACAAGCTAAACTATGAGGAATAGTTGCGGAGATAGTACACAGATTACTCTCAATTTTCGGTGGTTGTAGTAGTTATTATTTTGCTGTCCTTTGTATTGTATTCTGTTTCCAGCACTCTGATACATTGCCTTGATTAAATCAATTATTTTCTTCGGGCTGCTCAATTCACAAAGTGCCTTCCATATCGAGCTTCTGTTGGTTGAGTCAAAGACATGTTTGAAGAAGAGGAGATAGTGGTGAATTCCATTTGCTTGATTGCTCTATGATGATACGGATAGTTTTAGGCAGACATATTCTTATTCAGTTCTTGCATTCCTTAGATCACCTTTTTTTTGAATTACTGTTTGAATTATTGTTTACCAGAACATAATCGATCTGATTCTGTACCAATTGGAATAATATTTTTATTAGTTTTTTCTAATTCTGCCATTGTACTTTGCTTTTTACCAAAATTAACATTAGCATTTTCTGGGCAGAATGACTTTATCAATAGAAATATTGTTGAATTTATTTTTTTAAATAAGCGATTCAGCAATTAATTGATTTTTCAGAAATCAACTGATTTTTCGCTGTCCAAACTATACAATGCAAACAAACCGCTTGTTTTATCAACATTTTTATCGAAAAACGTAATAATTATGGGAAATGTTTTTACGTTCCCTTTATTAGACACGCCAATGCTTATAGAAAAATATAAAGATTTGTTAATATTATCCAATAGGAGTTTATAGACTCCGGAACCAAAACTTTAGAAATAATTTTTCTTAATTTTTCCTTACCGCTGCTATATTGGCTACCTAATGATCGAATCTTTAAATAATGAAGAAAATAATTTTTCTGGACAATCGGTAGCCACATAAGACTGGGAATGCATTATAGCAGGATATGCAAATCCCGTCTCAGCTGCAATAAGATTTATTTGACCAATGGTACTATTTGTTGAAATAAATCATGTGTTTTTAGACAAACTTGCTTTCAAATTTCTAATATGCCCTTGAGACTTATCATGTTTATGTTAGGCCAGTTAAGAGCCATTCAATTTTCTTGCTCATGAGTTAAATTGAACAATAACACTACATAGCAGATGACATTTCATGGAGTTTATTCAAAATCGACTACTCACTTCCAAAATTGAGTAGAATCGACTACTTAATTCCAGAATCAAAGAGCTATGGTGCTTCAATATTAATTAACATAACGAAAATTACACCGACGATAGACAACACGGATTAGTATTAATTTGTTTATGGTTTAGATTTACTGGTTTGTGATATTTATTTTGTCATATAAACATATTTCATTTAAAACCTTACCTCTTGAGTAGAATCATCAGGTTTCAAATTAATTTCTGCTTTAACATTTTCATTTGTATTCATTTTAGATTATATTACCGCTCGACTTCGCCGCATTCCTTTAAAAATAAAAGAAAAATAACACAAATATGAAACCGTAAACAAATTTATCTGTCAAAAACTGTCACTAATATTTAATAATATGATTACACCGTACTTCTTAAGCTGGGTACAGATCAATAAAAATTTACGTTGTGTGGGCTGTGCGTGTTGTATTTTGTGTGCGTGCGTTCAGTGTAGACGTTCTGCCACACACAAAAATTTTCGCCACACACAAAAAACACAAACCATACAAAGTCGGTTTTCTCGCGAACATCAAAGGGATTTGCGCCACAAAAAATTTGTATGTGGACGTAAAATTTTGTGTGTTGAAAAATTAACATTTGACGTTTGTCATTTATAAGTTTATTAAATAAATCGAATGCAAAATCAATAGATACGTTTAGCTGAAATTTGTAATAAAGATTGATCAAACTAGAATTGCATAAAAAAGGAATTCAACGTAAGTTTTAAAAACATACATGTTATTTGTGTATAGTGATATCGATTTCGCGCAAAAATACCACACACAGATGGAACAAGAAGTACAGCGCGCACAACACAATTATTTATTGATTGTGTGTTGCAAATTTGCGCCGTACAGTAAATTCAACGTACACGTAAATTTTTATTGATCTGTACCCAGCTTTACCTTCGTCAAATAATTTTACGTTAGTAGGCGTACTATCAACTATAGTGGTTAAATTAAAAAATTAAAACATAAAATAAATTGTTAACCATTTTCTTGGTCAAATATAGTCTTTTCAATCAATTTTGATGACAATGTTTTTACTTTTAGCGGAAATAGTGGGAAACGATCTATTGCAAACTAATTGAAATATGAAAAATTGAAATCCGTTGTTATTTTTTTTTTTATTAATTAGTTAGACATGTTTAGCACACTAAATATGAAATATTCATTATTCAGACTCTTTGAATATCCGAAGATATCATGTCAACTATAAAGGAAGGAGATGAGGAAAATGGAAGGAAAGAGGATATAGGAACAACTATACTAAATGTTTTAAATGATGATGTACATTTTCTTTAAATGCCTGAGCGGAAAATTCATCGGGAAAGACGAAAGCGGGCATAGAGTTCCACAATTTGGCCACTCTATTAAAATAAACGTTTTGGAAGGACATAGTTCTAAAACGAGGTATTTGGACAGCAAATGGGTGGGATAATTCTGAAGTTCTTGTTCGATTGAAGTATATTTTGAATTTCCTTAGAGGAGAATTCGCTAAAGTTGTATTTATAGTAGATTAACAATTCATACTAGTTTCCCACCGTAGCAATTTGCTAGCTAGTATAATTTAATAAAGTATAATAGCAACGGTGTGAAAGCAAACTATCACAACAATTATTTTAAATTTGCTATTTTCATTTGCTAGCTAGTAAATATAATACTTATCAAATAAAGTATAATATCGACGGTGTGAAACGTAATTATTATTTTATAGGTGAAATGTCATTTTATGGAATTTGTAAACATTTTGTTTTCTTGCGATTTTTAGCTTGTAAGATATTTAATAAATTAAAGCGTATGTTGCAAATTGTTGATTGTGATATGGATATGTTTAGTATATCATTATAAAGGAATAGGACATGAAAAACGTAGTCAACGTAGACGATTGGTTTCCGTGAGAGAATTATTTTAAAAAAACGTTATAGAATAAAACTTATATGCATTTTATGCTGTTCAAAAACAGTGGCAGGGCTAGTCTAAATCTAGTTTGATTTTCTCTGGGTTGTAAATTTCATTTTGAAAACTATAACGCTAATATCAAATATAAAATTGACAGTACGGTATTTTGATATATCAATTTTATTCTAGTGTCAAGTTAGGTTTGGTTTCTAGTGATGAGCGGGTAGTAACTATTCGGTACTTTTTACTAGTTACTCTGACTACCCGAAAGTACCGGTTACTCATAAAATAAAGTATTCGTTACTAAAAGTACCTATTAGGTACAATACAAATACGATTTGTTTTTTCTTTACAAAAGGAATGAAAGAAAGAATCGAAAAATAAAGTATTCGTTACTTTTTATACCAAATACATTTTTTGTTTTTTCTTTTGTGTTTGAGTGTGAAACAAATACTTTATTTGCATTTGCTATTTTTATAAGCAAGAAGAGCAACGATATATGTTTAAAATAACCTTAAAAAGTTACGTATTTTTATTCGAGATGCAAACAGCTGATATTTGGAAAAATCTTGTTCAGCTTTTTTTAATTAATTTAAATTTTAAAATAAATATTTATGTTTGTTAGATTTCCAAAACCTAATTTAGTTAATAAATTAGATTTTGAGATTTTAGTTGGATTGGAATATTCATTTTTTTATCAGAAAAATTCAATATTTTTTTGTAAATTTTAGTCAATTTGATTAATTTTAAAAATGTATTTTACATACGTCGTTGTATCTCATTATCAAATCTAATGAGTATTGACTATTGAGTACTGACAGTAATCATACAAAAGTAATCATATCATTTTAAATATGTACTGTATTCGGATATGATTACTTTGTAACGAATAAAAAGTAACGAGTATTTGCTTGAAAAGTAACGAGTACTCATGATTACTCAAAGTACCGAATCTGCACATTTCTGTTGGTTTCCCACCGAAACATTATCTTAATATAATATGAACGGTGAGAAATCAAACTAATATCAAATATTTGCTATACTACATAGTAAATTTCTGCGGTGGGAAACTAGTATCAGTCACATTTCTTCGGTGCTGGAGTGAGTCAAGCTGATCAGTTAGTTCAGTATTACCAATCAACCGTATTGCTTTCCTCTGTACAGAGTCTAGACATTTTATTGTTGACTGACAAGCACCTCCCCAAACATGACAGCCGTATTCCATACATGGACGAATAAATGACTTATAGATCAGCAAAATTTGATCGGGATTGAAAAATTTCTTACATCGGCTCAAGAATCCTAATTTTTGCATTGCAGATTTAGCGAGATTGAACACATGTTTATTCCATTTCAGGTTATTTTCTATATCCACTCAAAGAAGTCTAACTGATTCAACCTCACGCAGTTCCTCATGGTTTATCTTAATAGGAAAGTTTTTATGTCGTTCTATTCGTGAAAGACGACAAAGTTTAGTTTTGGTTGGGTTAAATGCATCAAGATTACGACCACCCCATTCCATTATACGGGCCAAGTCCTCGTTGATAGAATGAATTAGCAGCTCTCTATCAGTAGTGACTGCCGTTTGAGATCGAAATTTAGAAGATGCATATGATGCATGCAATGTGCTGTCATCAACAAAACTATGGATTGGGTGTACTGTAGAATTAAGTAAATCATTTATGTATAGAAGAAACAAAGTTGGTGAGAGTGCAGAGCCTTGAGGAACACCAGTATTGGTTTTGGATGTGACTCCATCTAAATTAACATGGAATTTTAGGCTCGCTAAAAAACTTTCAATCCATGAGACAGTAAGATGATCTATGCCATAAGATTTTAATTTAGCTATAAGATTTCTATGCCACACTTTATCAAATGCTTTAGAAATGTCAAGTGAAGTACTGAATGTTTCTCCATGGTTCTCCAGTGATTTGTTCCACAGATTGGTTACGTAGGCTAACAGGACACCTGTTGCATGACTTCTACGAAAACCATACTGCTTATCATCAATAATTCTTGATATCTCCAAATATTCTATCAAATTGTGATTAACATATTTTTCAAATATTTTAACCAACATCGACGAAATTGCAATCGGTCTATAATTGTTAGGATCTATTTTACTGCCTTTCTTTGAAATGGGTCGAATACTAGCCAGCTTCAAAGAATCTGGAAATATTCCGGTTTTGTAAGATAAATAGAAGATTTTTGTTAGAATTGGAGCTAGTTGCCCAGCAAAATTTTTTAGAATGAGGGGTGGAATACCGTCGGGGCCAGCGGATTTGTTGGTATTGATAGAAACAAGCATTTTTCGCACAATATTACACCGAAAGATAATTGGCTTCATATTCGTTTCAACTTGGGGAATGAGTGTAGGGGAATAAGGAGTTTCAACTATGTTTGAAGTTTTCTGCGAAAATACGACCCAAAAGATCCGCCTTCTCTTTTGAGTCACTCACGGGAATGTCATTCAGAACTAAAGTTGGAATAGAGGATCGAGTGAAATTGCTCTGGACTGATTTAACTGCCTGAAAGAAACTACGAGAGCCAGATGGGTGCTCGGCAAATTTGTTTGCTTTCTTCTGGATAAACGCGTCTTTGTCCAAATCTATTTTGTATTTACTAAAATTTCTGGCTTTTTTATAGGCACTCAGGTTTTCTGGAGATTTATTTGAGTTATAGGCATTAAAAGCTTTGCGTTTATTCCTCACTGACTCATCGACATTTCGCGTGAAGGCTCAGTTTTAGGAGTGATTAGTCGATTTGGGATAAACCGCCTCATTCCATCTTTTATAAATTCAGAAACTCTTAATGCAGATGTGCTAGGATCCTGATCAGCACAACAAATAGCTTTCCAATGTGTTTCTTCATAAAAGTTTCTCAGTCCCTCCCAGTCAGCACGTTTATAATTCCAAACTCGACGAGGATTGGCTTTAATTGGTGTAAGTGATGCAAATTGTACTATAGTAAATGGTCCGATTTATGTTTAATTTCTTTTATTTTTGATAGATGGCACTTTGCCATAATTTATTTCATATAATTAGATTTCTCCGAGAGACGTCGCGGTTTTAAAAAGAATGTAAATGAAGTATTAAGAATATGGCTGTCAATAAAAAGTATTGATATTTTGTAAAACCGAAAACAGCGTGTTTTATTTCAATAAAATTGTGACCATCGACATCTCATTATACTATATTGATGAGCGATATAAATAAGTGTATTTTTCAATTTCATATGAAGAAGATGAATATGATCAATGAAAAATTTAAATGTGAAGACCAATGAAAAATTTAAATTTAAAAAAATAATTGGCAAGATTACTTGAACGAAGAAGAAAATTTAGTAAAAGGGACAGTTTTGATCTGTTTATCTGATAAACATGTGGGAGATAAAGCAAAAATTAAAAAAACAAAAAATTCTTGTCAAAACAGTGTATTTTTGTATGGATTTTGATTTTGTCAAAGGGCTGTATCTTGGACCCGGGGCTCTGATACAACTCGTTTTGGTTTTATTCGCTTCAGTGAGTGATTCTATATCAAATAAAAAACAAAAAACTTGGCGCCTAAATTAATTTGTTGGTAATTTTTGCGCTTTTATTTTTGTTCAAAATGTACAAAAGCAAAAATATTTATTTTTTACAAGTTTTTTATACTATTTAAGAGTTCTATCAAAAATATTTGGTAACATATTTGCATAGTGTAATATGCTTATTCAGTCATCAAATAAAAAAATATTATGTACATATTTGACTGAAACCTGGATAGAAATTATTTGTCCAACATATTTGGTAGTTTTAATATGAACCATATATGTATATCGCAGCATCCTGCGACAACAATCATATGTAAACTATTTAATGCTGCTTATATATGCACATTGGCCATGACAGACACAAACTAGAAAAATGGATGAGATTTCACCGACGACCTCAATTGACTATTGTCAAACGGGTCTAGCAGTATATTCACTGTTACTAATTGACGCTCGTCAAACGTACTTTGAATTACTGTGACAGTTCTAGACGACGAACATTTGGACAGGAAGTACGAATATAAAAATATATAAATATTTATGTATTCATTCTTTTGTGGTTTAATATAACCGCCAACAACATCATCATAAGCAGAATAATACGCAGTCAGATAGAAAGGAATACCAGCAGCCCTATTTGTGAATCCGTTTCGAATTTTTATTCGTTTCGAATCCTCGATTCGATTTGAATTCGTTTTGGTATTTCTGAACTCGATCGAAAATAAAAATGTCCACTGCAAAATAGTCGCCATTTCTCAAATGGGTAATTTTATTAAAATAGGTAAACCTTTTCGAAAAATTCTAACCTTGGTTAAATTTTGACGGTTTGTAATTATAAATGGTTTATTTTTATTTGTTTTCTTTTTAGAGTTTAACTTGTTTCATAGAAATTATTGTAATTAAGTGTGTTTAAAAATTAAATGTTTTGTTATAGATAAATTAGATTATAGTTTTATGTTTTATAGTTATATTATAGCATATATAGTTTGTTTGATTTTTTGTTTAGTGTTTACGATTTGAAGTTTGGTTTGCAACAAGTGGTTTTGATTTTTATAATTCATTTCAATCAAGTTTACAAAAGATAGAATTCATAAATTAAATATGGACAAAATTGCACATTTTTTTCAAGCGGTACCGATAGTGAAGGTGATAATACTTCAGCACATCTATTATTAAACTCAATTCGTGACAAATCTAATATTTTCGAGCTACCTAATACAGAGTGAGGAACTTCTTTTTATATGTGAAAAGTTTATGTTTATCAAATTATATTCAATAAATTATTCAGACACTTTAAAGAGTTTTTTTTTTGGAATTGTGTCCATGTATATGTTTAAGATTCAAAATGAGACTGTAGTATGGTAGAGATGAATATATGTGGTGTTATTTCTGTTTCAAAATGTTACTTCCGGTCAAAATTCTCATAAAGCGCCTAAAGAAGTTTTTCTTCAAAAATAATATATGTTATTATTAAACCAACCTTAACGTATACACTATGCAGCACCCCTTTTTGATTATTTTACCACTACATGAAATATCCAAACATGACAAACACTAATACTACACCGAATTATCGAAATTTTTATTTTGTGTATGGCACTTTTTACACAAAAATACAAATTTCGATAATTCCGTGTAGAACTTATCCGGCACAGTTAGAAAAGAAATCACTATATCAATACCAATTTCGAAGCAAACGCATTAGTCCCTGGGCCTTCACCTACATAATTTTGTGATTACCACATATTTTATACTTCGTGATGCGCCTGTCCTTGACGAGCCTGAAAACATTTGTTCTATGATTTTTCTCAAATCGGCCGCTTTTGCGTTCGGCAAGCTCCGAAAAATGCCGATTGCCCGCGATCTTGTAAATTTGCTGCCACATTTATTTTTTTTGACTGTGAAGGTTGGAAATTTGTTTTAGAATACGAGGGTAAGCTTGTCCGACCAAAATGTGTTTGCTATTGTCGAGTCCGACAACTGACATTTTGGATGTTTGCGTTGTTGGACTAGACAATAGCAGACAAATTTTTGTCGGACAAGGTTACCCTTATGTTCTAAATCAAATTTCTAGCCCCCATAGTTAAAAAAAACAAAAATTTACAAGATCCCGGGCAATCGGCATTTTTCGGAGCTTGCCGAACGCAAAAGCGGCCGATTTGAAAAAAATCGCAGAACAAATGTTTTCGGGCTCGTCAAGGACAGGCGCATCACGAAGTATAAAATATGTGGTAATCACAAAATTATGTAGGTGAAGGCCCAGAGACTACACTCAATACCAACAAAACAACCCACAATAAATAAAAGATAAATAATTACAAACTCTTAAATTGATCAAAGGTTTAGTTTTACTTATGTAGGTTGATTCTATTTATGATTATTATTAAATTATTTCTATTATTAACATGTATATTAATATGAGATTGCAACTATTATTAATAACAAATATCTCTTGAATAAAATTAAAAATCACATAAACCAGTTGATAAAACTAAGCTTTAAAATTTTTTAAATGAATTTGTATCATATTTAACATAGTATCATATTTAACATATTATATAATAATATATTATATTATTATATAAAAATATATACATTACACGTATACATTATATAAAAACATATAATCAGAACACGTAATGTGAATATACCTAATAATAACTATTTTCAGTTTAATAATTGAATTATTGAACTATTGAATTTACTTACATTTAAAATTTTTTCGTTGGTGTTTTGACAAAACTAACTAGCTTCGTTAACAAAACTAAGGACGAACAAAAATTCGTTAATGATCGTAGAATTATTACTCGAAAACGAATTGCCAGATAAGGGAAATTTATGAACGTTTCATGTAATTCGTTTTAGCTCAAAAATTATACGTTTTCTTATTCACAAATACCACTCATTCGAAAATACAGTTCGTTTACTCGAATTCGTATTCACAAATAGGGCAGCAGCAGATGTCGTTCAATCATGACATCGAGCATGACTTAAGGGTGTACGCGCAGCACATGGCGAACTTGGCACAACACGGGCCACATTTTCGAAATAAAACAAATCAAACCAATTTCCATAGAAGAGTACAGGGCGAGACAGCAGCCGCAAAAAGAGGTTACCAACTAAACAAACAGATAAACCAACAAAGCTATTTAAACGAGGCGGAGAAATAGCTAGGCTAGCCAGGGAGATTGTCAACCTATTTAGGTTGGCAAAGATAGCTGTAAGCCAGAAAGAGAAGGAGTCATTTTTAAAGCTAGCAAATGACTTAAAGAAGAAAAGAAAAATATTAGAAAAAGAAAAAGAAGCCATGCGTGGACGAAATAAGTAGAAATTAAAAATTTTTTTGTATTAAATAAATTTTAGCTAAGATAATTTTTTAATAATTAAAAATGTTATAGTTAAGCTATTTTTTTGGAATAAATAAAAAATTTTTTGAATAAATTTTAGTTAAGAATATATAGAACATATATAGTTAAGATATTTTTAGAGTCATAAATAATAATGTATGTACAGTGGCGGATTATACCTTTAAGGGGCCTGAGGCGGAATAAAATTTTGGGGCCAAATTTAAGATTTTACCAAAAATTTTATATGTATTTCTGACAAAAAAAACATTTTTATTCTTTAAATTTTTTAATAAAAATATAAAAAATTTGATAGAAAATTTGAAAGAAATCCAAAATCATTGATGAAAACTTAAAACTCAAATAAACTTTAAATACCCAAAAAATACTTATCTGGATTTTATGTTTTCATCAATAATTTTGCGATTAATATAATAACAGCCCATTGCAAATAATGTTTTAGTATTAATATTCATTCGTAACAGTGGAACTTTTCAAAACAAAATGTTTTTTCTTTTCATTTCTCTAAAAATTTTACACTTAAAGAACCCAATTTCTTGCCTAAGCCAATTCCTAGAGTTTCGCACAACATGATGCGCACAATTTTCCGTAAAAGCATCATTCGGAAAATACTTTTACAAATTAATACAAACAAAGCATCTGGGCCTGATCATATTCCCCCAATTATTCTTAAATCCTTTGCTAAAGAGTTAGCACCAATCCTTACTATTTACTAAAATCTTTTATTTATCATATAAGAAAGGAGTTTTTCCCGAAATATGGAAAACACCAAGCGTACAACCAGTTCCCAAAAAGGGTAGTAAGACTGATCCAATAAATTACAGACCCATTTCAATTTTATCGGTTGTTTCTAAAATTTTTGAGAAATACATACATTAATTTTAATATTATGAGCTTCTTAGAGTCTTCCAAACTACTTAATGAAAGACAATACGGGTTTCGAAAAGGAAGAGCGACGGGAGATTTGCTTTCCTTTGTCACTCATGTATATGGAATAAGTCGCTTGAAAATCATGGTGAGACTTTCGGTATTGCTGTTGATATATCCAAAGCATTTGATAAAGTTTGGCACAATAATCTTATTTGTAAATTAAGAGTATTGGTTTGGATGAGCAACTTATATCTTGGATACAAAGCTTTATTTCCGAGCGGAAATTTATAGTCAATGTTGATGGTGTTTCATCGGATGTCTTTTCAACTAATGCAGGAGTTTCTCAGGGTTCTGATTTGTCACCAACTCTCTTTCTTATTTATATTAACGATTTGTTGGATTCAACAATTAGTCCTATCCGTAGTTTTGCTGACGATAGCACGCTTCATGCGTTTGATGAAAACCCTAAATTATATTCACCGTTAGCGCTTAATAACTGTAGATCAAATTTGATAGATTCATTAAACCAGGACCTTTAAACTATTTTGGATTGAGGGTTCTAGTGAGGCTAATAGTGTTGAATTCAATACAACTAAAACACAGGCTTGTCATTTTTCTTTATTATCCACACCTAAGCCGTTTCCATTAAAGTTCGACTCTAAAGATCTTGTAGAGAAAGAATATGTTAGACTTCTAGGAGTTGAAGTTGAAAATAATCTGAAATGGAATTCTCATATTTTTAACCTAGCTGAGAACACTGTTCAAAAATTGGGCTTTTTGGGACGATGTCGTAAGTTTTTTAATAGTGAACAGCTTCTTTTAATTTACAAATCATTTATACGTCGCTGTATGGAGTACTGTTCTCACATATGGGGTGGAGCTTATTACAGTAATATGAAGTGTCTTGATTCTGTTCAGCGCAAAGCTGTTAAACTGATTGGCAGCTCAACTCTTACTAATGAGCTTGATTCTTTACAGCACAGACGAAATGTTGCTGATCTGACAATTTCCTACAAATAAATTATGGATGAACGAACTTCTATAGAGATTAAATCAATTTTACCTGAACTAGCAAACCTATCGCGTAACACCAGAGCTGATGTTGTAGCCCATCCTTTCATATAAAAAGGTGTAGAACTGTTGCCTTTCAGCGTGATTTTTTCAACAGAGTCTCTCATATCTGGAATGCGTTGCCTTCATGGGTTTTTCCTCATAGCTTTAATCCTCAAAATTTTAAAGTTAGCGTTCATAAATTTCTTAAAGAAACTTAATTTATTCAAACTTAATCCCAATCCCTAGTTGGCATGGTATCTTCGGATATTAAGAGACGTTAATTAATAATTTATTATAATTAACACTAAACATGCCTAACTTATAATAAAAAAAAAAGGATACAAATTGGAAAACGAATACATTAAAAAATTATAAAACTATCAAATCAGAATTATTAAAATAAATACATGAAAAAAAGTAATACAAATTGACAACCTAACACTTTTAAATGTGGGATAATATAAAAAAAATCTTTAGGTTTAAAAACTTTGGTTGAATGAACGCAGTCATCTGATATTTGAATACCTATAAAATATCATTACTATTTGTCGTGAGGGGGCTCAAGGTGCATGCGGGGCCCGAGGCGGCCGCCTCGTCCGCCTCTATGGTAATCCGCCACTGTGTATGTATAATGAAGATTTAAAAAACAATAAATGAAATTTTCAAGGTTTAAAAATTTTTTTTAGATAAACCAATTACAATTAAGTTAATTTTTGGAATACAATAAATTTTTTTTAAAATAAAATAAGACTTCATTAACATATGATATATGATTTTTTTAACAAAAAAAAATAAAATATAAATAATGGTAAACAAAAATTTTCCTTTTGATTATTAGAATTTTTTCATACAAATAAAAGTTGAAAATAAAAATTTTTATGAATTTTTCTTTGATAATTTGATCGCTAACGGAATCCACTAAAAAAGCGGATGAGATATTTCAGCGAATTCACGATTATCTTGTTATTTTATGAATGACATGCGAAAAAGAGAAAAACCTGGCCATCTTAGTTCTTGTAATATTCAGTGGGTAACTTTCGACTTGGTTTGTGAGTTTTAGGAGATCTTCTGGTCGTCTAACTCTAAGGCTTAGCACGCTCAGAATTCCATTTTTAAATCGTAGTCTGGGAACAGTTTCCGAAATCGTTCTTATAATGAGTCGTGATAACCGTTTATAGATGGCAGTTAATTTAACTTAATTTTGTTAACGCTAATCTTGTTCAAAATCTAACAAAAAGGACGACATTTGAGGCAGAAGTGTTGTTTCAGTTGGAAAATAAGATCGCTTGAATGGATTCAGATCCTTTGATGATATGACAAACTTGTCTTTCTTTTTAAATCCTTTAAGCGCCATTAAGGTTGGCCTAATTATTACCAGCGTGAGATATGAATCTACGGTATAAATTTATCATACCTAAAAAACGAAGAACTTGTGTAACGGCTTCTGGACGATCGTATTTGTTGATTGCATCGACCCGTTCTGCAGTTGGTTTAATCTCGTCGTATGAATATAATATGCCATAAAAGACAACGCTGGTTTTAGCAAAGTTGTATTTATCAACGTTGATAATTTAACCCGACAGATGCTCAAAACAGTCGTTTAATGATTGATGAGATGCTTCATCCGCCTAGTCCTTGAGAGGACCAGGGCCTTTCTGAGGATCGGCAAATGGCTTGGACTTACATGGTGTCAAACTCTGCGTTGGCTATGGCTTGTTCGTTCGGCGCTAGTCTACGGTATTTGCAAGAGAAAACAGGACCACGCGTTTCGATAAAGTTAGTATATTGACAACAGCAGGGTGATGATCTATGATCGATAGCAGTTAAAGGGAGGACTGGAGAAGTATCGACTAAAAATGAGTTGCGTGACGAGTGACATATGTGATAAGTCATTTATTTTTTCGGAGTATGAGGAGGAGAAGAAGAAGAAATTGGATGTCGCAAACTCAAGTATTTGCACCTGAGGTGTGGCATTTTGCTGGCATTTGTGATGGCAATAACAGGCACTATAAAAAATTGCATCCGAGACCTGGATCTTAGGCTATAGCGGAAGCAATTTTAGAATGGCATTAAGAAGTGAGGACTGGAGTTCGTTTAACTTCGCAACCAAAGAATATATTTCACTTGAGGAAGTTGGCGAAGTTACAGCTGTAATCGGTCTGAATGTTGTATCAGCTTCACCCGGATTCCTTTACTTCACTTAAACTAAATTTCGGTTCTTTAAGTTCTTACCTGATTTTTGTATCGGCTTTTCTTTGCTTCTCTTGTATCGTAAAGAATGAAAGAATTTTGTTATGTTGACCAGGGGTGAACTTTCAAACTATTTATTATAAAATTTTCTTGTAACAAAAACAGAATTTTTTCACTAATATGAATTTTTATGAATTTTTCTTTTAATATTAATAGAAATTTTTACTGATTTTTTACAGTTGATGAACTGATAATTTTTAAAATTATTATAGTGTTGTATTTTTGTGCTTTGCTCCATTGTGGTGAGAAATGGAACAGAAAAATTACTCTATAATAAAGGGCCGCTCCAATTTGTTATATTTTTCAAAATATTAATTATTTTTATTTTAATTTTCAATATAATAGTGAGTTTGAATAGTGAATAAGAAAATAGTGAGTTTGAGCATAGTTGTATAAAAATTGACTGAAATATTTATGTATATATTCATCTTGTAATTTTCTCAGAAGCTCTAGTCAAACAGAATTAGTTCTTCTTTACAAATTGCTTCATCGTAACAACTATTAAAAGGCGGAGCGGTAGATTGTGTCTCTATAACATCAGGCTAAAATAGAATACAAAAAGTTATTACTCCATAAATAATGTTTTAGAATAATGTTGTAGTTTGGTTTTTGTTTTTTGTAGTTGTCGGTCTTACACTACATTTGCTAAAGATTTTATCTAAGAAAATTGGTAATAAGATGGTTGCAAAGAGGCCAAGAGACTCTTCGACAAATATTATGAAATGCGTCGTGGCTTATTCAATTCCAATAAATTAAAAATTCTAAGCCAGATTAATATACATAAAAATTGTCTTTCGTATCAGAAAATAGTTATAATGTTTACACACTACCTAGCTTTTCACATAGACAAAAATGAAACAAACAAAACTTAATTTTATTTAGAACAGAAAATATATTTACCTCTTCTTTTTCAATTTTAATTGTCGTTACCAAATGAATTATCTCCATGTTTGTGTTCTCAGATTTAACTGCTGAATTTTCTCGCAAGTTGCTTGAACTTCCTGTGGCAATATCTGTCGTTTTCTATAATGTAAATATTTAATTAATTTTAAAGTTGTACTAATTTCGAAGCAGGTTTTTGTATTTCAGATCTAGTAGAAAATCAAAGTTCATACGGTTCAGATTGGTTTTTTCGACAACTCAAACATGCCAAAATGTAAATTTTCGGACTCGACAATAGAAGATAAATTTTTGTCGGATATCATTTTCTAAAATTCGCCCTCATTAATAAAACTAAAAATTGTGGTAGAAATTTACAAGATCCTCGAGAATCGTAATGCTTCGGAGTTTGCCGAACGAACGCGGCCGAATCGAGAAAAATTACTGATATAAAAGTTGTCGGACTCGTCAACGACAGGCGCTTCACGAAATAAAAAATATGTGATAATCATCAAAAGAAACCGGCGAGGACCTGCTGACTACATGTCAAATTAAAATATTTTGAAATATTTATAACGTCGATTCGAAGTGTTTCTGTTGATTCTTTAATATATTTGCTTCTATTTCAAATGAAAAATTGAGATTTTCTTTGTGGTCGAACCACGATTATAACTATAATAGATAAATAGATTAGTGGAATTGGGGTGTGGTGTGGAATTGGGGTGTGGTGTGATGTTGGGGGTCACGAAAAAAACTTTACGTAAAGTGGAGGATATTCGCATTTTAAAGAAGCGACGTTGATAAGATTAACATTTTATCGATTTTATTTCGTTAAAATAACAATGATAATAACTAAAATATTGCAAAATTAAGAAAAACTATTATTTTATCTAAAACTGTAGAATTTTTGATCATGAAGTACTTCTTTATCTTATTTGATGAGTTTTGAATTCTCAGCCCTTAAATTTTTTTAAAAATAAACTTAAGGCCATAACATACGAACATTCATACGTAAACCTATTGCTACACACTTGACAGTCATACCTTTTATTCGACGCCTTTAGAATAAACTGACCAGAGTCTAATCGCTGTCTTGCACGTCAAAACATCCGGTTTAAAACTTTAATTTCATCAAACTGGATTATACAATGTAAATATTCTAATGCTCGATTGCTTGAACATTTGCTAAATGACAGTTAATTAAATCGCAAATAAGAAATATCTATCAAACAGTTCACAGATAGAAATCGAGGTTTTTTTTATTCCTAATAAGTTATATTCCATGCTTAAATTACGTTAATTCTCAACCGTGAATAAGCCAGGTGTATTATATACTTATAAGGTATACTTTTTCAAAAAATCACTAAGAAGCTTATTATGAATATTATTCATAGAATTTTATGAGTATCGGGTACGTAGTATGACCAATTAGGAACAACGAAATAACTTTGTTGTAAAAATTTTATATACTTACTAGGGAACAAAATATAACTATTTTTAATAAAATAATATGCCTATAATTCATAAATTTATGGCGCTTAGTAATAAACAAATTACAAATTAGGCATTTGCATTCCTAGCATTTGAATTTTGATGAAGTGTCGCGAGATATCGTAAACCTCATTGTCATATGATTTGTCATACTCGTAAGTTATATTATAACCATATATGTACTAAACCTTATGTTCATATTACATATTTTTATATTTAACTATCATATTGAAATTTCACAAAGTTTCTATATATACAACTCACCTAACACAAAAATTTTTTAGTGAATTATAAAAAATATTTTTTTTTGTTTATTAATTTTTTAATTATATTTACTGTCGAAAAACTAATATTAAAATTTCGCATTAATAAAGAATACTCCATTCCTACAAAACATATAAAATAACTAGAAAATAAAAATTATTATTTGGTGAAAATATATTTTATACCTTGCTATTCATAAAATTTCATACTTCCTAGTTCTGTTACATGCACATTTTTAAATATAAACTGATTATCAGGCATGAAAAATTATAATTTTTTTATTCATTGTTTATTACTATTCAATCATTGTTTTGTTTTTTTCAAAACTTTATGCCAACGTTTTATATTCCACGACTAAATATTCATAAAAATTGATGCCTTAAAGTCATGAATATTACAATAATATATAAAAAGTGGTTATCGGGAATAAACATTTATAATTATGTTATACAAAACTTATGACCTGCAATCATAGCTTTATTTTTATCCGTGTTATCACGCCGTTTTTTGACAAATATAAACAAAGATTTAAGTAAATGACTAACTAAGAAAACTTATTCGAATCTAAATGCTTGATTTAAAGGTCCAATAGGGGTCAAACGCAAAACTGTTTAAATGGAGAATTAAAATAGTTATCGAAGGTTTAAATGTTCAAGCAACCGGGCCTAAACATATCAAATAAAATGTAGATATACTAAAATCATATATGATATTTTAAGTACGAAGAAGCTCTGCGCGCGATGGTTGCCGCATTTGCTCACAGAGGACCGAAAACGAATTCGTGTTACGACTCGCCGATTCATAACCATGAACGAAACATGGATTAAGTTTAGGCCATGGAGTAAAAAAAATGGATTTCTCCGGGTGAAAGTGCTCAAAAGCGTCCAAAACCCCAGTAATGAACGGGAAAGGCCTCCAGATGCGCGTAGAATAATATTCATTTCATATCATTCACTATTATTTTCGAAAATTGAAATCGCAGAAAAACGGGCCCATTTGAAAAAATCATCTATGATCATGACAACGCGCAAGTCACGTATTTAGCAAGACAATGAAACAGATAACAAACATTTTTCACATAAAGTTATTTTGTTTTAAGTAAATATTAAGTTTCATAAAAAGTATTAAATTTCATAAATTTGTTTATTTTAAAATCGATCGAATTGTTTTGACTTAACGTGATCAAACTTGATATTTTTGAATACTTGAACACACGCAAACGATTAATAATAAGTAGGTTTCCAAGAATGAATGATAATTAAAATTTTTCACTCCATACCAATTGCTCCATGTTTATAAGTCCTATATTCGTCCCTGTATGGAGTACTGCTGTCAAGTTTGGGGTGCTGCCTCTGTTTCCATCTTGGCCCTCTTGGACTCTGTTCAAAAGCGAGCTATACGAATTGTAGGTGATCGAACTTTGACATCAAAACTTGATTCCCTAAAACATCGTCGCACTGTTGCTGACCTCGTTGTTTTTTACAAATATCGTCATCAGCAGTGCTCAGATGAAATCAGCGGCATCATGCCTCAGACTTATTCTTACCCCCGTTCCACTCGGCAATCGGCTGCCGCAACCAGTGAAACGGTAAAGATCCCGCGCTGTCATACTGGCAGATCGCAGAGAGACTTCTTTGTCCGAACTGCGTACAAATGGAATAGTTTGCCGGAACACTTAGTCTCAGGTGGCTTCAACCCACAGATGTTTAAAAAAAGCGTTAATCTACACCTCTGAACGCCAGTTGTTGTGGGACCCAGGTCTAGACCTAGGTCTTAAAAGGTATTTATGTGTTGTTGTGACACATATTCTAAACCCTATTACACAACACATTTTATTAAAAAAAAAAAAAAAAAAAAAAAAAACTAGGAGGGCCCGGCGTGCTTCGCTACGCTTATAAATAAAGTTTTTGCGTAGACATTTTGTTGACGTAGAAGCAATGATTTCAAAAAGTGGTAATGAGAAATGCTAGCATATAATTTTTAATTTTTCTTTTTAAATATATGAATGAAAAATAATCAGAACTCTAGCTGATCAGTTCGGATATATGAAAAATTAGCGATCAAATAAGTTTGAGATCAAATAAGCTTACTTGAAAACTTATTTGATCGCTAATTTTTCATATATCCGAACTGATCAGCTAGATTTCTGATTATTTTTCATTCATATATTTAAAAAGAAAAATTAAAAATTATATGCTAGCATTTCTCATTACCACTTGTTGAAATCATTGCTTCTACGTCAACAAAATGTCTACGCAAAAACTTTATTTATAACCGTAGCGAAACACGCCGGGCCCTCTTAGTAGAGATGTGACGATATTTAGGTAGCAGCTACTTTTTCACTGTTACTCAAAAGTAGCAATCACTGCCTGTTACTAAATATTTAAAGTAGAGGCTCCTATTATTTTGTTCGCTGTGAATTTTTGAAAATAAAATTCAGACAGCTTTTTCTTTTAAACTAAAAATACACCAAGAACAGGAAAATAAAATCACTTTGATTTCTAAAAATAACAGTTCCTATTATTTGGTCGCTGTGATTCAGACTGCTACTTTAGCATTTTTTCTTTTAAAATAAAAATACGAACAAGAACAGGAAAATAAAATCACTGTGATAATCACTAAAAGTAACAGTTCCTATATTATTTATTTGGTCGCTGTGATTTAGACTGCTACCTGCTACTTTAGTATTTTTTTCTTTAAAAATAAAAATACGAACAAGGAACAGGAAAATAAAAAAATCGCTGTGATTTCTTTGATATCACTAAAAACATTGATATGTAAGCAGCAGTGATTTTTGGTTTCTTGTTCGTATTTTTTTCTTAATCCATCGTTGTCAAACAAAATTTCAAATGCTATCACAGCCGAATATAAGGTGTTCTTAAAGTAATTCAATATGATTAAAATTTGTGTTGTATGGACAATTAAAAATATTTATATTTGGTAATATAAGGAAATATTTTATTAAAACATATTAGGCTTTTAAATTTATATGTAACATTTATTATTTCTTTTATTTGTTTTGAGAAATGAGAATATAAATATGCAAATTGTAAACAGTACCACCCAGCTAGAATGCAAACACTATCAAACTTCACCAATACTATTACTCTTCCTTAGATATTTATAAGACTAAAATAAAATACAAATTACAATCTATAAAAGAATAAATCGTATCGTTTTCGTGAAAAAAAATATAAAAAACAGAACAAAATTTTCACATGCATTCACATCAATGTACATAAGAAGACTAAAATAAAATGTATAAAAGAATAACAAATTTTTGTGAAAAAAAATTTATGATTTGGGCAAGTCCATTTCATATTGTATGTGGGAGGCCGTTAAATTCAAAAATACATTTTAATTCGTCTATGACTTTTTTATTTATGATCCGATTTGTGTGAAAAATCTTTAAAATCTAAGTTACACTAATATCAGTTAGCAGTGAAAGTTTGAAATAAATCCATCTGCGAATAAAAAAGCCTTAGGCTCCAAAAATTTTTTTTTAGCGTATTAATATATAAGATATAAACACTTCGCAATTTGATGTAAACAAAAGAAATAATTAAGAATGCGAAGTGTTGAGTTAAGTAAAGTAGAAATAGATTTTTAGATTTAATCCAACTATTAAATAGTGAAGTTAGAATATTTTAACTTTTGTAATCAAATAAAAATATTTGACTTTTCATAAAAAAGTTTTAATTTAAATTCTAACTATTAAATTTCACTCTTTGTTTTTAAAAATAAAGTTTTAAAAAGTTTAAATTGTTGTCTTTTTTATTGAAAATAGCAAATATAAAACGTTAATCTCTCAAACGAAATTGAATTTGAACTGGTCCCTCAACCGCCACATTCGCCAGATCTGTTTCCAAACCTAAAAAGATGCACACCGGTAGGCGGATTTTACTCAAAAGAGAGAATTGTAGCTGAAACTGACGTTTATTTTGCAGAGTTCGCGAAGGATTACTTTTCGTACGGTATAAAGAGGTTAGAAATACGTTGGACTCACGTTATCGAATTAAAAGGATTGTATGTTGAGAAATAAAACTTAATTTCGCCAACAAATGTTTTCTTGTTTCACTTATTTCACACTTATTGATTTACCCAAGATTTGTCAAAAATACAGTTTTTTCGATATGCCGAAGTCTTGAATCTTAAATTTAGACTTTCCTGCAGCTTTCTTTCAAATTATTTAATGTTTGAACTATTTTCATAGCATTAGATGATTCTCTCTCAATCAGTTTAATGATATGGTGGAGTATGCTAGCCATGGGGAAAAAGAAATTTTTTGTATAAAAAATTCTTTGATTTTAATAGGACATTTCTCAGCCACTGTTAAATATGCCTCCAAAGTTTCGTACAACTTCAATATTCTTTCTAGTGCATTAATGCTATTAACATTCAGCAGGAGTTCTAGTTCCAGTATAAGGAATATGAACGGCGCATCCAATCCCCAATACATTATGGTTCAAATTCGAATTAAGATTGGTTAGTCATTTTTTCACACCGTGACACACCACTGCTCTTTAGAATCGGCAATATTTTAATTCTATATACAGTAAAACTCGCTTATAACGTACTCCGTTTACAACGTACACTTGGCATATTAAGTACGATTGTTGAGTCCCCAAGCACTTCCACACATGTTTGACGTATTTTTGATCGGATTTAACGTACCTCGTTTATACGGTTTTAAAGTACGTCGAACGAGTCCGTTGAAAATTTTTTCAATAGAAATAACTTCGGATATAGCGTACGCTACTTTTTTTTATAAAGTTCTTCAAGTCAATTTAAGCTTGTGTTTTTAGTGGTATTTATCCTTCTTTCTTAATTTCATCCTTTTATTTTTGAAATAGATATGTGTGGAAATACTAATGATATTTTAGCAGCAGTTGATAAAAAATTTGACACGTCCGCTGAAATTGGAGAGACATTTGGAATATGTAAAACTACAGTTTCATCAATTGTACAAAATCCAACGAAAATAAAACAGGCAATCTGTTCAAAACCGGAAAAAAATTGATCTTCAAAACGGGGAAAAAATTAAATCTTTTGAAAAAGTTGAAGAGGCAGTTATAAAATGGCTAGAATTCATGAGAATAAAAAATATTTCCGTTAATGGTCCGCTACAACACAAAAAAAAACTAAAGGAATTTTCAATTTCTCGTAAAATACTAGACTTCAATCCTTGTAGTGATTGGATGGATCGATTCAAAAATTGACACGAAATGTTATTCAAAAATTTCGTTGGAGAAATAGCGGATGTCCGTGTTGAAATTTGCGAAGATTAGATTACAAATCAGTTACCAATTTATTACTCGGGACTAAGATACTAAAAATATTTTAATCTTAACGAAACGGGACTGTTTCACAACATGCTTTCGAATAAACGTTTGGCTTTTAAAAATGAACTATGGGCTGGTGGCAAATTGAGTAAATAACGGGTAACTAACTGTACTTGTAGGAGCAAACGCCGACGGATCCGAAAGATTGGTCCCGCCATTGGTTATGATTCGCAAGTCAAAATCATCAAGATTTTTTTTAAATATTACAACACTGCCTTTTAAATACGCGGCAAATTCTAAATCCTTTATTACCTGGATTAACTGATTAGGAAGACTCTGCCTTAGAAATCGATAGAAAATTTTTAAATGCCAAAAGTAATGACCCTTTGACCGTTGATAACTGTCCTTCATACTCAAATGTTGATAATTAACGAGCCATTAAATTAATCTTTATGTCACCCAATATAACCGCGTGACAGCCAAAAAACCAAGAAGTGATAAAAAATTTGAAAAACTTGTATAGAGGATATTTACTAAATAAATGACTTGCAAAAACTGCCGGAATTAAGCAACAATGTTGCAGTAGATTTTTTGACTGCTGCTAAATTTATTCCTAGAGCGTGGAAAAAGGGTGACGCAAAAAAATAAAAAATTGTAAAAAGGCAAGGATTAGTTTATCTATATTCACGTTATCAGTAACTGAAACAGTTGATGATTCAATGACCAATGGTCATGAGCTTGTGGCGAATTACGGATTGAATCGAATCCTGCCATTTCATCTGCAAATGTATTACTTCAAGACTTCCTCAGCTTTGATGAGCAAATTGAATCGAATGCTGGATTAAGAAAAGTTTCCATGTTGGACGAGTTGTAATTAATATCGAGGAAATGAACGCGAATGAGGATAGTCTTGAAATTGTAAAACCAATGTCTTCTAAAACAAAAGTTTCCATGCGTTTATGTGTTTGGAAACGTTTCTAAGTTATTCTAAAGGATTTAATAAATCGAGGATCGAAGGATGTAATCGAGGATGAATAAAGAAAAACTACAACATTAATGTTGAAGTGGAAAAACTGTTGCAATCATCTCTTAGACAAAATCAAATAAGAGATTATTTAAATAATCGCTCAATTGAAGTCAAACTAATTTATGATGGAACAATAATATGTACATGTAATTTTTATGCTTAGTTTTTAATTATAAAATAACTTCTTTTGTTGGTAATACACATATGAATGTACCTCCTACCAAATATATATGCGTTATTTTATTTAGTAAATTTATTTTACAGTAAAATTTACAGCATATTTACACATTTTAGCGTTCTTTTTAAAATCACTATTGATTTAACGTACACCTCGTCTAAAGCGTACGCACAAGACGGTCCCTTGGCCGTACGTTATAAGCGAGTTTTACTGTATTTCGATGCATCAACCGTTACAAATTTTGCGACTGACGATTCTAGTTTTGTTTGGTCCAGGATATGATGCATTAAAATATTTTTAATTATGGCTTCTAATTTTGTGCCACATACAAATTTGTTATCAAATAATGATTTAATTAGTTTAGATGTACAAATCATCGATTGAAAGCTTTAGTTGTAGTAAACGTGATGGAAGGAGTAAACAGTTTCTGTATTACAAATATTTCTTTCAGTTTTGCCTATTTCTATAGGCCTATTTCTATAATCCTACTAGTCTATTTGTAACCATTATAATGGTTTAAAAAACCTGGTTAGGTTGCTGGATACAGCAGCTGATAGCAACGCTTAAAATGTTTGTTTGTATCTGCATATATGTTTTTCGATATAATAACTTTCATTGTTAATTGCAACTTCACTCAAAAAATAAAAAGAGGCGCAATATAAAGTTCGTTTAAATATAAAGTTCTACTGAGGAATTTACAGAAACTGAAAAAATTATGGTTGAATTAAAACACTATTTCACTAAAAAAAATCTTCACTGGTTTGTTCTTTTTCTCTCTAAACAGTTAAATTAACAAATGATATTACAAAAACTGTAAGAGCTGTACTTCAGTACGACTGGCAATAGCAGTAAGATATCGCTAACCAAGGTGATACCTTAGGGATGCTAGCGGCTGACTTGTATTTAGTCGACGGTGTCATCCGCAATCTTAGCTGTGAAATATTCCTTGATGATGGCACGGTATTGCTTGCTCGAAGAAACGAGCTTTCATATAGCTCTATAACTGGGCTTCAATCATTAAGGAAGACGGTGCGTCACATGATCAAACAATATGTCACTAGCTGGATTATTAGCAACCCCACTTTAGTTTTGGTCCTGCAAATTTAAAACAAATTTGCTTTTTACGTATTTTATTATAACTTTCTCTATACTATCCTATTCAAGAAAAAGAAAGAACTGTGAAACAATATAAAACAATTTTTAAATGATTGCTTTCAATAAAATGTTGGCATAAACTCAATTTTAAGTGTGCAAATATTGGTTTCGTGGGACGCTTCGTGGGATAGATTTGCCCGTGGGACAGCACCGTGAAATATGGGACAATCCCAGGCAGCGTGGGACATCTGGTCAGTTTACTTTAGAAGAAAGAAAAAAAAGGAGAAATATTTATTATATTAACTTACCGCCAATTTTCGATTTTCATGGAACCTCATATGTCTCAGCAAATTACATTCTTCTGCAAATTTTTTATTACACTCGGAACAACTATATTGTTTGGTAGCTGCATGAGTCTTGGTATGTAATTTCAACGCATTTGGTTTGCTAAACGTTTTGTTACAATATCTACACAAGTAACATTTTGGTAATATCGTTCCGAATTTTGATTGATTCAATCGTGGTCTGCCCCTTTTTATAGGCATCTTTAAAAGAAAATTATTGTGGTTAAAATTATATAAATTAAACAAACATTTACGGACTACTCTAGCTACTCAAAGAAATTGGACCGTTAATACAAATAAATAAAATGCAAACAGTTTCTGAACAAAGGAATATGCTATATTTATAGCATATTCCAAACGTAAGGAATGTAAATTTTGAATCAAGATTCAAAATTATTCTTAACCATGTAAACATAGCTTGAAATAAAAAATTTACAATTGCTTCTTACTCACCAATTTATGTGAATTTTTATGGGTTTCTAATTCAATACTTGAAGAAAATGTTAGGTCACATTCATTACATGAGTTTTCAATTTGATTTCCAGCATCATCGGTCTTCAAAACTATTTTAATTTTTTCGTGGTTGGCTTTTGATTCAGTGTCTTTTTCATCAGATAATGGTTCACAATAATCGACTAGAAATCTCTATTGTTATTGATGTGATAAAAAAATGTTTAAAAACATATTATAAAAATGTTTAAATTATATATTGTAATGTTAATGGTTGTGGTAGTGGTGGTCTAAGACTCTCGAACACTACTGATGCTTACAAGCATTCCATTTTTATATAGTTCGGACAAAGAGGTTGTTCACACTAACTTGACTAGAAAAACGAGTAACAACAAGTTTACGTAACACGTACGTAAATATGATAGAGATCGATTAATGCTTTTAAAGCAAGCTGAAACTAGCACCTATAAAATAGTAAAACTAAATCAATACCATTGGGCATTGACATATATTCTAAACACAAACATAATAGTCCCTGGGCCGGTGCCGATTTCATGTGATGATTACCATATATTTTATGCTTCGTGAGGCGCCTGTCCTTGACGAGCCCGAAAACATTTGTTCTGCGATTTTTCTCAAAACGGCCGCGTTTGCGTTCGGCAAGCTCCGAAAAATGCCGATTGCCCACGGTCTTGTAAATTTGCTACCACATTTTTTTTTAACTGTGGGGGTTGGAAATTTGTTTAGGAACACGAGGGTAAGCTTGTCCGACTAAAATGTGTCTGCTATTGTTGAGTCCGACAACTGACATTTTGGATGTTTGGGTTGTCGGCCTAGACAATAGCAGACAAATTTTTGTCGGACAAGGTTACCCTTGTGTTCTAAATCAAATATCCAACCCCTATAGCAAAAAAAAATATTTTCCAAGATCCCGGGCAATCGGTATTTTTCGGTGCTAGCCGAACGCAAATGCGGCCGTTTTGAGAAAAATCGCAAAGCAAATGTTTTCTGGCTCGTCAAGGACAGGCGCCTCACAAAGTATAAAATATGTGGTAATCATCACATGAAATCGGCGCCGTCCCAGGGACTATAACACCATGTCTGTGAAAATTGTTAATTGTGGTTTAGTTCTCCAATTTTTAATGAATCAGTGAATGAATTTCATACAAAATATTTCAAAAAACAATTACTCAAACTTAATTTAATCAACTTACACATCGTTTTGTTCGTGGTTCTCTTTCAAAATTTATATATGGGAATTCTGTTTTCTCCTTCGTCCTTTGTAATTTTGTCTTTTTTACTCTTTGGATCTGTAATTTTTAAAACATTTAAAAATTATATAAGATTATTTTGTACAAATCGCAGTATGAACTTCTAAAAATTGACTCGAGTGGTTTACAGTTCTATTTAGTTACTTACCATTTCAATATCATCAGTTGATATTTTATTTGGAATTTCATTGGATTGGTTGCCTAATTTATTGCCTATATGATTTTTTTTAAATATATGTCGTTTCAAGTTGCAAAGATGACTAAATTTCATACCACAGTACTCGCATTCAAATCTTTTTTTAATCTCCGATTTCTGTATAACGATTGAAAAAGAATAATGAAATGGAAATGTTAAGAGTGAGATGAATTTTGATTTATAAATTTAATTACTATTGTCATTCATAAATTTTTTTTTAAAAACCAATAGACTAAGAGCCAGCGACGGCCAGACCTTCGTTATATTATAAAAGCTGAAAGTATCTCTGCGCATACCCCCTACTCAGGTAGGAACGATTAGCGACATATGAAGTTTGGATCATAGTGGCTTTGGCAGGGAGCAGGTACCAAAGTGGCCTCCAAAGTTTCGTGAAAGTATAAAAGCTAATTTTTTTATATATTCTTCGGGATAGTATTAGAAGTTACGTCACCCATTGCCAGACACTTACTATCATGGAAACCCCCTGCCAGACACTCTAAAGTTTAAAGTTTAAGGGTGTCTGGCGGGGGTTTCCACGATAGTAAGTGTCTGGCAATGGGTGACGTGACTTCTACTACTATCCCGAAGAATATATGAAAAAATTAGCTTTTATACTTTCACGAAACTTTGGAGGCCCCTTTGGTACCTGCTCCCTGCCAAAGCCACTATGATCCAAACTTCATATGTCGCTAATCATTTCTACCTGAGTAGAGGCTATGCGCAGAGAAGCTTTCAGCTTTTATAAAATAACGAAGGTCTGGCCGTCGCGGGCTCTTGTTCTACAAGCTGGACTTTGAATCTATCCAACTGTATCGAAAAAACAAAACTATATAGCCTATAGTGGACGTTTAAAATTTTGGAGCTATAATATTTAACAGCCGACAACACGCTAATTGTCTCATTATGAAACGTTAATCGATAATGGAAATTAATTTTCTACAGACATCGATGGTTTGTATTTATCTAAATGACAGTGATTTGAATTTGAAACAAACAATAAATCAACTTACAATTTTTCTTGCGATGAAACCATTTTTCATTTCTGTACTCGAAAGACGTCTTACAAAACAATAACACTTCCAATTAAAATCTGATATATTTCTAGATATCCGGTTCAAATTACTATCCTAAAATTCAAAACAAAAATTAAATTAAACCAGATGGCTTGTGATAGAATTAATTACATACCATTGAGTGTGAAGTTTCGATATGACCCATCAAATGAGAAGGTGTTATGAAGTTGTGAGAAACAAAAGAACACTGAAATCTGTATTCCTTCAGATGGATTCGTGTATGGAGTATGAAGTCAGAGTAATTCAAGAATCTTCTACCACATCTCTCCCAATCACATACATGATAATCGACTTTAGATGTCTATATAAATCATGAAATAAACGATTTCAATTATGTTGTTTGCTTTATTGTTTTTTTTAGAACCAATTGTCTCCAAAAGGTATAGTATTTATAAAGAACTAGGAGGTATCCCACAGGCTGCGCCCTCCCCCCTTCCCACGCACGCCAATACACTCTTTGTCTTTTCATCCGGCTTTGATACAATTACTAAGTACTATCCATCATAATCCAACCTCTTCTAATCTATTCTGTGTGTACCTGCTGCTTAACTATAATTCTACAAAAAAACCATCGTGAAGTGTACATACTATAAATTTTTATACGCTCAATCACGAATGGCTGGAAATAATAATATGTATTAAGAAAATAATGAAATAGCAGCCTTTGTTTTTCTTTAGTTTATTTACAGAAAATGAAACTATGCAAAAATAATGATGGAAAACAAACTATCTGTCATATAAATAATTAATTTCCTATTAATATCGAAATGATAGAAATAATAAATTTGAACGAAATGGCTGAAAGACTACATTATCGAAAAATTTAAATGCCGTAAATGGAATTTTTATGAATAAAAAGGAATACTTTTTATCTGGAAGGGTTTTTTTGTGAACAATTAAGCTTAAGTAGATATTGGAAATCACTTGAATTTTGCGATTCGAAATAACTTTTCATTTTCTCTAAAATTCCTTTAGAAAAATTGTTTGTGTTTCGTGCCAGGATTCGAACTCACATTCATCAGAGACGTATGTTCAAATCCCGTGTGTCTTACACAACTTAGCCACAGCGGCGATGACGTACCATATTTTAATTTTCATGTTCAGATAATTTCTAAATTGAAACTTCATCACTTTTCATATTTACTTAAGTTGAATTTTTCATCTATGATTACATATTGGAAATTGCATTTCTTTGGGATTTTTTGTATTAAATTTCTAAATATTACGATGTATGAATTCATAGGATGAGAGAATATTTCATCAACACTTAAGTCAACATTCTAATCAACATCCTAAGTGACGAGTGTAAAGTCATTATGGCACGAAACACAAAAAATTTTTCTAAAGGAATTTTAGAGAAAATGAAAAATTATTTCGAATTGCAAAATTCAAGTGATTTTCAATATGTACTTAAGCTTAATTGTTCACAAAAAACCCTTCCGAATTAAAAATTCCCCTGAAGTTGTCTATATTTCCTAGCCAAAAATATAGCAATGAACTGACCATGCGTCAGATATTTCGCATTGATTGGCAACAATCAATAATGACTTTACACCCGTGACTTAGGATGTTGATTAGAATGTTGACTTAAGTGTTGACGAAATATTCTCTCATCCTATGAATACATACATCGTAATATCTAGAAATTTAATACAAAAAATCCCAAAGAAATAATTTTTATGTTCTATAAAAAAAATAAGCAAAAACAATAAAAAACAAATATAGGGTCCGCGTTGAACCCCGAACCTTTCTCACAACCCTCTACATCGACACTGGCAACGAAATTTTGTACTGAGTTTTTTAAACATCATTTTATTAAATCGGTTTAAATTATTAAATGTTTAAAAATGTATATTATAACACAAACTGTTTTTTGTCCCAATTATATCAAATGTTATGTTCGCTGTTCTATAGAACAATTTTCTAGGTCTGACTCCTGCTATAATAGTGTTACAAAGGGGAGTTAAGAAAAGCATTTCAAAAATTTATATTGGCTTACATACAAAACAAAACTATAGTAACTTAAAAAATTCTCTCTGAAATTTCTCATGTTTTTGCTTTAAACGATTTAAGTTTGTCTGTGAAGTATATTAATTACTATAAATCAAGCATAATATATAGCATGTTTTTGCCTATAGGGTCATTCCAAGGAAACATAAACCTCAATAGTTGCAATGAAGTTTATGTTGTTTGGAGAAATTAATCTAATTGGAAACTTTCCCGTCATTATTGATACCAAAGATAGGAAATAAACAAATAAATTGTTTAAAAGATGGAAAAAAATAAATAAGTAATAAAATTATTGTTAGAAATGCATTATTTTCTTGTGTGTTTTTTTCTGTTACGTTGGTCACGTTACGTTGGTCACACAATTTTTTTTAAAGGAAACCTCTACTGTATGTAGCATTTGTGAAAAACATATGCTTATTTAAAAACAGATAACCTGTGCTTTATAAAAAACTAAATTTGAATTTATTGATGGCATACTTTCAGAGAAATTGCTATGAAAGTGTGAGTAAGTTTTACTGTGGTACTTTTTTTGTTACGTTGGTCACAGCACTGAATTTTGTTATTATTACTTAATATATATTTAATTGGCTGCTTTTTTTCATTGACAGTGTATTTCTTACCTGCATAATAGCATAAAATAACATAAAATTCATAAAATCACAATGTTTTTTATGAATAATAGGCAAAAGTATGAGTTGAAAAGGGTAAAAATGTTACGTATGTCACAATGGAATGACCCTATATAGGTTCAAAAGCAAAATTAAATCATATTACAGATCTTGTGACTAATTTAATTGAAAAAAAACGGATTTAAATAAAACAACAACAAAAACTATAAATAACTTTTAAAAAATCCCCTGAATGCATTCTAAATTTTATTAAAACAATAACAAAAACTACAAATAACTAAAAAAAATCTTCGTAATGACGTCAAACGATCTTTTATGATGAAGCTGTTATCTCATATTGCAAGAGAAATGCTCAAATAGTAGTTTTTGTTTTTCTTTATTTTATTTCACAGAAATAAAACTATAAAAAATAATGATCGAAAAATCACTATTATATGATTTTTAGCACTGCCTGTCAAAAATAATTAATTTTCTTAATATCGAAATGATAATAATTTGCACGAAAGAGGAAAGACAGTAGCAATAACTTTAGAAAACTACATTGGGTCAATTTAAAATTCGTAAAACAAAATTTTTATGAATATTATGTATTTATGAATAAAAAAACAATAATTTTAATGTTATTTAAAAAAAATGAAAAAAAAACAATAAAAAATGTACTACGTCATCAGCGTTACGACCGTATAGAGGGATAGACTCACGGCTATTATATTATAAAAATAATATATTTATATTTATATATTTATAAAGAATTGGGACAATGGAGTTCCACTATCAAGATTCTTCATTTAATTCTTCAAAGTACAAAGTTAAATGTACGAAGCAAGTAAAATCAAGTATAATACAGAACTAATTGAAAAGCATTACAATTTGCTCCTCTTCGACACCGATTTTCATATGGTTGTACAATTTAAATTTACGTTTGAATATTTTTAGAACATCTTGAACATTCGGAGCGCATTCGCGTGAACATTATTACAGTGCTACGTAAAATTAACGAATAGAATTGCTTTATAACGAATTCCGTTTAATTTTCTTTTTTGTACTTTGAAATTATTATAATTAAAACAACAGTTAATTTTATACTTACCGTTGTATTAGAACTTTGTGTTTTACTTGAATTCCTTTTGGTAACCTTAAAAATAACAAATATTTTAACTACAACAAATGCCGTATAATATTTAAGACAAGAGCATACCAGTATTTTATGTGGATGGGCTATTGCAAAATGTCTATACAAACTCCCCCACCATGGATATTTTTTATCGCACTCTGAACACTCATATGGTTTTTCACCTGTATGGATTACTCTATGTCTATTTAATAAAAACGGACTATCAAATATTTTCTTACATATGTTGCACTGTAAATTTTTTTTGTCCTAAAATAAAACATGCAATGATTAATAAAAAATCTTATTTTGAAACAGAAAGTGTTGAGTTGATTCTATTATTTTTCAAGATTGAGATAGTTCTAATATAAAGGTATCTAGATGGTTAGTAGTGGCCTAGTAGTAGCATGCTAGGTTCGAATCCCATCTAAGTCAACGTGTTTTTCAAGCAAAACATTAATAACAATCAACAAACCGGTTTTCCAATTAACCGCGATAATCAACTAATATAGTTGATAAATTGGAAAAACTAATGGACTGTTCACACATATACTAAAAACTAAACGATTAAATAAAGTTTTTTACTGAAACTCAACCATAAAATTTGGTGAATTGATGAAATTAATACAGGTGAGGGGCACTTGTTAACAGCTATATAGAACATATAAGACACAAAAAAAGATAGTAGGGTTTTAACAAGACTTGAATAAGTCTTTAACAAGAGTCTTGATAAGTCTTTGACATTTTAACAAGAACTGAATAAGTATATCACTTGTCTTTCGACACGCAGTATTAAGCTGGGATATAAAAAGTTAGTAGTTCCCGGATGACAGCATTGATATTGAAAAATTGTTGTTTTAATGATGACCGACCCTAAAAGAACATGTCAAAAATTCTATTATCTCGAATGAGATAAGATGGTGACCACTGGAGACGGTATGTTTTTTTACGTGCTATCAGGGCTCCCGTTTTAAATTCAAATATAAAAAATAGAAAAATGGAAGTGTTGCTAAAAACTGGAAAATGTCCGTTTAACACTAATCCATTGGGATTAGCCAGTAGCACAATTACAAATTTTATACCAAACAAATGCAAATCTTATATCATCATCAAGATTTTTAACCATACTTTACTGGGCAACGTGACCCTAGGGTATCCAATGTCGATTATTAAAAATCCGGATAGCAAGGTATTATTCACTTTTATAACATACTTGCTCAGTATCTAGAATAAATTACAACTAGAAATTATTTACACAATACAATAACCTTAATTTAATTCCTAAAACATTCAAAATTTAATTGATTTATATAATTATAGACGTCGCGTCAATAATTAAAAGAGATAAGGTAAGGCAATTTTGATATTATAATTTGAGTAATTCTATGGCATTGTTAAAAAATAGATAACACAAACTACATAAAAAACCACAGTGAATATTTTCAACTAAAATTAAATAAACAATTAAATTTTGGAATCGTTCAATTTTTGTTAATAAAAATAATTTTGATAAAGGAAATTGTTTAAATTAAAATAAAAGAGAATGAAGTAATAAGATTTTACCCCATCAATACTCCACTACCCGTAAACCTCGTTTGACTATACCGGATAATTTGATCGACACAAAATGTTGATAACAAGGCAATCAAGAAACCATTCTAAAATTAGGGTGACTTAGTATTATAATTTAATGTATTAGAAGGATAAATTTAAAATTTTGATAAGAATAGAAGCAAACTAGTTAGAATCTACAGCTTCTTCAAAATCTTTTCTGAGTAGTTGAGTGTAGGAGAATATAAAAAGCTTCAACAATGTTTTATTTTTCTTCGAAAATTTAACACTAAAGATGAGCCTTTACTTAAATTGATAACGGAGATGTCATGCAGTACTAACGATGGAATAGAAAATCGAGTTTAAATTTTTGTTTTGATTTAATAGCTGAAAAAGAAAATTTCGAGATCCATATAAGCAACGTCCATACGTTTAAAGTTTTTGGAGCATTTTTAAAAAATAGTAATTTCAAATTCGTTTCGCTCATTTCTCTCCACCTCATCAATATTTTGCGTAAAATAACAAACAAACGCCTATGGCGCAATTTGAAATAAACTAGTGAATGATAATTTTAATTACAGCAGGAAGTCTTAAAACTACTTTGGGAGCCTGTTCAATACAACACGCTCTTTTCCATGGAATTTGCTCATTAACATTTTCAGCGCAATCAGAGGGCTTATAACTCAAAACGTGGCAACGGATTGACTTTGATTGGAGTAGTGGACATGCAATTTTCTTATTTTTATTGATTTTGTTTTATTTATCGAAAATAGGTTCAACAATTGTTGTTGTGGTCAGTATTATCTGATCTAGTTGAATGCTCTATTATTTGTGACACCCCAACATGCATGAAAAATGAAAATTCTGCCAATCCGATGTAACTTTGAAATTCAATTGCTCAAGAACGGCTATACCGATTTCATCAAACTTTTTTTTGTTTGATAGATGATTAGTTAGTCCTTTGAAGAAAAAATTAATTTATTATTTTTATAATTATTTTTAAATAAAAATATTAAAAAAACTTTTTTAAAGATGGCGCCAGAGTCGAAGATCAATTGGAATTTAATTAATTTTTTTTCTGAAAATACTTCTATCCTAACTCTAAAATATACCAAATTAACTCAGAGGCGTTAATTTTTGTTCTTGAGATATTTAATTTTAAAGATTTTTAGTACGACTGAAATTTGAATTTTTCTTCATTTTTTCAAACAACTTCCATTAACAAAAAATTTTAAAATCAATTACATTTTAACTTTTTTTTTTTTAAATATAGCTCTAACCTTATTTTAAAATATATGAAATTTACAAAGAGGCCTTAATTCGTGTTTTTGAGATATTTAATTTTAAAGATTTTTAGTCCGATTAAAATTCTAATTGTTCATTATTTTTGCGAACAATTTATATCATCAACAAATTTTATCCACTGAAATGAAGAAAAATTCGAATTTCAGTCGTACTAAAAATCTTTAAAATTAAATATCTCAAGAACAAAAATTAACGCCTCTGAGTTAATTTGATATATTTTAGAGTAAGGATAGAACTATTTTCAGAAAAAAAATTAATTAAATTCCAATTGATCTTCGACCCTAGCGCCATCTTTAAAAAAGTTTTTTTAATATTTTTATTTAAAAATTAATTATAAAAACAATTAATTAATTTTTTTTTAAAGGACTAACTAATCATCTATCAAACAAAAAAATTTTTGATGAAATCGGTATAGCCGTTCTTATGCAATTTAATTTCAAAGTTACCTCGAATTGGCAGAATTTTCATTTTTCATGCATGTTGGGGTGCTCCCTATGCTCAAACTAAGCACTTTAAAAAATTTTAAAATAAGTTGTATTTTTTAAAAGTGTGTTTTTTCCGATTCTGCCCTTCTACAAAAATTCAAGATTATTTTTTTTCATAATTTCTGCGCCCTTATAATAAAATGCCGTAGACGAGCGTTTAGTTTGCCTACCCCTTGTACCGGCTCTGACACTTATATTTACGATTTAAATCGAAAAATTCTTTCTTAGGGACCTATACAAAAGATTGTCATCAATAAGAATATTTACAGTTTTATTTAAAATTTAAAACGATTTGGACTAATGATCCTTTTAGACCAAGATAAAAGAAAAACACTAAATCTATAGTTATACTAGCTCTGAAATTTAAAATAATAAACCTAAATTTTGATCGCATGTGACTTTGATAGCCAGAGAATCGTGAATTCAAATTGGTCAAAACATTTTATTTAATTGATAATTGTATTGTTACTTACAGTTTTTTGGGGAAGGATAGTTTTAAATACATCCATTTCCTTATGGTTGGGTTCGTGTATTGTAAAAACTACATCCAATTCTTCTTTGTTTTCCAATTTCATAGAACACTGTGAACCATTATATGGGTTTTCACCTTTATGTGTTTCTATATCTTTAACAACTAGCGCAGAAGTATTACTTGACACCTATAGTATAGAATGCAATTATTAACAATTTTTGTAATTGAGATGTCAGTTAAAATTATTTTTTGTATGGATTGGGTACAAATGTCTTATAATATTTTGAATGATGCTTTGTACGGAATTTAGACATTCAAATTATGATTCAAATACTGTGCACCAGAATAATTTTTTTAACGTTTATTGGGTCGTTGGTGTTTATGATGCATAAAGAATATTAATGTTTATAATTAATTTTAGTTACTTACAATTTTATTAGAAACTGCATTGATTGATTCGCTTCCAATCGATCCCTGAAAATAAATGTATGTTTTAACAACCAAATGAGACAAATGTCTTCAAACAAACCCGTACCGAAACTTTATTTCGTTCATGATTTCTAACATGTTTGTCACACGCGTCTTTGCGTGAACATTTTAAATGACACTGTGGACAGTCAAATGGTTGTTCACGAGTATGGATAATGCTATGACGTTTTAAATTGTTGTGGTGTATAAATCTCTTTGAACAAATTTTACACTCATATTTCCGTTTTAAATTCAAATTTGCAACCTATAGTAAAAAAAAAAGGAAAATAGCATTGCATTTAATTGAACAATTCTAATGAACGTTTTTTAATGGGCTGGTAAATGTGTACTCAACCCCTTTGAAATCAAATTGCAAGAGAAGCAAAAAAAACGGTATGTTTAAAACTTGGCTATAACATGCTAGATCCACGGTTTCAGCGTCATCTTTAAAAAGATAATTTCTTAATTAACAATGTATGACACTGAGGTTTATGACGAAGAATATTAACATCCATACCATTTTAACACAATCAATACTAAAATATCGACTAATAATTGATACTGCTTACCGTTTTATTTCCCTTACAAGTCCTAGAATGTCTTTTCAAAGTGTTTTTCCGTGTAAATTTTCGCACACAAGTTGAACATTCAAACAGTCGCTCTCCAGTATGTATTTTTCTGTGATTGTTCAAATCCCATGACCTCCTAAATTCTTTCCCACAAAAGTCACAGTAATTGTCTTTTCTTGACTCAAGATTCACCTAAAGAATATTAAAGGATTATGAGTTTTAATTTATTTAAACAATAAATCTAAAATTAAACTACAATTTCTTGTTGGGTGTTATTTTCTTTTTGTTATCTTCAAATAATTATTCAGGTCACAGGTGTTTTATATTCTTTTTGGTGGAAACATTTTTTCTCAAGAGTATTTTCCAAAACGATGTTTTATTACATCATCCTCCATTATCGTCACATTCTCCACCAGGTAAAAACGTCCCGAACAGAAAGACTTCATTCGTTGCTATTCCTCCAGAACGTCAGTAGAGATAATTTCACCGTTAATAGCCTTCAGTTTCGTTTTTAAGTTTTCCATCAACTTTTTCTCCTCTCCACACGTTCAATAAATTTGATCGTTCTTTGATTCAACAAAGTCGATGCACCAGGAATACCGTATTCATTATTAAAATTTTCAGCCGTGCTATTATTAAAATTTAGCACACCACGTCCACAATCGAAGACGAACCAAAGTTTAATATCTTTCAAATTGTTTCAACAAATCCATTAAATGCTAAACCAACGGCATCTGTGCCATCTTTAAAAATGTTATTTCTTAATTAACAGTATATAACACTAGGGTGTTCTTCATGTAGAAGGTTTATGACGAAGAATATAACTCCATACCATTTTAAAATAATCAACTTTAAAATATTAACTGATAATTTATATTGCTTACCGTTTTATTTCCATTACAAGTCTTAGAATGTTTGGTCAAACTGTCTCTCCGTGTATATGTGTTCTTACAAATTGAACATTCAAATGGTCGTTCTCCAGTATGTCTTCTTCTGTGCATTTTCAAATCCCATGGCGTCATAAATTTTTTACCACAAAAGTCACAGTAAATTTTTTTTCTTGACTCACGATTATCTACCTAAAAAACATAAAAGGATTATGAGTTTTAATTTATAACCGTATATAATGTTTATATTAGGGTAGCAAAAATCCGAAATTCTACCTCCACGCCGTGCTACCTGGGCAACGCTAACAGAAATAGGTTGGTGTTGTTGAGAGGTGCAGAGTAAATACCTGCTTATACACAATAATTCTACACCATGGCGATTCATTGGCGCCATAAACCAATGCAACTCAAGCGTCTGGTTTCCATGTTAGGTTTAGAGTGAGCATTTGTCTTGGATCGAGCAGCACGCTATATGTGTAAAAAGGTTGTTTCTGGTGACCTTGAGATACAAAACCAACGCATTCACAAAAATTTGGGTTGTGCGAAGGACTAACAATCACTTCCGTAAAAAAAATTATCTGTTATTAAATCTGTACAATGGCTTCGGAATATCTCGAATTTATCACAAGAACGACCTCGGAAACTGTACCCGAACTACAATTTAAAAATGGGAACCTGGAACGTGCTACACCTTAGAAGATTAGAAGATCTACTAAAAGCTATAAGGCAAATCGATAGCTACACACTAGATATAGTGGCATTACAAGAACTAAGATGGCCAGGGAGTGGAATCCATGAAACAACAAATGGATCAAAACGGAGGAGAATTTGCAGTTGTCTTTCTCATATATCGTCGAGTGGATCAACAAGTTATCGACTTTTGTCCAATTAATATGCGGATGTGCACAATGAGAATCCGCACGCAAAAATTTAATGTAACGATCATCAATGTTCATGTACCTACTGAAGAAAAAGCTGATGATATTAAAGACCTGTTCATTCTAGAACTCGAAGAAGTCATCAATTATACATCCCGCGGAGAGAGATAGAGATAGAGAGAGTCTCATATCTCTGAAATTAATTTCAACCTGGACAACAAGGTTACAGGAGACACTTGACCAAATGCGGAGACCCCACAAACGGTAATGTCAAAAGAGATAGTTCAAACTGGAGTTCAAGCAATGGGGAGTGTCTCAGTTGATGATGACATTACAGTGACATCGAAAGATGGAGCTGGTAATAGTAAAATGGGAATGGATTTTGAGCGTAATCCCTCAAATCATAATGCGGCAAATCTTATCAAATAAGACGATTTATTAGGTGATGAAGGGACCTACAATCTGGTTGGTGCTACGACGTTGACGTCTTTTCGCAAAGCCGAAGCTGAAGCAGTACCAGCCGAATTTGGAGATCCTTCCCCAGTAAACAGCACGACGGCCAAGTCTAACTAATAAGCACAGGTTTTGATTTTCTTTTTGTTTTTTTAAGATTATTTAATGGATAGTTTTAAAAAAAGCACCAATAAGCTTGCAGCATAACAAATCTGTTCCCGCTGAATTATCTGAAGTAATTATTATGCAGCATACAAATATAGTATCATGGGTAAATAAAAATCATATACTTGGCATGAATTGTAAACAGAGCAGTGTTTGTCGGTGCAGTTACGGAAAACCCTCGTTCGTGCGTTTACATGTCGAATGACATATTCGGTATACTTATACCCCAATGTAGTGGCAAAGATGCGAATGCTGTTAAATTTACGGTAAAGGTCGACGGTGTTGATACTGACGTAGCCTTCGCATCCATGCATCTACCGTATGATGGTACCATTTCAACCTTAGATCTTGTTAAAGTGGTGGAGTTCTGCAGTAACAAGAACCTGCCCTTGATCATTTGATGCGATGCAAATGCGAATCATGGAATTTGGGGCAGTTCAGATAACAACAGACGAGGAACAGACCTCGTTGAGTTTCTTCATGGTACAGATCTAGAAATTCTAAATAAAGGGAATGGTCCCATTTTTTCAAAATGCAATTAGAGAGGAAGTAATTGATATTACCGTCACTAGTCTAGTTTTGGCTAAAAGGATTCGAAATTGGAGAGTATCACAAGATATTCTCAAGTCAGACCACAATTGCATTAATTTTAACTTTAAAGTCGATACGTGGTAAAAAAAAGTTTTAGAAATCCTAATTCTACTGATTGGGACATGGACAAACTACTTCTTAACCAAATGTTTCTGGACTTTGATCAATCAATGTACACAAGATATTGAAAATGTTGCGAATCGGATTCAAGAGTGTATGGTCAAGGCTTTTGAAGGATCTTGTCCACATAGACTATTACACCATGAAATACACCTTGGTGGAATAGAAAACTGATAAAGCTGAGATCTAGTCAGGAAACTTTAAAAAAAACCAAGCAAACAAATAATACCGATGACTGGATCATTTATCGTGATAGTCGAAGGGCATATAAATACAGTATTCGGAGTGCTAGAGAGAGTGGTTATCACGTGGCAGCCAGGCTTCACAAAGCACTCTCAATAGAACCCAAATACCAACCGGGACTATTGCTTATGCCAAATGGTAAGTATGCGGAATCTGTCGAAGAAACAACACAACATCTACTTTGCACACCTTTCCCGGGTAGCAGCATCACTGCTGAGATGAAAAAACAGCTAACTGTAACTTCAAATAAAGATAGTTGGAGCTTGGCTGAGAATGTGGTGAACATAAGATCTCTGAGATAGGAAAAAAGATTTCTTCAACCGTTTTAAATCGCCTGGACCTGATGGAACCAGTCCATACATGCTACAAAATAATGTGGCGGAGAGCTAGAGTTGTTTTCATACCAAAACCAGGTAAAACCAACTACAGTGAAGCCAAGTCACTTCGGCCAATAAGTCTCAACTACTTTGTCCTCAAAACTCTGTTAAGACTGGCTTTTGATATTACCACATTCGAATCAATCAGGACTGCGGCATCGCTACATGAAATTAGTAGAACGACCTCAAATCGGATTGTGACTATTTTGAGCTGCCGTATTGTCTTTGTTGAAATGGGTAAAACTATTGTTCTACTGTCAGTTTTAGTCAAACGAGGTTATCCACAGTACAGGGTTGTGTTCTCTTACTTCCTCTGTGGACTTTAGTCCTTTAGTCTTCTCAAGAGACTGAATCAATCGGGACCATATTCTCAAGGTTACGCGGATCATATTGCCATGCTGGCAATTGGGAAAGAATTTCGCACTCTGGTGAATCTGATGCAAAATTCACTGAAGTTGGTTGAAGAGTGGTGTGGTGAGCAAGAACTTTCAGTCTACCCTTCCAAATCACAGGTAGTCTTATTTACCAACAAGAGAAAAGTGCCTGCAACTCCAAGTCTGTATCTTTTCAGTATACAGTTAAGCTTCTCAGCTGTGGTTATGTTTCTAGGCATTATTCTCGACAAAAGGTTAAATTGGAATAACATTTTACTGTTTTTGTTGATTGAGAAGGCTGTCCGTTATTTTTGGCAATGCTGTCGATCCTTCAGCCGTTATAAGCCTTAATCCAAAAAATATCCTATGGATATACACAGCAATAATCAGACCAACAATTGTTTTTGAATGTGTTGTCTGGTAGCCATAGACGGAGAAACAATACGTCCGTGCTAGGTGAAACAAAATACAGAGAACGCATGTGTATGTATTAGTGGGTCTATGCGTAGCACACCAACACTGTCGTTGGAGGTCATGTTGAGTCTGGCTCCTTTACATCTACATGTAGAGTACATGGCTAAAAGGGCTGTCTACATACTGCATGTGGCAGGAACGTGGGTAAAGAGAGGGAAAACATGCGGCCATGGTCACATTCTTGATAGACTACGGACAGATTTTCCAGAAATAGATATGCATAGTGACGTCATGAACAAAGTACATATATAATTTTGAAAAGCCCGCTAAACTGGTCATCTCTTCTAGAGAGGAATGTGAGGGATCTTGGTCCGATGGTACTTCAGCAAGATTTATGTTGTCTATACAGATGGCTCACTGTTGAATAAAAATGCAAGAGCTGGCGTGTACCTGGAATCAAATAATGTCACCAGCAGCAAGAAATTTCCGCTTGGACGGTTTTGCACAGTTCCTCAAGCAGGGTGTATGCTATCATTAACTGTACGCATGTAAAAAAATGGAAAAAATCTGCATCTGTTCGGTATCCAAACAGCTATCAAAGCACTGGTAAACCCGGAGACTACTTCCAAGCTCTTCAATGAGTGTAGGAAAAATCTTTGTAGGATAGCGCAAAACAACAATATTACATTGCGATGGGTTCCAGCCTCCAGGTCATAGTGGCATTACGGACAACGTAATAGAGGACGAATTTGCAAGGGCTAGAGCGGGCATGAAATATTCAGATCCTGAACCTGCCTTAGGGTTATCCAAAACCTTTGGAACGTCCAAATTTGTTTTGGCCGTTTCGACAAATTAATTTTGTCAAGTTGTTCTTATTTTTATCAACGCAATAAATAGTTTCTAAGAAATTTCTACGGGATGAATTTTTTGTTATTTCGATAATTATTACTTTAATGGTTATTTTAATTTAAATTTTTATCGGCGAATTTCAGCAGTTGTACATTATTTAGTATATAAAAATGTTTGAAAATATTAAATAAATATTTAATCAATTTTGGTAGTACTGGCAAGTAGCTTAATTTAATAAAAAACGCAAAACTAATTATCGTTATCATCGGTTCAAAAAGCATTACAAACTATACTATTCATTGGTTGATTAATACAAACTAGTTGCTTAGCTCTTTCTGTACCCAATCGGTTATGGAGTTTTGTATGTACCAAGCCGAATTCGGCGAAGACACGCTTAATTCAGGCTGAGATTGAGATTGTCCCCAGAATACCAATAGTTTTATTTCGAAATTTAATTCAAATAAATTGAAATCTAAAGTAGAGGCAGTGGCCCGCCATTCAGAGTCAGATAATTTTCAATTCGGTCGATCTCTGGATAAGGACCACATTTGATATTGATAGCCAGAGAATCGTGAATTCAAATTGGTCAAAACATTTGATTTAATTGATGATTGTGTTATTACTTACAGTCTTTTTAGGGAGGATAGTTTCCAACACTTCCATTTCCTTATGGTTAGGTTCGTGTATTGAAAAATGTACATCCAATTCTTCTTTGTTCGGAAGTTTCATAAAACACTGTGGACAATTATATGGGTTTTCACTTTTATGTGTTTCTATATGACGTTTTAAATTAGAAGATGACAAAAATTTCTTGTTACAAAATTCGCATTTAAATTTTCCAACTTGCGCAGAAGTATTACTTGACACCTATATTAGAAAATGCAATTATTATTAAAGTTGACAATTTTTGTAATTGAGACGTCAGTTAAAATTATTTTAGTATGGATGGGAACAAATATTTTATCATAATTTGAATGATGGCAGTTAGACGTTCAAATTATGATTCAAACACTGTGCACCAGGATTAATTTTTTTAACGTATTCCATATTGGGTGGATGGTGTTTGATTCATAAAGAATATTAACGTTTATAATTAATATTGGTTACTTACAATTTTATTGGAAATTGCATTGATGGATTCACTTCCAATCGATCCCTGAAAATAAATTAATGTTTTAACAACCAAATGTGACAATCTATCTTTAAACAAACCCGTACCGAAACTTTATTTCGTTCATGATTTCTAACATGTTTGACCAATGATTCTTTGCGTGGAAATTTTAAATGACACTGTGGACAGTCAAATGGTTGTTCACGTGCATGTATAATTTTATGACGTTTTAAATCGTAGGGTCGTAAAAATCTCTTTGTACAAATTTCACACTTATTTTTTCGTTTTAAATAAGTAGAATTAAACGTTGCAACCTGTAGTAAAAAAAAGAAAATAGGTCTAACATCAAAATCAACAATTCTTATGGACGTTTTTTAATGGGCTGGCAAATGTGTACTCAACCTTAATTTTGTGTATATTGATGTATTGATCACATGTATTGTGTATAATGACTAATAATTAGTAAATCAATGAAACATGATCGTAGTCGAGGGAATAACTTAAATACAGCAAGAGAATACAGATATATTATAAGGATGATTAAATGATATATAATAGAATTAGCAACAATGGCGTAACGGTCGGGTAGAATATGATTGTTATTTTTAAGAGTAGCAATAACTCTTGGAACATTTTAAACATATGATATAAAGAACGCACCCACAAGAACTGCAGTAAAGTTCCTGTTTACATTTCTTTATATGCACCATATGATCCATGATGCAATTCGTATTGTGGACGACCTAAACTTTGAAATTTGAGCCAGACCATTTTTGAACGACCTGGCATACTTGTCTTGACATCAAAATGTTAAAAAAAAATTCATTAAATGCTATAATTTTAGTTTTTAATTAACAGTGTATAACACTAAGATGTTCTTCATGTCGAAGGTTTACGACGAAGAATATAACTCCATACCATTTTAAAATAATAAACATTAAAATATTAACTGATAATTTATATTGCTTACCGTTTTATTTCCATTACAAGTCTTAGAATGGTTGGTAAAACTGTCTGGCCGTCTATATGTGTTCTTACAAATTGAACATTCATATGGTCGCTCTCCAGTATGTCTTCTTCTGTGCATTTTTAAATTCCATGACTTCGTAAATTTTTTACCACAAAAGTCACAGCAAATTTCCTCATCCTCATTTCCTCTTCCCTCTACCTCATCTACCTAAAAAACATTAAAGAATTAATTATGAGTTTTAATTTATAACCGTATTATACAGGGTGTTTCGAAATATATGCGCAAGACTTCAGGATGTGATAGCTCGTCCAAAAATATGAAAAAAAAGTGCGACATAACTTACCCTCTAAAATGCACCATTTTCGAGATACAGGGTATTGAAATTGAAAAAAAAAATTCGTTTTTTGCGAATATCTCCGGAATCGTTTATCGTACAGAAAACAACTTGCGTAAGCATATTCTACTTATAATAAGCTATGTTTTGTGCGGAAATTATTTTTTTTTTAGTCATAATTGGTAAAGGTTTTGAAGGGGTAGTGGGTGTTTTTCGCCCCATCTTCTACGCTACTGGAAAAAGGACAATTTTGAGATGCTCATTTGAACCGCCAATGTTTTCTACACAAAAAAGTTGCTCACGGTCATAAGCTCTAAAGTCTACCTTTTTTCGAGAAAAATCAACTTTTATGTTGAAAAACATGGTCAATTTTTTTAAATAAAACTTTTTTTCCTCATGAACATTTCCAACTATTAATTTAACTGTTTATGATTTGTTATTGTTTGTTTTAATTTTGAAATTATGAAGTTAACGATTGGTTTTGTTACTTGCTCCAACGTTTAAATAAATTTTATTTAATTAGTAAGGAAAAAAATTTAATTTAGAAAAACTGACCATGTTTTTCAACATAAAAGTTTATCTTGCTCGAAAACAGTAGACTTTAGAGCTAATGACCGCGAGCAACTTTTTTGTGTAGAAAACATTGGCGGTTCAAATGAGCATCTCAAAACCGTACTTTTTTCCAGTAGCGTAGAAGTTGCGGAGAAAAACACCCACAACCCCTCCAAAACCTTCACCAATTAAGACTTAAAAAAAAAAATTCCGCACAAAACATAGCTTATTTTGAGTAAAAAATGCTTACGGAAGCTGTTTTCTGTACGATAAACGGTTCTGGAGATATTCGCAGAAAACGAATTTTTATTTTCAATTTCAACCCGTATCTCAAAAATGGTGTATTTTAGAGGGTAAGTTATATCACACTTTTTTTCATATTTTTGGACGAGCTATCACATCCTGAAGTCCCGCGCATATATTATGAAACACCCTGTATAATGTTTATATTGTAACGTTTTGGCCGAGTTACTTTCATTCTAAAGATAAATAAAAACAACTTTGTCTTTTCCGCTTTAAAATTTTTTAAATTTAATAAAATTATTATTTTTTCGTCGACCGGTTTCGTATATTAATACATTTTCAAGACAAAATAGCATAAATAAATTTAAATAACAAAACAAAATAATCTGGGTTTTTCCAAATCTGTTCTAAAATCTCCTTTTTGACCAGTTTTGTTGTATGGACTATTGTTGATACAGTATTTATGATTTTGTCGTCCGGGCTACTTGTTTCTCTATATGATTCTTCGCTTTGTGCAAGCATGTAACATGGTTTTAGACGATCTATTGATATATTTGTTGGTTTTTCATTTACATTAATTTCACAAACTTTTTCGGATCTTTTTATTACCGCGTATGGGCATGGGCATATGGCGGTTGTAGTTCTTGAAACTAGATATTCTTGAAACAATGTGAGAACAATTTTCTAAATTTTTGTTCAAAAAACTTTGAAGGCGGGCCATGATGTGATGTAGATCTGGGTTGCATCCTCTTACAGAATTTTTGTTCATGTTAAGCCAAACATATCTATCCGCTAGTTGTCGTGACGCTCGAATTCAAGAGTGTGGTGTCATGGATACGTTGAAAAATCGTTTTCCATAACCTTAACCCATAACCAGCGGTACAAACGGTCTGACTTTGTTATCCTTAACTTTGTACGTACTTGTTGCTATTGTGCAACTTTAATGTACTTAATTTTAATTCGCAGTTCCCCTTGGTTATTGGTTCGAGTTCCTCGTCTGTTTTTTGTGCATCGGCTAACTCCTCGGAAAAGTCTGGAAGTGGTAAATTACCAATCGTATTAAATCGTGATAAAGAATCTACCACATTATTTGCTCCAGCAGTGTTGCATACTGGTAGAATATTGCCCAATTAAATTGAGTTGTCTGAGTTTTCTTTGTGACACTTTTTCGAGCTTTTGTCTACATGCGAACGTTATTGGTTTGTGGTCTGTGAAGATTATTAAATGGCATGCTTCCAGAAAATGTCTGAAATGTTTTACTGCACTGTATATAGCTGTCAGTTCCCGAAAATATGTGCCATATTTTATTTGTGCTTCATTAAATTTCTTGGAAAAGAATTCTAGTGACAGCCATGCTCTTTTTGCGAATTGTTGGATGACTGCACCCATCGCTAAATCTGATGCATCAACCATTAGCGCTAACTCAGCTTCTGGTACTAGATGTGCTACCATGGTTGCTGTGGCAATGTCTTGTTTGTATTCCTGGAACGCGTTTCCAGCTTCTGTATTCCAGTCTATTTTTCTTCTATCATTCTTTCTGTTTCCAATTATGCATTTTAATAACGGCGCTTGTATAACATCTGCATCTTTGATGAATCGGCGATAAAAATTTGCTACCTCCAAGACGCAACGTAGTTCTTTTACGTCATTTGGTTCTGGGTATTCAGTGATAACTTGCACTTTTTGTGGTAGTAATTTTACACCATCTTCGTTCACGATTTGGTCTAGACATTTCACCACGTGTTTTCCCAATGTGCATTTCTCGATGTTTATGATCATTTCAAATTCTTTTAATTTTTTTAACACTAGGCGTAATTGTGCCAAGTGTTGCTCTTCATTGTCGGAACCTATCAATCGTAAAAATAGATGAATGCGAATTTGATATCTGATATCATGTGTTGCTTGAATCGCTGGAATGGACATGAACTATCTGCTTTTGAGTGGGGTTGTTCGCGTAATCTTTATTCCCAAAATTTTCATGACATTTTGGAATATCTCGGTTTCAAAATGAAGACCTAGATCTGAATAAAGTTCTAGAGGTGTGCCGTAGCGACTAATCACGTTATCCACTAACGCCCGGGCTACTGTTTTTGTTATCTGATCTGGGATGGCAAATACACTCTATCCAATTTGTTTCCTCTGTTGGTAATTGTTAGGGGTCCAAGAATATCAACTGTGCTCTCGAACGGCTCGCCACTTAAATACTGTTGAAGTTTTCCAAGAGTTCTCGATTTTGGCCTTTTTCGTGTAGCGCAGACATTACATTTTCTACACCAGTCTTCGATATCTTGGCGATGATTCTCCCAAAAGTGTTTCAAACGTACTCTCTCAGTAGTTTTTGCAATACCGAAATGACTAGCAAAAACTGAGTCGTTAAGTTTTTTTAAGGATGGATGATACACATTTTCTGGGAATTATTGGTAGTAGTTCTGTGTTCTTACCATCTGGGTTTTCCGATTGACGACATTCTCTACTCTCACGTAGGATTTGCTATCACAGGGGCAACTCACGCTGGGTTGCAATGATCCTTGGGGAAGAACGCTTGATGTCTTCTGGCCTTCTGTCTTCAACAAACAGCTAAAATCTGGAGACTCGAATGCTTTGGGAATCATGATCGCCGGCGTTGACCTAAAATGTTCATCGTAATTAACTGAATTTGGAATTCTGGTTTTATATAACTGGAGGGTCAATTCTTCTAAATCCAATTTGCAAAAATGTTTGAGTAGAAAATCGGACCCTAGTAGACCTCCATACTGCAGATCAGCTAAAAGCAATGAATGCTGCACTCTTTTATTTCCAATTTGTATTTTAAATTCTGGACGTCCTAAAACAGAGGCCCTCTGATCTGATACAGTAGTCCTTAATACAACATTGCTAGCAAATAATGTTACTCGTGGTCGTATTGATTCCCATACATATCGGCTTAAAATTGTGGGAGTGGCTCCAGTATCGAGAACAAAATCGCACATATGGTTCGCTACTTTAGTCGCTATCATCAGGGTCTTCCCTGTATTTATGTAGCGACATTTATGTAGCAATGTCGGATTTTTAACTGAGCACGCTGTCAATGCGGCGTTAGTTTTGTATTCACTTTCTTCGTCCAAATAGTGAAAAGTGTGGATTTTTCTTACGACATTATCAGATTTTTGCTTCTAAACCATTCATTGAGGGAGTTAAGGTATCCGTTCAACATTTTGATGAGTTGCTCCAGATTGCTTGTTGTGGCACCGTCTGTCGTCAGCATATGATATGATGGTTATACCTTCTGGTGGAGTAGAAAAACTGCTTAGGTAGAGGTTGAAAAGTGATACAGAGAGAACTCCAACTTGTGGTACCCCTTTTCTACGTGTTCTCATTTTTTATTTTAAATTTCTGAAATTCACATGTTTGGCGGCCTTTTTGGCGCAGTTACACAACCAACACATTATTATGTCTGGCGAGTTGGTATTCGGGATGTCGTTTAGTATTGCGGTGTGCGACACTGTGTCAAACGCTTTTGATAGATGAAGTGGGAAATAGGTTTGTTCTTGCAAATTGTTCTTGCACATCGCTGTTTTGGTTCAGTTGGAAAGGGCAGTGGTTGTGATGTGATCATGTGTCCTTTCCGGAAGCCATAAAGGTGTGGAGCTAGGTAGCAAGTGCTCGTTGTCATAGATAGCAGAAGTGTTTGAATTAGTTTTGCGATAGATGAGGATGGAAATTAACCTGTCTGACTTTCCTTCTTCTTCGGGTTTTCCAGGTTTTAGAATAGGGTTAATTTTAGCCACCTTCCAAACATTCCGTATCTGGAGAGTATTTAGTGATGTGTTTAGTGTTGTAGTGAGGTAGTTCACTCCCTTAGGTCCAATGTGTTTAAGCATGATAACTAATATGCCGTTGGGTTCAATTGATTTTGATGGTTTGATTTTTCTAATTGCCGTATCAACTTCAACATTTGTAAAATTGATATTCTCAGTGCTGTCATCTTTAAGTTTTCGGAAGTGTTAAGAACTGATCTGGACTGCTTCTCATGTTTACTTAGGTTTTCTCTAAACTTTGTATTGAATTTCCAGGCGCACTTGCTAGAATTTTCTATAAGAATATCAGTGAGGATCATGCATTTATTTTCAGGTCCCTTTATAAATTTCCATAGCCTTTTACTTGAACCGAAGTTCGATATACTCACTAGTTCTCTCCATTTGTTCCTCTTGTGATCTATGGACTATGACTAGTTTGTTTATTTGGTGCTTTAGGTCTCGGATTCTGGGATTGGCTGGATCTGTTTTTCGTATGTTTAGCCTCTAAGCACGGTAAAAGCAGATGCTTTTGGTGGGAAATTAGGTTAAATATATTGTATTCTACCAGCAGGGATTTAGCACGCTTTTAGCTTTATTTAAAATATCTTTTCTTTTTTTCTCCCCAGAGAGGGCGTCACAGCTGCTTACTGGTGGTATGTAAAATATTGACTCCTGTTATCTCCATGTTACCGGACTTTATTATAATACCCAATTGTTCAAGATATACATGATTTGCTGCTGATGGGGTGGTTGTACGGTAGGTAACGCTTTTATGAATGATAAAGGCAAGGACACCACTCCTGTCATTGACTCTATCCAGTCTTGTAATATTATAATCGCTTATACTATCACTAATTTTTGACTTATTGTTTAGTTTGGTTTCTTAGAGAACTGTGACTAGAGTATTATTAGACGCGTTCCATTGAAAATCAAACTTACTCAAATTTGCTTTTATCTACTCTACCTCAAACAAGTTGTTAGTTGAAAAGCAGTATATTTTTCGATTTTATTTAGATCGTTTATAAACTTTTTTTTGGTTTTTCTAATAATGAAATGGACCAGTCAGATCTAAAGATCAGCCCAAAATAAAAAATTTTGAGAATAATAAAATTGTGTGGCTATATTTGAAAATTTTTCCAATTTTTAGCGTTCCATTGGTGATCTACTCAAAAGCTGCTTTGAGCAGCTATTTCGTTCCAAAGGAACGCATGTATTATTGCACATAAAGTTTATTATATCTTCTATTTTGTTTGTTAAACCGTTGCAGTTAAGTTGCATTATTTTCACATGGAGTATCTGGATGTGTGTTACACTATGTGTTTGGCTGCATTCTGAGTATCTTTTGAGATGACACCATTATTTACAACCATTGCACTGGACGGATGTTGTGTTTGCCCTGAGAATTTGTTTACATACAGCAGAGCCATATTTTTGCTGTTGGCCCTGAATTTGTTTCGATGCCGGTCATTATGAGAAGAATCTGAAGCAGTGAGGCCAATGACAGCTGCTCCTTATCCAAAAAACGGAATGACAGAGATTGCACTTTTCGTCGAAATTGTTGTGAAGGTCCTTGGTCGAAAATTCTTTCGAGTACTTCTGAGACGTAAACCCGACCATATTGAGAAGAAGAAGGTTGATACGTCCTGGTATCAAGTCAAAGATGCTGTTCAAAAACACTGCTGAGTGAATGCATAGCCACAGAAAACCACTTTAAAAAAAACCTGGTTTGCTCAAACCTGTCTTGCTGCTAATCAATTCAAAAGAAATTCCTATCTGAAATGTATACAAGGACGCAACACCAGGTCCACGAAGGAGAATTATAAATTGGCAAGACAAGCAGTTACAAACCAATGTAGACGAACGAAGAGAATGGTGGAAGAGAAAGTGTGAGGAGATTGAGCGCTTCAATGAGGAACATCAATTACGTAACTTCGTTCAGCAGGTTATAACGTCATAGAAGACTTCAGACAAAATCGAATGTTATTCAAAATGAAGATAGAACTCGGCTACAGGTAGACCTTAAAAAAATTTTATATACTTTGGCCGCTTATTTTAAGAATCGGTTTAACGCAAGTAAAAAAGGAATTTAATGCGGCGCTGTCAAAGTTAAAACGTCATTAATGATCTGGTATGGACGATATAATATCCAAAATGATTGTACATGGTGAAACCCTATACACACAAAAACAAACTTACAAAACAAACTACCTCTTCTTTGCATAACATATACGATTTTTTTCATATATTTTGCTAGCTAAAATCAACCCTTTTGCTGAACAACTGCTTGGCGAATATCAGTTCCGTTTTCGGTAAGGCCGATATTCTACTGATTCATTTGTCTTGATAAAGATGATTTTGAAAAATTAAAATATCGAGAATTCAACATGCCTGTTTACCAACTTTGCTTTGAAATCAAGCGGACCTACGATTCTCTCGAACGGAAAACTCCATAGGTTGCTGTGGTTTTTATGGAAATCACTGTTCAAGTGTACCACTGCAACAACGGTACAGAACTCTCAATGTTGTGTATGAGGTGAGAACGAAATAAAGATCCGACGCTACACTTTTGGTCCATTTAGGACAGACGACGGAGAGCATATAACTCGACATAATTTTGAAATCAGGCATCTCCTTGAAACTCCTGATATAAGATGTACACGCTCCACTAGCATTGCTTGGCTTAGACTTGCTCTACGGACCGGTTCTTATTCTTGAATAATTAAAAGAATGTAGGCTAGTACGCAAAAGAGTAAGCGGCCACGACCTACACCACGAAAATATTGGAACACGGACGTAATGAACGGTATTAAAAAAATTGGCTGCCATGGTAATTATGTTGTTGCGAATGACTGAATATCCGAAGTTGGTTAACTTAACTCGGCAACGCTTACTTATAGAACATGAACCGCATAAAACAATAATAGAAGATTTATACTACTTACCTCTTTCAGTTCATCGTGATCAATGAATTTATGGAGTCTTAAATGTTGCATTAAAGCTTCTTTGTGGCGAAATTTTGTATTGCAATGCGCGCATTCAAATTGTTTCTCGCCATGTATTGTCATATGACGTCTTAAGTTGTAAGAATTCTTAAATACTTTACCGCAATTCTCACAATCATATGTTTGTTTCTGCAAAGTAGTAGAATTTCTTTCCTATAATAAAACCAATGAAACAAGATTGAATCGAAGGTTTGTAATTCTTGCTTTTCATATTGAAATGCATAACAATATTCCCATATTTTATCGCAGTGTTTGCGATTCAGTTTGCAGTCGTTCGCCATTCTAACTATCAATATCACTGATATTGTTGTAGAAAATCTAATACATATATATCTCTCATATAAGCAAAACCTACGGAAATCTCTTAGGTTTAGCTCGGTAAAGGTTATGTTAATTAGATTGTTTTTGGAAAAATTTACCAATAGTTATGATCACAGTGCAAAAAAATTTATCTTATTAAATTTAACTTACACTTTTTGGATTTGGTGTATTATTTTTTAAATCTTTGCTACAGATGATTGACACATCGTTGTCACTGGAAGTGGAGTGTGCAGAAAAACGATCGCTCCAAGCGCGAACGGAAGCGTCTTTGCCGAGAGCAACATCCCCTGCTCTGGAACCGGAATTATTATCAACAAAACTATGAGCACTTGAAGTCCAATAGTTTTGTTCCTTTTCATTTTCCATCTGTAAATTTTAAATGACAACATGAACTTCATTATTTTATTACATATATTGTAATCATCAAACTTATCATTAATTTAATATACCTAATAAAGAGTGATCGTTACAGTGTTATTGGTAAACAATTTAGAGACAAAGTAAAGAAGTGTTCAACAAAATCTTAGAGCTTCAGGCAATGCATTAATATTTAATATCAATGTTTTAATGCAAATCCTCATGCAGTTTGAAACTATAAACACTTTGACTGAGATGGAATGCAAAACTTTTGTGAACATCTTTGATGAAACTATCATGGAAGCATATTTATTGAGTTAAACTGTATACTAACAATTGCAGATGACATGTCATGCAGGTTTAATACAAATCGACTGCTCACTTCCATAACTGAGTCATCCAGAATCAAAGAACTATGGTGCTTCAATATTAACATAATAAAAATGAAACAGACGATTGATAACACGGATTAGTTTTATTTGGTATAAATTAGTTATAAATTTTTATATTCTGTCATATAAAAATATTTCAACCTTACCTTTCGAGTAGAATCAACAGGTTTCGGATTAACTTCTGATTTAACTTTTTCATCTATATTCATTTTATTATTATACCGCTCGACTTTTTCGTATTGTAAACAAGTTTATCTGTCAAAAACTGACACTAATGTATGTATGTGATTACACCGTACCTAAAGGCTCGTCTCCATTAAACGCGACAAAGCTTGCTAACGTTTGCAAACATAAATTTATTTAGGTTGCTTTCCAAACGACTACTAAGGCTGCTTTCCAAACGACGACTTATTTGATACTTGGGCTATTATTTTGAAAACGTACATTTTTTTGTTGATTTTTAAATTTTTGATTTTTAAAAAATCTGAAATTTTGATATATTGTTGGCATTGACGAAAGGAAAAAAGTACTTTCTGCTTTTATTTTTTGTGTACTCTGAATCGGAGTTATGCGCGGTTGAATTTTGAGGCTTTTTCACGTAGTTTTTGGTAATGGTGGCAATGTTTTGTGAATAGGTGCCACAAATTTCATCCGACTTAAGTATATTTTTGCAAGTAAAAAGGAAAATAATTGAATAATTGAAATAAGTAAGTTTAAAACTAATAACTTTTCTCTTTTCCGCTAGGCGGCGCGTAAAACCTTGGTTTACTTCAAATAGGGCTTCCAGTCGTCCCGATTTCGGCGGGATTGTCCCGCCGTACAAGTTTTGTCCCGGCGTCCCGCTTTAGCACCAAAAAATCCCGCCCAACACCAATCTACCAAACTTTATAAAAAAAAAATCTGCGTTGTATTTATATGTTGCTTGCTGTCTCATGTCTGTCGCGGTTAAATAATTTTCTGATGGTTGTGTTTCAAACTACACGATAAACTACAAAATGCAAATACAAACTACATTTTTATATGAAAATCGCTCAGCGACAATGCTATAATTCTGTGAGCAAAGTATGATTTACATATACATATACATAATTTGACATCCGATGTATTTTGTAGTATGTCGCTTTAATTTTGTTTGGCTTATTATTAATTAATTAGTTTTATCCAAATTGAAAAAAAGAATCAAAGTTAATCTTACATTTTACTAAATGACGTTTTTTTTGTAACGCCCATGGGTAAGAAATGCACATTAGAAATTTTTTTACTAATAACCAAAACCGAGCAAGAAATCAACAGTTGGAGGATTTGGAAATTGTAGAAGATGTAGTGGCAGAGAATGATGATAATGAAAATTGTCAAGAAGATATTTAGTTGGAGAAGGTGATGTTGTTGGTGTATCCGAATCCGATATTGATGAAGAAAGTGCTGCATAGTCAATAGCTAAGAAGCATAAAGTATCAAAGCGGCATGTAAAGTTTGATAAAAATAACTTTGATTGACTCTTAACTGGCCCAAAATAAAATAACATAGCTAAAAATGACATAAACATTATAAGTCTCAACTTTAAACGGCATATTAGAAATTTGAAAGCAAGTTTGTCTAACTAAAACATCATTTATACCAGCAAATAGTACCATTGGCCAAATAAATGTCTTTGTAGCTGTGACGGGATTTGCGTATCATTCTGTAATGCATTTCCAGTCTTATGTGGCTACCGTTTCTTCAGGAAAATTATTTTCTTCATTATTTAAAGATTTAACCATTAGGTTGAATTCATCCATTAGCTAGCGGTACCTGCGGTAAGGAAAAATTATTTCTAAAGTTTTAGGTCCAGGTTACAACTCCTATTCTATTGGATAATATTAACAAATCTTTATATTTTTCTATAAGCATTGGCGCATAAACATAAAGGGAACGTAAAAACATTTCCCATAATTATTACGTTTTTCGATTAAATGTTGGTACAACAAGCGGTTTGTTGGCATTTTATATTTTGGACAACCTTAAATCAGTTAATATACCCAGTGAACACATGACCTTAAATTGACATCACACGGATGTCATTTATAGGTAATTATATTTACGTAAATTTGACATAATTATGACATTCGTCATGACATTCGATATGATGTCATTTAATATGATGCTTTCATGACATCATATTGACCTAATATTTGACTTTGATATGATATCATACCAAAGTCAAATATTGGGTCAATATGATGTCATGAAAGCATCATATGGCATGACATCATATGACGAATGTCATAATTATGTCAAATTTACGTAAATGTCAGTTTTACGAAAGTCAGTTTTATGTCAAATTTATGTCATAATTTGAGTTCAAATACGTCCATTTTATGTAATATTTATATCATATTATGTAATTGAGGTCATACGACAATTGTTTAAGGGATTATTTTTATGGGCACATGATAATGAAAAGACAAGCTAATTTTATAGTTAATTGTTATATTGTAATAAAGGTATAATAGCAGAGTCATTACATGTTGAAGACGGAAAATACAAACATTTTGATTTTACAAAACATGGTGAAATTGTAATAAATTCTGAAGAACAATTGTTTTTTATACAATATATATTTAGTTCTTTAGAATCACATGGTGCTGAAAATAGTGAACCAAATTCAGAAAAACATTCACCTTTTATTTGAATCTCATTATTTATAACTTCAATATATTTGATTAGAAGTACATTATTATCAGATAATAAACAGCAGTTTTGATACATTTTCGTACTTAAATTAAAACCATTAAATTCCAGCTTAATTATTTCGCCGTCTCTCTTTTTGACAATAGGAAAGGATTTGACAAGATTTTTAATTACTGGCAATAAGTTTTCTTCATGAACTCGATTTATTACTTGTTCCAATGGCTTCGGTGCATTTTTAACTTTATTTTTAATTTGTGACATATAATTTTCAAATTTAAAAGTACTAAAGCTATCTAGTGGTCCAAATTTTTTAACATCGTTTGCAAGATGTATTAAATTATGTACATTATATGAAATCGTTCTTCCTCCATATAAATGTTTGTACTCATTAACGAACCACCTTAACAAATCATTAGCATAATCATTAAATATTTGACATTTTCGCGAATCACATAAAAGTCGAATGGCTACGCTTAATGCCATAAAGTGATTGTAATTTCTAGGTGCTAAAATAGTTCTTAGTACTATTGGACCAGTATATAATAAAAATTGACGATACTCGGTAGCCTTCCACTTTGCAACACAGTCTAAAAGTCTAGGCTGCCTTGCAAATTCAGTCGGAATGCAATGTTTTATTTTCATCAAAGCTTTATCTATATCTTTTAATTTGTTGTCAAATAACCTTTCATTTCGAGGGCCATTACACCAGCGCTGCAACAGTCGTTTTACCACCCCCAAAAATACTAAATGCTGATAGTCAATAGGAATCTGCGAAACCATCCCAAGATCCAGATCAGATATAATAGATTCTCCTAGGTGGTGTTCTTCTCGATTCATGTTTTTAAACGATTCATCGGTTCGCAGTGGATTATCAATTTCTGGATATGTAACATAAGTGTTTTGTGCTTAGCTACACGTGATGACAGACTGTCAACTTTATTCATCTATATAGTTACATACAATAATGGTGTTACCATATTAACATATTTTATGTTATAGCAGTTACCATAACATGCTCTCTTTTTTTTTAAATAATAAACTTAATTCAAACTCTTTAAGAACAAATTTCTAAACTAAACTTAAAGTAAACATATTCATATTAAATTTAGCATGTTATGATTTATCATCATAATTTTGTTCAAAATCTTTTAAATATTCAGGTGGCTTCTTGTACCGTTGAGAACGTCTTATGATTGGGGTTGTATCATTTGTATCATTCACATTGACTGGTAGCTGTTGTTGTTGACCTTGATGTTGTGACTGCTTATTATGACTGCTTATTATATCATTGTATGTTGCTGACGTATTTGCTTCATCTAATTCATGACCATGATCATCATTATCTTTTTCAGTGCTGACCTCATGAGTTCTCTCATTACTATTTCCATCTTGACTATTTGTATTGTCTTGAATAGCTTCTGTTGGTATGTTGAGGTTTCTTGATATATGAGTGTGTATATCTCGTCGATCTTCTTGAATATCCATACTATGGGTATGTGGCGGATATGATTGAATGTAAGTATTTAATGATGGTAGCTTAATATTTTTTGCTGTATCATTCGACGTAGATTGTTGTTCATTTTCTCCGTTTGGTAAGTAGTTGAATTCACTTAGTTGTTGTCGATTACGAATGTATCTCTTACCGTTGATATCAATTTCATACGCACGACTCGATAGTTGATGTTTGACCATTGCAAATGTTTTATGTTTGTCATCAGGACGTAATTTCACCATTACACCCGTACCGATTTCTAGTTCTTTTAATGGTTTTGATGACTTATCATAATATTTCTTTGATTTTTGTCTTCGTAGTTTAATTTTCTTGCTAACATCTTTAACAATTTTTGGTTTTAGATTTCTTTTAAGTCTTGGTAGCTCTGATCTGATGTTTCTTGACATTAAACGTTGCGCTGGTGAGTATCCAATTTCATTTGGAGTATTTCGATGTTCTAGTAATGCTTTCCAAAAACACTGTTTCGACGATTCACATTTTTTTATAATTTTTTTTATTATTTTTACAGCGGATTCTGCTTTTCCATTTTCACGAGGATAATATGGAGAAGAGTTAACATATACGAAATTCCATTCATTACTGAATTCTATAAATTTTTTATTTTTGAAGTTGTGAGCACCGTCAGAGATTATTTTTTCTGGAATTCCGAATCTTGAAAAGCATATTTTGCAGGTTTGTATCACATCATCTGCAGTTGTCCCTCTCATGAATATTGTTTCGATATAATCTGAATAATGATCTACAATTACCATGACATTTCGTTTTTTATTTTTATATTCAGCTTCACAGAAATCCATGGAAACAATTTGAAACGGATATGTTGGTATTTCATGTGTTTGCATCGGCAATTTTTGTTGATCATCGGAATGTATAGCGCACATATAGCATGATTTTATTTTTGTTTTAATGTCTTTTGTAATGTTAGGCCAGAATATAGTTTGTCTGCATCTTTGTAGACATGCTTGGATTCCCTCATGTCCATAATGCAGTTTATTAAGATATTTTTCTCTTAACTTACCAGGTATTACGAATCTGTCGTCTTTGAATATGATTCCATTTTGAATTTTTAGTTGATCTTTTACAGATGCATATATTTTTATTTCTTCGTTTATTAATTTCTTTTTCCAATTTGTTTTTATCTCATGTATTAGTTGTTGTAAAATATCATCATTTTGAGTTTCTTGACGAATTTCATCAATTTGTTGATTGTCAATCTCTTCAGTATTATATGGTTTGATATGTTCAACGATTTTTAGAATTTTGACTATTTCATCATTTTCTAAGATTGCTTCATTTTCTTTCACAGGAAGTCTTGATAGTAAATCAGGTATTAATAAATGTTTACCAGGAATGTATCTGATCTGTAAGTCATATTTTTGTAGGCATAATCTTAATCTTTGAATTCGTTTTGTGCATTTATGAATAGGTTTGTTGAAAATGTGTTTTAGTGATATGTGATCAGTTTCTATTATCACTTTACTCCTTCCACTAATGTATTGATTGAAACGTAGACAAGCAAAGGTAATTGCTAATAGTTCAATTTCACATTGCGAGTAATTTTGCTCTGTTTTCGTTAGTGACTTACTTGCAAATATAACTGGATGTTGGTTTTGCAAAAGAACAGCTCCTAGTCCTTTTCTAGAACCATCAGTTTGTCTTACTACATCTTCTTCCAGACTATAATATTTTAATATCGGAACTTGCACTATTAATGATTTCATGTTTTCGAATTCATCATCTTCTTGTTTATTCCAATAGTATTTTCCAGATTTGATCATATTGCGTAAATATATTGAGGTTTTTGATAAGTTTGGCATGAATTTAGTTAGGTAAGTTATCATTCCTAAGAATTTTTGAGTTTCAGCAATATCAGTAGGTTTGCTCATATTTTTAATTGTAGATATCTTCGATTGATCAGGTTTGATTCCATCTGTTGTCAATAAGTGACCATAAAACTTTACTTCAGGAACAGCTAGTTTCATTTTTTCACGATTGATTTTCACATTTGCTTCTCTTAGTATTAGAAATAATTGTTTTAGATTTTGATTGTGATCTTTTAATGCTTCTTCTATAGTATCACCTTTTCCTATTACAAGTATATCATCAGCAATCAATTCGACTCCAGTAAGTCCTTTAACAATTTCAGATAATTTTTGTTGAAATATTTCAGCAGATGCGTTAATTCCAAATGGTAGTACTTTAAATCTATAACGACCAAAAGGTGTCCAGAAAGTTGTCAGATCCATACTGTCTTTGGATAAAGGTATTTGCCAGTAACCGTTTTTGGTATCTATCAGACTGAATATTTTCGCATTCGTTAGTTCAGGTAGCATTTCATCTATAGTTGGCATTTGATATTTCGGACGTTTGATAGCTTGATTTGGATATTGAGGATCTAAACAAATTCTTATTTTGTCCTTTTTCTTCACAATTACGATGTTGGATATCCAATCAGTATGATGTTCAACTTTTTCTATTATATTTATTTCTTCCAGTCTATTCAGTTCTTTTTGTAGAATTTTCCTTACAGCTAATGGTATTCTACGAGGAGATTCTTGGATTGGTAATATATTTTTATCCACATTAAATTTTACTTCGGATGACACTCTTCCATCGCCTTCAAATAGATCATTAAATTCGTTAATAATACGTTCAGCTTCTAATTTTAGATTTTCACTTTTTGTGACATTTAGTTTCATCACATTATCCAGGTTAAAAGTATTGTTATGATTTTCTACACTGTTTATCATATTTACTTCAGAATTAGTTTTATTTACAGATATCAAATTTAGTTTTTGGCATGCATTTGCAGATAATATAGGTTCTACATTGCCATCAACAATTTGAAATAATACATTATACACTTTGTTATTTGCAAGACATTTAATGATAGTTTCAGCAATAGCGGTTATAGTTTCGCCGTAAAATGGTTTTAATTTGACTACACTTTTTCTGTATTTGGGACGTTTTGTAATGTTTAATAAATTATCTTCACCTATCACACAGCATGAAGCTCCAGTATCCCAGCAAGCCATTACATTTTTAAATGTTTTATCTTCATGTTTCATTTGTATGTTACCTCTCAAAATTTGTTTGTTTGTATTACAGCTGCTTATAGTCTCGAATTTATAAACATTATTATCGCTGTCTGTCTCACTATCTGTGTTTGCTATATCTTCTAATTTTTTTATGTGTTTCTTCTTTGGTTTGTTATACTTTTTCTCTTCATTCTTAATATTCCTTAAGTTAGTACAACAGGATGCAAAATGGTTTTCTTGTTTACAGTTAATACATGTTTTGCCAAATGCTGGACAGTATATTTTTCCAAACATGTGTTTTTTTCCACAAAATTTGCATGTTAGCAGATTTACATTAGATTTATTATTTTCACGTCGAGAATTTTCGATTTTGTTAACATTTTCTTCAGCAATTTCATTTTGATTAATTGATATCATATTCATTTTCATCATTTCAAGATTTCTTGTGTGCATCTCATTTATCTTGGCTATATCAGTAGCAGATGTTAAGGTTAGGTTTTCATCCACATGTTGCATTAGTTGATTTCTAGTTTTCTCATCACGTAATCCAAAAATAAATTGATTACATAACATTTTATTTTCCATGTTGGCAAAATTACAGCCTTTTACCATAGATAGTAATCGATTTACATATGTTTCGATACTTTCAGTTTCATTTTGGTTTATGTGTTGAAATGTGTAGCAACTGTATCTGGATGTTATTTTTGGTAATAAATATTTTTCAAACGTTTCCAGTAGTTTGATTGGATTTTCTTTTTCAGTATTTGTAAACTTTTCAGTCATTAAGTTGTACAAATATAATCCATCTCCATCAAGACAATTTTCCAGGTATGCAAATTGTACTTGCGTTGTTTGAGTTGACATATTTTTTACCAAGCAATAATTTCTCCATTGTTGCATGAAAATTTTTAGATTTTCCAGATTCTTCACATCACCATTTTTTTCATTTAATTTCCATTTAGGTTGATTCTCACCCATTTTTATTTATTTTCAGAATAAATCGTATTTTCAGAATAAATTTTATTTTCAGAATAAATTTTATTTTTATTTCACATCTGACACCATGTTTTGTGCTTAGCTACACGTGATGACAGACTGTCAACTTTATTCATCTATATAGTTACATACAATAATGATGTTACCATATTAACATATTTTATGTTATAGCAGTTACCATAACAATAAGAATCCCATTCTCCTTCTTGGATACATTTCGAGCAACCAAAATACCCACTATGAGATTTCGTTAGCGTTAAATACGCTCTGGCTGGAGCATCGCAAATAATAGCATTGAGTTTGATACTAATTTTTGTGTAATTTTTTGTTATACCATTTATTTCTAGATTTTTCATGTCATCAACAAATGGAGCAATACACATTGAAATCGTTAGGTTTGGAAAATCCATGAAAAAGACCTATTAAAAATGGCTCCGTGTAAAATGTTTCTTCTATTGCTACAAGCAAGGGCCAAAATTGACTCGCCGATGATTTACAAAAAGACATTCCGTCACAATTAAGTTGTATATAAATTTGTTCAGGAATGACATCAAAATATTTATCGATAGATCGTATTAAACCATCAGTAATCCCAAAATGGTAATAAGCACCTCCATTTCCACAAACAATTTTTCCTGTAGCCTGGCGAGGTGTTTTCATAAGCGTCCTTACGTCTTTACTCAACTCGTTTTGATGTCCATGAGTTCGAAAGATAGCAATCAAATCATTAGCAGCTTTTTGCGACACAGAATTGTTAGATAGCCAACAGCGTAAATCATTTTTCAAACTGTTTGTTGAAACAGATACATCTTCTCGATAAAATTCTATATATTCAAGTGTTATTTCAGATCTATTTTCCTCTACAACAACCAAATTTTCTAAATTTATCTGACTATGGTCATCATTTGCAGGATTTTGTGTAACACTATTTTTTCCATTGGTGCTCTCATTGCTCTCATTATTTATCGATGATAGGATAGGTTGCCCTACCATATCCCTGTTTTGATTGCCAGTTTGTTGACAAAGTTTTGCTTTTTGTTTTTCAGTATGAATTAATTGATTAATCCTTCGTTTTGACATATTTTCAAGGTCTTTAGGCATCTTGATTTCTTTTAAAGGAGAATATGCTGTTCCTATAATAAATAATACATTTTCTTATTATAGGTTATGAATTATGATTTTATAATATGTACATAAAGCAGACTCACCACTAGCCAAAATAAAAAATATAGATTTAATATGCACTCACAACTAAATAAATTATATATAACTATATTTTACTTATATTAACACTCTATTTTTCACAAAAAACTAATTAATGTTTGCTTGTTTTTTTTTTATAAAACTATTTTTAATAATAATTTTTCACTGTGCTATGTCAAAACATTCGATATATTAAAAACAATTTGACGCCATATGCAAAAAACAATAAACCTTGCCATATAAAAAACTAATTAATGTTTGCTTGTTTTTTTTTTATAAAACTATTTTTAATAATAATTTTTCACTGTGCTATGTCAAAACATTCGATATATTAAAAACAATTTGACGCCATATGCAAAAAACAATAAACCTTGCCAAAAAAAGATTAGTGTTTTTGATTAAATTTTTTAAAATTTGTTTGTACATATTTCTAGATTGTTTTAATTGCATGAGTTTCGTTCACGTTGCAAGGAGCAGGCAAATTTCAATTAAAAAATGTAACTATATATTTATGTACTTATTAGTTTATTAGATTTAATTTATAATACTTTTCCTTATGATCTCTAAATGTCATAAGAATTTTATAATATTAAAATTTATAAATGTGTTTTTTTATCAAATTTAACCTAACTTTTTCTGTACATATATATTCATTTTGTTTTAAAACAGAATTGTATATAGACGTATAGTTAGTTTAATAAAATATATAAGTGTTGATTCTGTTTTTTTAGTTATAATATGGAGAATGCTGATTACGCGGTTGTTCGCTTTCTCGAAAAGAATATATTTTCGGAAGTTGCCAGTAATTGGTTGATAAACATCGACAAAAAAAAAGGAAAACTGTTATGTAAATGGCCACCTTCAATAGTGAAAAACACAAGTTTTTATTTAAAAACTAGATATCCCCCTGAAAAAAGTTGGGATAAATACGAAATAGAATTTATAAGATTTTGTAGTAAGTAAAACATTGTTGTTTTATATTTAAATTTCAATAAAATAAATATTTTAATGTATTATTACAATTAGAATACAAAAGTATATAAATCATTTGCTAAATTTTAAAGGTACGTTGCAGAAAGCAAGGGATGCAGCTGCCAACGCAGATTATACATCTTCAGAGGAAGCTTTAGGTCGTGGACATCGATACAAACGGCCTTCTAAAAGAGTGCGAATCGATTCAGAAAGCTCCACTGAAGATGTTTTGGATAATAAAATTCCCTCAGGTAATTTATTTTAAATTTTACTATTGCTTGAATTGTTTTATTCATCGTACGTTGTATTTATGTTTTACAGCTGCTGCAATGCCTGAAATGCCTTTAAAAGGTAAGTAAGTTTCTTTCTACTTTTAGAAAATTTAAATGTTAACTTTACTAGTGGACAATCGTTTCGCAGAACGGTGCAGTGATGGAGCTACTAAAGGAACTCATACACAAATATCGATGATAAACGAAAACGATTCCATTGTTTCACAAGAAGATACACCGTTTGAACAGATAACAGATAACCGTTTGAAGAACCTTGAAAGTAAGTAACGTTTCTCATAAAGTTTTTTCAACTTTTCTCCATTTAAATTCCAAATGGTACAGTTACCATACCAAATGTTGATAAGTATATTTAATATAATTATCTTGATTATCCTTAAAATTGTGTTATGTATCTGAACTTTTTTTTCGAATAGACAATTATATAGTTTTTGATTTTAGCGAACTCAGATGCATCATTAAATTTGCTGGCAAAAATATTACTAGAAATAAAAGATATAAAAGAACGTGTAGCTTTGAATAACAGACATAATACTGGCACCAGTCAAAACGAATACATGGAGTATATAAACAGTGCTTTACCATTGGAGACCCAAGCAGCAGTGACATGCTTTGAAAAAAAATTGTCTAAAGCAGAGTATCATCGCGAATTCGTAAGTAGTCCATATAATGAAATAAAAAAATTTCTACCAACTTCCTTTATATTCCATGGAATTTTAAATTTAGAGTGAGTTTATTTGTATATGATTCTACCCTTGAACGCTACTTAGTTTCCATAAAATAATTATTATTTCCATGATTTAAAATAATTAAAATATATTTTTTTAATTACTAAATTTAGCATCGAGTTATTCAGCAAGTTGGTGGACGCAACGGAAAATCCTTTACAGAAAGAGCACTAAGTGTCGTTTTCTCGCCATTATTCGCCAAAGAAAATACATGGGAAGGCAAGCAAACAAAATTCTGTGTGAAAAACCTTGTATTAGTTGGAACAATTCAAGGTATTGAACATTTTTTTGTAATTTCTGTCATTTATTAAAAAAGATGTGATTTATACACGTATATAATGTTCATAAAGTTTGAGTTTAATAATATGATAATTTACAGAGTTGATATTAAGCAGACATCCAACTTGGGATAAATCAGAATTCTCGAAAACATGTTCCAATTGGTTTCGACTTGGCAGTCAGCGGTCAGGTAATCAGCCGGGACAGTTGAAAAAAAAAATCGACAACAACTAGTTATGAAAGCAAGACTGAATAAAGTGGGTTTAGATATGCAACTTTTTTGTGTTAGATTTTTGTGGTGAAGTATATATATCTATATCCACTATAAAAGCATCTTTACCAAATAATTCAATTATATTATTTTTAAAGTTAAAAGATAGATTGGAATAATTTATAAAATATGAAGTTAACACAATTATTATTTTAATGAAATTGTGATGTTAAAGTTTTATTTTTATATTTTAATTATTTTATTTAGTTATTTACTTTTTTTATTTGAATGAATTTATGTTATAATGTTGTTAAAGATCTATTTGTTTATTTAATAAAATATGTTAAAAATTTAGTTGAATAATACTTTTATTTGACATTATAGAAAAACCAACAGAATTGTGATGTTAGAGTCTCATCATTTTTACGCTATATTTACATCACGGTTACATGAATTTTTTTATAGAACTATGATATCAATCTTATATCATACCAACGTCACGAATATCACAACAGACATCATATTTATGTCATAGTTATGTCATTATGTTTACGTAATGTTCTTACGTCAACAAGTGGGAAATAATGACATACATATGACTAATATATGACTCAAATCTTACATAAGATGTGACTTGGCGTGATGTAATTTTGATGTCACAATGACGTAAATGTGTTTTCTGGGATATAACTGAACCGCTTAAGTGATTATTTTAACAATCTTTTTATTGATAAAGTAGCATTCTGCGCAGAATATGCTAATGTTAATTTTGGTAAAAACCAAATAGAATTAGAAAAAACTTATAGTGAATTCTTATATATAGTGAATTCTTTTCAACTGTAGTGAATTCTTTTCAACTGTACCGAACAAATTTCAGTACAGTTCCAACACCGAATTATTTTTTTTTTGAAATTTAATCCAAAAGAATACAAAATTCGATAATTCGGTGTTGGAACTTGTTCGGTACAAACGAAAAGAATTCACTATAATAAAAATATTATTCCAATTGGTTACCGTAAAAAAAGGTATTTTATCATTTAAAAAATTTGATGTTGATGTTAAAAATAGATGTAATTGGTAATTAAATATTTTGAGTCTTTAAGAAGTTACTTTCTGACCAAAAAAAATTTTCAAATATGTACAGTTAAAATGTGTTTTTGAAATTCTTAATTGTTTTTACGCACAAACGCATTGTAAAACACATTTTACAACCTGGGTATCATGGCTGAAAGTTGAACTTAACGCCCGTAAAATAAAAGCCCGTTGTTATATGAAATATTAGTATATTTGTCTACTTTACCGCCCGTAAAATAATCGCCCGTAAAATATTCATAAAATTAGAACAAACAAATAAATTATTGTATGAAGTTTATAGAGAAAATCATGGCATTTTTAGTAATTTTCAAAATGTCTAGCGAGTTTAAAAAAGTCAAAGACTGATATATTCTACAATTAAGTTGTGCAGTTTTGCATAAAACGTTGTACATACACTCAGGCTGAAAGGAAGATTACGTCCTTGGTTCAATAAAAGCCCTCGCTTCGCGTCGGGCTTTAATATGAACCGCAGGCGTAATCTTCTACTTTCAGCCCTCGATATGTAACAGTATATTACATATCTAGAGTTGTAAATAGCATTTTACATGCTTTACAACTCGAGATTTGTTATATACTTTTTCTACGACTCTGTTTTAATGCCCAAACGCTTATAATTACTTGAAAAAATGAACTACTAATTATAAATTAAATGCAAATAGTTTACAACTTGTGGTAGGCTATGCATTATTCTGTGTCAAAATGAATTGAAATATTTAATTTTTAAGAATCAAATTTTTCTTTAAATAAAAATTTTTCTTTTTATTAAAAGCGTGCGGTAATACATATATGCAAATCCATTACCGCACGCTTTTTTTACTTACCGCACGCTATTTGAAATAATCAATTTACATGTCATGGATAGTGTGATGTAATTTATAATTTACTGTGATAGGAGTAGAAAAATAACTATTCCATGCCAAAAATTACATTACATTTAATCTATATTGTGTTTAACCCTGCTTTTATGGGATAATTACAATTATAATTATTGAAGAAGTAAAATTTAAATAACATGTCTCTTTTCCGACGACTTTCCCATTTATGTATAGGTGCTTAATATTTTTTCTACATATTGGCATTGTCCCGCCGAACAACTTTTGAAAACTGGAAGCCCTAACTTCAAAGCTCATATCTCAAAAAGTAGGCTTTTTTTTTGTTTTCCACAAATTTTAAAGTAAACATATGCAGCTATGAAATTGAGAAATAAAAAGTCAGCAATTCAATATGGATTTTTTCTTACGATTTTTTAAAGTTTGGTATATGAAAAATTCACATGTGTTTTTTTATTAAGTTAATAATCCTGTACTAAATGTGGATCTAATAAATTAAACATTTCATATTTTAACATCTGCAATAAATTTGAACCATTTTCTGTGCGGTTAAATGGTTAAAAACTTATTAAAAATTAATTTAAGTTAAGTGGTAAAATAAAGGAATTTAAATTATTAAAAGGGTGTGTAAAATGTTTATTCATTTTAAAAAATGTCTATTCAGCCCCTTTTTACTAATTAAAATCTCATTAGAGACTCATAATTTTAACATTTAAAATTTCTAATGACGCCCACAAACGGTTTTTGACCAAATCATACTTGCATCCAATCAAAATATATTAAATTGTACCTACCTAATTTTACCTGATTCTACCTATGTCAAAACTATTTCAAGGGTATATATATATATATATATATATATATATATATATATATATATTATATATATATATATATATATATATATATATATATATATATATATATATATATATATATATATATATATATATATATATATATATATATATATATATATATATATATATATATATATATATATATATATATATATATATATATATATATATATATATATATATATATATATATATATATATATATATATATATATATATATATATATATATATATATATATATATATATATAAATATATATATATATATATATATATATATATATATATATATATATATATATATATATATATATATATATATATATATATATATATATATATATATATATATATATATATATATATATATATATATATATATATATATATATATATTGATTGGGTTGCCTTATAATCAATTATATTCCAAAATATTTAGAAGACATAACGTTTAGAAAAGATAATAATAGAAATGCCTCTCAAATTGTGCTGTAACTTGTACGGTCTCAAAAATCATCAGCGGACATCAAAAAATGTGAAACTGGTCACACCAGCTGTTATTCAAAAAGCTGCGACCCTAAATTTTACTTTGCGTGATGACCAGTTTATATGTGAAACATGTCGCACTTATATCTATAAAAATAAGGTAAATTTAATTATTTTATTACAATGAATAAAAATTCATATTCAACTAATATTTTCTATACTGCAGCTTTCATGTTCGGAAACTATCGATAGTGAAATTATTTCTATAAATCAGGATGTTGAAAATGTTCCAACGAACGAAAATATTCAAATACCTCCAGCATCTTTAGATCCATCACCAGTTTCGGTTGATACTATATCTTCACCAGTTCCTGAACTACTTAATGACATTTTAGAAGATATTAACAATGTTCTTGGAAGGTTAGCCGAATCTCCTATCAAACAAAAACATATTACAACAGGAAGTTATAAAAAAATTGCAAGTGTCACATCGGCAATAAGTCAAAGAATATTTCAAGTAGATTCAGTTAAAGTGTTATCACCAAAGGAGGAATGTGAATATACATCATGACTTATGAACCTTAAAAAAGAATTCAAAGATGCCAGCTCTAAATCAAAACAAGTGTTTTTGTTGACAACTCTACCACGTAAATTTTGGTCAAATCAACGTATCCAGGATGAATTTAATGCATCAAGACGACTGGTAGAATTCACCATGGATCTGTTGGAAACAGTAGGTCCTTACAGTTGGCCTCAAAGCAAACAAGTGCACAGTTTGTCACAAAATATAGTACAACAAATTCAAACATACTTCTTATCAGAGGAAATTAGTAGAACAATGCCTGGCCTTAAAGATGTTGTTACTATTACAGAAGGATCAACAAAAATTAGGAAATCAAAGCGGTTGGTGTTATGGACCCTCACCGACATCTACGAAATGTTCTTGAAAGAAAACAAAGATGTCAAAATCAGCTTCTCAAAGTTCACTACTTTGCGACCGAAGGAATGTATTTTAGCCGGACCTACTGGAACACACAATGTCTGTATATGCATGATACATGAAAATGTACGTTTAATGTATAAGCCGATCTTAAATTTAGTAAAAAATGAAAAAGATCTGCTTAAGAAACTGAGTTGTTCTTATGATACAGTGGATTGTGCAACAATAATATGCAATGATTGTAAAAATATCGTGGAAGCTTACACAGAAACAATTTTGGAATCTCTTGAATTTTACGAAGAAATACATTGTGAGAAATGGTTGATGCAAGATAGATATTCGTTAGAACGCATGAAAAAAAATAAGGAAGAATTTGTAGAAGATTTAGTACATACATCGGTAAACAAATTAAAAATTCATGATTTCATCGCAAGGCAGCAATCAAAGTTTCTTAAGGATACGAAACAAAACTTACGTCACGGCGAATACGTATTTATTATGGATTTTTCAGAAAACTATTCAATGATAACGCAGAATGAGATACAAGCTGCACATTTCAATAAAGTTCAAGCCACAATCCACCCAATCGTAGTTTACTACAAATCATGTAATGATAAACTAGAGGTCTTATCTTTTGTCATTATATCTGATCATTTAATGCATAACACAGTTGCAGTTCGTAAATACCAGGAAAGGTGTATTGAATTCATTGAAAAACAGCAAGAAATATATCCAAGCATCAAAAAAATTTTATATTTTACTGATGGTTCAGCAGCTCAATATAAAAATAAGAAAAATTTCATAAATCTCTGCAAACATATTGATGATTTTAAAATACCTGCAGAATGGCATTTCTTTGTAACTGCCCACGGAAAGGGTACATCCGATGGGATTGGAGGAACACTTAAAAGAGAAGCCCGGAGAGCTTCGCTTAGAGGAGAAAAAATATCAACAGCAAGGGAATTTTTTGAATGGGCGGAAATTTGGTCGAAAAAAAAACCAGGTTATGAAGTTTTCATATGTGTCTTCAGAAGATATCGAACTACAGGAACAATTTCTTTCGGGTTTAAAACGGTTTTCGGACATTAAAACCATAAGTGGAACTCAAGGATTCCACTGTTTTTTACCGGATAACACTACACCCGATAAAATAATTGCCAAAATGTTTTCTTTTTCTGATGATCATAAATATTTCAATTTAAAGGCAAAAAAATATATATAAATTAATTTTTTAATGTATTTATTTATAATATTGATTAAATTATAATGTTTATAGAAAAAATATTTTTTTAATGTTTTTTTCTAATGTTAGTGTTGGTGATGTTGAAATTATAACAAAATCTTCGATCATTGGGATCTCCAATTCTTATTCTGAATAAAAACCTGTTTCTCAATCAGAAATACACAGAAAATGGTTCAAATTTATTGCAGGTGTTAAAATATGAAATGTTTAATTTATTAGATCCACATTTAGTACAGGATTATTAACTTAAAAAAAAAACACATGTGAATTTTTCATATACCAAACTTTAAAAAATCGTAAGAAAACATCCATATTGAATTGCTGACTTTTTATTTCTCAATTTCATAGCTGCATATGTTTACTTTAAAATTTGTGAAAAACAAAAAAAAAAGCCTACTTTTTGAGATATGAGCTTTGAAGTAAACCAAGGTTTTACGCGCCGCCTAGCGGAAAAGAGAAAAGTTATTAATTTTAAACTTACTTATTTCAATTATTCAATTATTTTCCTTTTTACTTGCAAAAATATACTTAAGTCGGATGAAATTTGTGGCACCTATTCACAAAACATTGACACCATTACCAAAACTACGTGAAAAAGCCTCAAAATTCAACCGCGCATAACTCCGATTCAGAGTACACAAAAAATAAAAGCAGAAAGTACTTTTTTCCTTTCATCAATACCAACAAAATATCAAAATTTCAGATTTTTAAAAAATAGTTGTTTTTTTTTCGATGTACGTTTTCAAAATAATAGCTCATTTATTTATATTTTGTTTTCAATAATTAAATGAAGTTCACTAGATCCTTTCATTCTTGTTTCGATCAATTATCTATTTGCAAAATGATATTAAATTGAAAAGTCAGACAAGTGCGAATAAAATTCGCTCGTCAAGGGTTCCGTGAATGTAAAAGAACACAATATCAAAAATTATTGACAATATGTTGTAATGTCCTTATATTTTCAGACCATAGACACATAACAAAATAAATGTTAAATTGTAAATGTCAATAGTAAATTACAATCAAATCTACATTGATCAAAACTGGCAAAAAAAATGTTAATTCAGGTTAAATATTATCCATAGATGTTTTTGGTAACTTAAAAAAGATTCAATTACACCAGCTTGTAAATGGATTAAATTTGATTATTTTTTCGGTCAATCGAGTCGAGTCGAAAATAAAAGCAGAAATTACTTTTTTCCTTTCGTCAATACCAACAAAATATCAAAATTTCAGATTTTTAAAAAATAGTTGTTTTTTTTCGATGTACGTTTTCAAAATAATAGCCCACTTATTACTTACTTGGGGTGCTTTCCAAACGACGACTTATTTGTGGAACGTAACTTATTCGAATAAGTATGCTGGCGAGGTGACTTATTTTGTATCTCTTTTTCCATAAAAATCTATTCTGATATGTCAAATATACTTTTTATTTTATTTAGATATTATCTGTCACTAATTTTATCAAACGTTTTTATAAATCAGATTTAAGCTGACATAATTATAGACATTATTGTCTTGAATGATTTTTTTGACATTTTTAATATAACGGCAAATAAGTAATAAGTTTCAAATAAGCCGTCGTTTGGAGAGCAGCCTTACCGCCATAATAAAAATTTTTTTTTTTAATTAATTAGTTAGGCATTATTCAGGCTCTTTGAATCATTATTTCATTATTCAGACTCTTTGAATATCTGAAGATACCATGTCAACTATAAAGGAAGGAGATGAGAAAAATGGAAGGAATGGGGATATAGGGATAACTATACTAATTGTTTTAAATGACGATGGACATTTTCTTTAAATGCCTGAGGGGAAATACAGAGGAGGGCATTGAGTTCCACAATTTGGCCACTCCTTTGCTGGAGTGAATCAAGCTGGTCCGTTAGTTTGGCATTACCAGTCAACAGTATTGCTTTTCTCTGTACAGAGTCGAGACATTTTATTGTTGACTGACAAGCACCTTTCCAAACAAGTCAGTAGTACTCCATACATGGACGAATAAAGGACTTGAAGATTAGCAAAATTTGCTCGGGATTGAAATACTTTTTACATCGACTCAAGAATCCTAATTTTTGCATTGTAGATTTAGCGAGGTTGAACACATGTTTATTCCATTTCAGGTTATTTTGAATATCCACTCTAAGAAGTCTAACTGTTTGAACCTTACGCAGTTCCTCATGGTTTATTTTAATAGGGAAATTTTTATGTAGCTCTATTCGTGAAAGACGGCATAGTTTGGTTTTGGTTGGATTAAATTAAACAAGATTACGATCACCCCATTCTATTATACGATCCAGATCTTTGTTGATAGAATCAATTAGCAGCTCTCTATCAGTGGTAACTGCAGTATGAGATCGAAATTTAGGAGATGCATGTGATGCATGTTGGAGTGAAGCGTAGCGTAGCTCCATTCTTCCCCGATTCGGACTTTCGATTGACGACATACTCCTCTCAAACTATTAAAGATATCAAAATGAAATTTTGCATGTAAGACGACTTCTAGCCATAGATGGTTTACAAAACAAAAATATTGAAAAATTAGACATACCACGGAGGAATAATCACCGAAAAACGGTACCCATAGACTTTCAATGGGAAAATTGGGAAAATTGCTTGCTTCGCTCCTTTTTATCAATTGCATTTTGCATTGGTTACCTTGTGTCTATAACTATGTCAGCTTAAATCTGATTTATAAAAACGTTTGATCAAATTAGTGACAGATATTAACTAAATTAAATAAGCTACCTCACCACCAGCATACTTATTCGAATAAGTTTAGAATATGTTACGTTCCACAAATACGTCGTCGTTTGGAAAGCACTCTTAGTGGAAACACAAAACTTGAGCACGAACAAACGTTTGAGCATTTGTTAGTTTAGCGAATAAAATTGACCCAAAAGAAATAAAATGGATTTGGCAGTCAAATTTTTTACGTCACTTTTATTAAAATTACTTTTATCACAAAAAATAAATTTATCCCTAAAACACATAACCAATTTTATCAAGAATTTTTTTTTGTTCCTTTATCTCCATTTTGGAGCATAGGGCGTCTACTAGACTGGACCATCTGACTCTGTTGGGGGCAATCGCTTTCAATTCACCCCATGTCTTGCCGATTTGTTTTGATTCAGCTAGCACCGTTTTCTTCCATGTCATTTTGTCCTTTTACCTTGTGGATTCCACTCTAGGGACATCCTTGTTATATCTTTAGCTGATTTCCTCAGTGTATGTCCTATCCATCTCTATTTCCTTTGTTTTACCTCGGACTCAATGTCTAACTGCTCTGTCTGCCGTAGAAGTTCCTGGTTACTGATGGTGTTCGGCCAGAAGCATTTGATCAGTCTTCTCAGGCATTTGTTCACAAACACCTGTAGTTGATTTGTGATCTTCTTTGTGTGTTTCCACGTTTCACACCCATACAGCAGTACAGACTTGATACATGCATTGAACATTCGTAGCTTTGTCTTTCTTGACAGGACGGATGCATTCCTAATCTTGTGAAGCATATTGAACGTATTTCTAGCTTTGTTAATACGCTGACTGATATCTTCTTCAGTCCCGCCTGTTTTTGCTACAGTACAACCAAGCTACACAAATTTGTCAACTTCATCCACTTGTGTATTGTTGATGGTAATTGGTGTTATCGTTTTGGTGTTCAATCTCATAGACTTTGTTTTCCTGATATTAATGTTGAGACCGGCTTCATGTGCAAGGGCTGATAGCTTCTGTATTTTCTGCTGCATGTCCGTATGTGTGTGTGCAAGTAGACAGATGTCATCTGCGTAGTCTAGATCATTGACCCGGCTTGTTGTGTTCCATTGGATTCCATTTGGACTTGCATCATCGAGCTTTCTCATGATACTATATATGATACTACTAGTACTATCAGGAATAGTAGCGGGGACAGTACACAGCCTTGTCTCACTCCTCGGTGGTTGTAGTATTTATCACTTTGCTGTCCTTTGTATTGTATTCTGTTTCAGCATCCCGATACATTTCTTTGATTAGATCAACTATTTTCTTCGGGACGTCCATTTCACAAAGTGTCTTCCATATCGCGCTTCTGTTAATTGAGTCGAAGGCGCGTTCGAAGTCCACGAAGAGGAGATACAATGGTGAATTCCGTTCGTTTGATTGCTCTATGATGATACGTGATGATGATTGCTCTGTGATGATTGTGTTGATATGATCGGTACAGCTTCTTCCTGGTCTAAAGCCAGCTTGTTCATTTCTTAGTTTCATGTTAATTGATGGAGATATTCTTTCGAGAATGATCATCGCTAGTATTTTCATTATTGTGTTGAGCAGAGATATACCTCTCCAATTTTTGCATTCTCTTAGATCACCTTTCTTTGGGATTGTTATGGTTAAACCTTCTCTCCATTTCGTTGTTATTTTACCTTCGTTCCATGCATCAGCTAATAGTGGTGTTAGAGCTTCTGCTGTTGTGTTTACATCTGCTTTGAGCAATTCATCTTTGAGTAATTTATCAAGAATAGTTATCATAAAAATGTAAGCATAAACAAAACAACAAAAATCGTAAACAATCAAAATAAAATAGTTTTATGGACACCTAAATTCAAAACATTTTGACATTTAAAAGCAAGAAAAAGGGTGATTTTTAAAATGAACACTTCTTTAGGCGCATTGTGCGATTTTGTATGGGGAAAAATTTATATATTCGAGTCATCTTCACACTAAATAAATATTAAATATAAAAAAGGAGAGTGAGATAAATTGTAATCATTTGTTATTTTCTTATTTCTTATCCTCATTTTCTTGATTTATAATTTGTTTTGTTTTTCTTTTTTATTGAACTTGATTTTTTTTTTATTTATAACAATGTGTACGTGTGGTATAGTAAGCAAAGATTTTGTTGTATTTTTAAGTAAAATGAAAAAAAAAATTGTTTATATTTATTTATTTATATCTATATTTGATTTGTGTGTATTTCTTTATAATTTTTAATAAAGAAAATGCAATTGATAGTACTGTGAAAATGCAATTGATAATTTGATTAAAATTAATGATAATATATTATATATAAATAATTTTACTCTCGTCCTATTGATTCATAGTTTGACTTTTTCCTTTTTTATTGAATTTGATGTTTTTCTCAGTTAATAACAGTGGGTAAGTGTGGAACTGAATCGGTCGTGACTGGTAAAAAACCCGGACCTGGTCTGTTAAAATAGGGCATTTACTACAACATAAATTGCAAAATATCAAATTATTGTAAGAACGTTATTAGTACAAAATGTCCAACAAATTGCTTTTTTAAATATTCTAAATTCATACTTATATGTAGTCATAATGCCCCCGGTATTATCATAGTCTTTAAGCCAAGAAGCGATAAATAAAGTAAATGTGAAATTTTGCAAACTATATACCTTTATACAAAAATCGAAAGAAATCGATAGAAAACGATTGAAAACGAATTTGCTATCCGTTTCTATCGGATTTAATCATTTTAAACGCATAGATTATATCTGCCAGATAGAAAACGCTTCGGAATCTATCGTAACCTATAGGATTTTTCAGTTTTCGGTTTCAATGGTTTTTCTACGAAGAATTTCTATCGTAGTTAATCGTTTTAAATCTGAAGATCACGATTTGAAATTTTTTGGTAAAACTGAACAAGTTTTGAATAGTTTTCTATCGTACATTCCATATGAGGCACCAATCTTAACCTATCGTATTTTTCCATCAACAAATTTCTATCGGCTTGAATCGGAAATTTACGATTGAAATTTTTTCAAGAAAAACAAACCAATCGTAGTCTACCGTAACCTAGGCGATATTTCAGATTTGGTTTCAATGGGTTTTTTACGATAGAATTTCTATCGTTGTTAATCGTTCTGAATCTGAAGTTTTCTATTGAAATTTTTTGGTAAAACTGAACATGTTTTAAGCTCTTTCTATCTGTAGGATATGGAACACCAATCGTAACCTATCGTATTTTTCCGCCATCAGATTCCTATCGGGTTGAATCTGAAATTTACGAATGAGTTTTTTTTTCATAAAATTCTAATAAGCTTTGAACCGTTTCCCATCATCTTAATTTTCAGACCGAGTTTTTTTTAGATTTTTATAGTAATCTTTTTCTATCAACACTGCAGCCCTATTTGTGAATCCGCTTCGAATTCATATTCGTTTCGAATGCTCGATTCGATTTGAATTCGTTTTGGTATTTTTGAACTCGATCGAAAATAAAATTGTCCACTACAAAATAGTCGCCATTTCTTAAATGGGAAATTTTATTAAAATGGGTAAACCTCTTCGAAAAATTCTAACCTTGGTTAAATTTTGACGGTTTGTAATTATAAATTGTTGAGCAAAAACAATTTAATAAAATAAATAAATAAATGGTTTATTTTTATTTGTTTTCTTTTTTTAGAGTTTAACTTGTTTCATAGAAATTGTTGTAATTAAGTGTGTTTAAAAATTAAATGTTTTGTTATAGATAAATTAGATTATAATTTTATGTTTTATAGTTATATTATGGCATATATAGTTTGTTTGATTTTTTTGTTTAGTGTTTACGATTTGAAGTGTGGTTTGCAACAAGTAGTTTTGATTTTAATAATTCATTTCAATAAAGTTTGCAAAAGATAGAATTCAAAAATTAAATATGGACACAATTGCACATTATTTTTCAAGCGATACCGATAGTGATAGTGATGATACTTCACCTCATCTATTATTTAAGTCACTTCGTGACAAATCTAATATTTTCGAGCTACCTAATACAGAGTGAGTTGAACTTCTTTTTGTATGTGAAATGTTTATGTTTATCAATTTAAATTCCAGGTTCAATAAATTATTCAGACTCTCCAAAGATGCAGTGAAATATCTCATCAAATAAATAAACGATGAATTACCGATCTGAGCTAGATCAACAAGTTGTCCCAATATTTTAAAATTAGCGGCCACTCTACGGTTTTGTGCTCAAGGCAGCTATCAATAAAGCGTTACCGAAAACGTCACGAAAGCATTACCAAATGACTTTCTTATTGGTTTGTCGCAATCATCAGTATCAACTGCTATTAGTGATGGTCTTTTAGCGATAGAACAAAAGGTATGCTCCAAATGGATATCATTTCGCCAAACATTCCGCGATAGAAAAACTGCAGCTGTTTACTTCTACAATATTTCCTGGTGTAATCGGCTGTGTGGATGGAACCAATATTAATTTATTTTAACCAGTAGAGAATGAACACCTCTCTTTTAATAGGAAGGGAAAGCATAGCTTTAACACAATGATTGTAAGTTTGTTATATATTTAGGGTTTTATCAAAATTTAAAATTACTATTAAATAATATAAAATGTATTTTAGACATGTGACCTAGGGTTTCTCAAACGGGATCCCGGGGGTAAATTTTCATCCCGTTTTCCCGGGATTTCATCACGGGATCCCGGGTATCCCGCAAATTATTATTAACATTTTTTTTACTTTTTTCAAAGATATTAAAAATTTTCTCACTCGAAAATCGAGTAGTTTTTAATTCTTTTTCTCTGTAGTAATTAATTTCGTTCAAAATTAGGAAAATGTTTTTTGACACATATGATGTCATGTTTTTTTGTATGATATTTTTTGACACATATAAAATTAAAACCAATAAAACTTAATATAGGTAAATTTTTCTGAGAAATCTACCTAAAACTTGCGCTTCATTTCTCTTAATTTATATTTAATGGTTCTCTTATGAAGGCGATTAATAGAGGAATGAGACATGTTTACAATGTGATTTGCAATTTCATCTGGATTTATTTCATTGTTAGCACGATTAACTGAGTTTGAGTCATCCAGCTTCCGAAGAAGACTCCAAGCTGCCCTACTAGAATGGGAAAAATCAATGTTTTCAACAGCGTTAAACCACTTTTGTTTCCTCGCGGTGTCCAGTGAGAATATTAAGTCATCAACTACGTCTGCCTCACCACTACTGAGGTGATAATTAGAAAAATCTAGCTTTTTAGAGTTTCCCGGGATTTCCCGGGAGCCCGGGAATTTAACATTTTTTGTCCCGGCTTCCCGGGATTTGAATTTTTACGGGAAATGAGAAATCCTAATGTGACCACAATATGAGGATAATGGCTGTAGACTCAAGGTACGGAGGAGCTTCACATGACTTGCTTGTTTTGACTTTATCAACCTATCGTGAATATTTACATCAGAATTACAATACTGCTAATTCTAATTATAGGTTGCTCGGTAAGTGTATAATTGTTCATTGAAATAGATCTTTGTTGTGTAACTTTTGTTCTATTTCTAGGTGACTCTGGCTATCCGCTAGAGCCTTGGCTATTGACACCATTTAGGGCCACAAACGAAAGCAGTTGAGAAGCTCTATACAACACGTTGCGGAATGTCATAGAAAGATGCATTGGCGTTCCTAAGGTTTGATTTCAGTGTCTTTTAAGTGCAAGGGAACTACACTATGCTCCCAAAAAAGCTGCACAAATAGTAAATGTGTGTGCAGCTTTGAAAAATATGTGTCTTTATATCAGAGTTCCTTTTAAACAATCAAAAGAAAATGTTGTTAACTCAGAAGTGCAAATAGAAATTGATGTCCCATGGGATGAAAATGCCTTAGCAGACAGATAAGAAATAATATTTTAAATTCAATTACATAAGCTTTTTTGAAAATAATTTGAAAATTGTATTGAAAATTATAAAAAAAATAGCTTATGTATAATATAATAGATCAACAATTAGAAATTTAATTCAATAAAATGTTTTATTTATGTATTGTCTTACATATTTCAATTTTATATTCATATTAATTCATTTTATAATTCATTTCAATATTATATTATTTTTTACATAAATAGTTTATTTGAACTTTAATAATAATTAAATTGCTTAGTTACTAATAAATATTTTTTTTATATTAATCTTTGAATATATTATATCACATATAAATGAAGTTTTCTTATATCACATTTCTTCCATCATATTTATTTCTCTTATTTGTATTTTCCGCTCTTCTAGAGAAAATTTTCTTTTTTCTTAAACGTATTGCTTTTCAAATAGTTTTAGCATTTGTTGCAGAGTTTTATTTGTGTCTATCAATGTCTCTCCAACACTGTGCAGTTTGTCATTCACGTTTTCTTGAAAACGTTTTTGACACTACACCTGCCTTTCTAGTAATAGCTTTTTTGATAGTTTTTGTTTATCATTTCTTGTTGGGTGCATTTGAACTTCCTCGGTATTTTGTGTTGTAGCATTGCTATTATCAAATTCAATGGATACTGGAGGAATGTTTTCTATATTTGGTAGACACAATTCTGTATTCCCAAAAGATACAGCAACTGCAATCCCATTCACTGATTCTTTTAAACTTATTTTCCTAATAACAGTTTCTTCAAACTGAGAGAATGTATACGATTTTGATGGGCCGCCTCCAGTTATTGAGATATTGATTTTATTTTACTTCAGTTTTTTTTATATTATATTTATAGTCTGCCCAGACTTTTTTCAACCCTCCGAACTTCTAACAGGCGGTCCAATGCTGTTCAGCCGCACTTCAACTTCTTTCCATAGATTTTTGGAACTGGTTCGGCCTTCCGGTGATGTATTGAATCCCTTTGCTAATGCTTGGTGATCTTCCATAAAGTTGACTAAAGCATCATATTGTTGTAAAGTTGTATTTTTTTATGCCCTAATAAAGCATATAATAATTAGAATATGTTATCTTAGCTTTGGAATTCCCAAAAATGGACGAAGGAGGTGAATACAACACTAAGCATCTGCATTGACAAAATACTTAATACGACAGTTAAAAATCCAAGACTGTTGGGGGAAACATTCGACCCATTGCTTAAATTTAATTCTCATGCACAATAAGTGATGTCTAGATTTAATTACATGAATTATTAGCGGGTAGTTCATAGACCAAGGATAAAAATAATAAACCGACCTATTATAAACTATGCTGCACCCATATGGACACCCAAAGTTGCTGAAACTCACTGGAAGAAGTTAAAAAACAATACAAAACACAGCATTGAGAACCGCAACCGGATGTCATTTGATGGCTCTCCGAGATCACTTGCACTTGCTCCTAAAGACTGGATTTGGGGGATTTCTTTCGGAGTTTCCAAAACGGTGAAATTTGAGGCAGAGCGTTCTGCGAACAATGTAGCTTGCAATGTCGAAGATTTAGTACCTGAATTTAAAGAATTAATGGCACTGTAAAAACTTTTGACAGAAATAAAATAAATCGTTAGAAAACAAACATTTGAAGAAATTTAAGATAAAAAATATTACTTCGAAATTTGCCCATATTGCTTCCACGAGTTAAGACGCAATAAAGGTCACTAACAGGCCTTCGTCTATACCTGTTAGAAGTCTATGTACAACTGGGACGACAGGTGCACAGAGGTTTGGTACCTTTCATGGTTTGACCCTACCTGAGTCCTCTTTAGTGTGTACCCAAAAGAGGGTGATAATTAAGGGAGCACCTTTCCGCGACCTGGGTGGCTAAGCCGAGGTCCCCGTTACCGCTTGACATGACAACAGGTTTACGATTTGCAAGACCAGGCTGGAGCCTACTATAACTCAGGTTCTTCGGTTTCGCTAAGCCCCTTATCGCTGTATAAAAGAGAATCAATTGCTTCGCAGCACTAGATGCGTTCTACCGCAATTAAGATCCGGTCAGTCACGAATATTAAATAACTACATGGACAGACCCGACCCCCAAGCTATCAACAAATGTCCCGCATATGAGGGCACAACACATAATGGTTAGCACCAATTAATATGTCCAGAGAATATGACGGACCTGTTAAGGAAGATCTGTGGAATCGCCCTAGGGTTGGAACCCAGAAACTGCAACAAAACGCAGGAAATATACTTCTCTAGAGGTCGCGAGCAGAGATACTACTACTCCTACTTTTGTATAAAGCAGAACCAATAATCCAGTCATATACCAGAGTATATTGGACTGATTCTCGACTCACCTTCAAGAATCATGTTAGTCATGAAATTGAAAAATGCGAAAAATTCAGATTCGTTTTTCGAAAACCGATTCGTTTATTATATGCCCTGCTAAATAAAAAACTTTACTTGTAAACATAAAAAAATAATATATGTTATTATTAAACCAACCCTAACGTATACATTATGAAGCACCGGCTTGGTTTAACTATGCTGAAGTTCACCAGAGAAAAGTTAAATCATACAAAATCGTTGCCTAAAAATAATTCATGGGCTCCCTTTTTGATTATTCTACTTTTGATTATTATGAAATATCCCAACATGACTAACACTAACACTACATGAAATATCCTTATTTTATACAAGCACATGAAATATCCAAACTTCCCACAATAGCTAATTACCTCAACAAACGTAAATCATTTTCTACTGTACCGAACAAATCGCGACACCGAATTATCGAAATTTTTATTTTTTGTATTGCACTTTTTACACAAAAATACAAATTTCGATAATTCAGTGTGGAACTTGTCCGGTAGTTAGAAAAGAATTCACTATATCACTAGTCTCTACCAATTTCAAAGCAAACGCATACAATACTAACAAAACAATCCACAATAAATAAAAGATAAATAATTACAAACTCTTACATTAACTATAAAAGATAAATAATTACAAACTCTTATATTATAATAACATTTATATATACATTATTTGTTTTTATATACTATATAAAAACAAATAATCAGAACACATAATGTAAAAATATCCAATAATTATTTTTAGTTTAATAATTAAGATAACCTACTGAATTTACTTACATTTTAAATTTTTTGGTTGGTATTTTGACAAAACTAACTAACTTCGTTAACAAAACAAAGGACGAACAAAAATTCGTTCATGATCGTACAATTATTACTCGAAAACGAATTGCCAGATAAGGGAAATTTATGTTCGTTTCATGTTATTCGTTTTAGCTCAAAAATTATACGTTTTCTTATTCACAAATACCACTCATTCGAAAATAGAGTTCGTTTACTCGAATTCGTATTCACAAATAGGGCTCCTGGTTCATAGAGTTTAATTACAATTATTACTCATTTATAATCCTATTGAAAAATATTATTTATTAGATTAATATAATTGAAAATAAATTATGGACTATTGATATTTTCAAAATATCTGCTCAATACTTTGACCTTATGGGTCCTCATCCGGTTGTATTTAATAATATAAAATAACAAGGCATTTTTATTTTGGCTTGAAAATTTTTATTAAAACTATTTTTACTTCGGTCTTAAAGACCTAAGTACTACATTCATGAGCTAAAAGTGAAATTCTTACCCCCGCTTTTTGGCATTTCTCGACGTTTTAGGACCTACTGATTCTAAAAAAGCAAAAAAAAAATTGATGTCTGTCTGTCGGCCGGCCGTCACAACCTACGAAATCTAGAAAACCGCTGGACGGATTTCAAATTTTTTTTTTCGAAAAATAGGTTTACTCAATTAGAAGATTCGAAAGGACGATGTGTTCGATAACTGTACCGGAAGTGTGTCAAAAAAATCGTCAAGTGTGTTAAAACAAGGAAATTTGCATATTTTTTGCTTAAAAAACGTTCATTTTAAGTGATTACGAGTAGGAACATTGAATTTGGAGAAATCTTGATGGTCGGAATTGGTATGTGAGACCAAAATCTAGATTATTGCATTATAAGTTTGTCAACAAAATGTTGTCAAGTGTGTCAAAAGAAAGGTTTTTATTTATTTGTTTACCCAATTTTTTGAAAAAAAAAAAAATAAATAATAGTAGATTCTTGTATGAGCTTAGAATGAAGGCAATTCTTCACGAGGATGAAGTTTCCCGGAACGAGCGTAGCGAAAGGAGGGAATCATCCGAGTGAAGAATTACCTTCATCCTAAGCGAATACAAGATACTATTTGTATCCACGACTACAAATATTTCAAATAATTTCATTCAAATTTTCCTGTAAAAGTTTATATCGCCATATTGAAATAAATCTATGAAATATAAAACAAAACAAAACATGTTTGTTTATTTTATATGTATTGTTCTTGTTTTATCTGTTTATATTACTATACTAACAAATCAAGTTTTTAATTTGTTAGGGGAATTTTGAATAAATAAAATGGAATGAAATAAATAAAAAAGAATTTGATATATAGAAAGGAATGAATACAATTACAATGAAAGATATACGCATGGAAAGTATATATTCTTTAGTAGTCGTGGATAAAATTAATTATTTGTTTGACATGAAATTTTATTATTATTATTGAGAATTATGGCATTATAAACTTGTCAAAAAAATGTTGTCAAGTGTGTCAAAAAATGATTTCATTTATTTTTTTAGATAAGTTTTTGAAAAAAAAAAAAAAATTTAGCTGTTTGTTTACGTTATTATATTATTATACTAGGGGGTACCCCGCGGGCTTCGCGTCAAGTGTCAAGATTCATTTAAATCAATTCAGCCGTTTCGGAGCTTATCCCGAACAGACAGACAGACATCGAATATTATTTATATAGATTATTATTATATTTATAATTGAACATGGAAATTTTTCAATTTTTTACAGTTTTTGAAATATTTTTGGAATTTGGAAAAGTTTCAATTTTTGATTTTGTAAGAATTTTTGGAATATTTTTAAAATTTTGAAAAAATTTAAATGTTTGATTTTATTATAATTTTTAAAATTTTGGAAAAAGTTCCAATTTTTGATATTGTTGTAATTTTTACAATATTTTTGGAATTTTGGAAAAAGTTTGAATTTTTGAATTTTTAAGAATTTTTGGAATGTTATTAGAATTTAGAAAAAGTTTATATATTTGATTTTATTCTAATTTTTAGAATATTTTTAGAATTTTGAAAAAAAAATTTTTGGATTTTATATATATCTTTAGAATTTTGAAAAAGTTTCAATTTTTGATTTTGTTAGAATTTTTGGAATATTTTAAGAATTTTGAAAAATTTAAAATTTTTGATTTTATTATAATTTTGGAAAAAGTTTCAATTTTTGATATTATTATAATTTTTGCAATATTTTAAGAATATTGAAACAAGTTTAAATTTTTGAATTTTTAAATATTTTTGGAATATTATTAAAATTTGGAAAAACTTTAAATTTTTGATATTATTCTAATTTTTGGAATATTTTTAGAATTTTGAAAAAAAAAAATATGGAGGGGCTGAAATCTCAAGCTCTGAGATATCAAGACTTCGGTCTGGGTTAGGGATTTTGATATAGTTTTCGGCAAAAAACTTTTATTGGGACATGGTTTTTAGTTTTGTGCAGCGATGTATATCAAACATAACTCTTTGTTAGTACATGTATTATTTTATCTCTGTTTAGAAATTTATTGCAAAACTAACACCAAACATCAATACTTTGCCGGAAAATTATAACAGATCATAAATTAACATAATTTAGTGAAAAGATTATACAATCAGCAAACTACTCAATTACCTCTCCATTTAGTGTTTGGAGAAAATATTACAAAATCACTAATTCATATTTTCAAAATTCCAAAAATATTGTAAAAATTAAATAAAATGAAACTTTTTTCAAAATTCCAAAAATATTCCAAAAATTATTACAAAATCGAAGATTAAAACTTTTTTCAAAATTTCTTAAAATATTGCAAAAATTATAACAAAATCAAGAACACAAACTTTTTTCAAAATCCCAAAATTATTTCAAAAATTGTAATAAAATCAAATATTTAAACTTTCTCTAAATTCTAATAATATTCCAAAAATTCTTACAAACTCAAAAATTCAAACTTTTTCCAAAATTCTAAAAATATTGCAGAAATTAAAACAATACCAAAAATTGAAACTTTTTTCAAAATTCCAAAAATTATAATAAAATCAAAAATTTAAAATTTTTCAAAATTCTAAAAATATCCCAAAAATTTTTACAAAATCAAAAATTGAAACTTTTTTCATAATTCTAAATATATATATATAAAATTCACAAATTCAAAAATTCTATTTTTATTTTTCAAAATTCAAAAGATATTGCAAAACTTATAACAAAATCAAAAATACAAACTTTTTTCAAAATTCCAAAAATATTTCAAAAACTATAACAAATTAAAAAATTTCCATGTCCAATTTCATTTTCAATTGCATTTACGTCATAAAAACATAGCTACATTTTTTTCCAAAAAATTGGCTAGAAAAATAAATGAAATCATTTTTTGACACCCTCGGCAACATTTTTTTGACAAACTTATAATGCAATAATCTAGATTTTGGTCTCGAATACCAATCCCGACTATCACGATTTCTCCAAATTCAATGTTCCTACTCGTAATCACTTAAAATGAACGTTTTTTAAGTAAAAAATATGCAAATTTCCTTGTTTTGACACACTTGACAACATTTTTTTGACACACTTTCGATACAGTTATCGAACACATCGTCCTTTCGGCTCTTCCCATTAAGTAAACCTATTTTTAGAAAGAAAATTTTTGAAATCCGTAAAGCGGTTTTCTAGATTTCGTAGGTTGTGACGGACGGCCGACAGACAGACAGTAGGTCCTAAAACGTCGAGAAATGCCAAAAAAGTGGGGGTAAGAATTTCACTGTCTTTTAGACCGAAGTTATAGAATTTTTGAATTTTGAAAAAAGTTTCAATTTTTGATTTTGTAAGAATTTTTGGAATATTTCTGGAATTTTTTAATTTTTAATTTTTGATTATATTATAATTTTTATAATTTTGGAAAAAGTTATAACTTTTGATTTTGTTATAATTTATGCAATATTTTTAGAGTTTTTGAAAAAAGTTTTAATCTTTGATTTTGTAATAATTGAAATATTTTTAGAATTTTGTTTAAAAAAGTTTGAATTTTTGATTTTATTTAATTTTTACAATATTTTTGGAATTTTGAAAGAAATATGAATTTGTGATTTTAAAATATTTTCTCGAAACGCTAAATGAAGAGGTTTTTGAGTAGTTTGCTGAGTATCATCTTTTCACTAAATTATGTTAATTTATAATCTGTTATAATTTTCCGACAACGTATTGATGTTTCGTTTGTATTACATATCTAATAGTAGGGGAGCCCGGGATGCTAAATTTGCAGTTACTAGAGCGTCATAGGGACTTATTGGATTGTGAAGTTTACGTTCTAAAATGAAAAAAGTTTATGTCAAGTTTTCCATTTTAGTGGGGGGGAGAGCGTGTAAGAATTTTTAAAAATGTAAAAAAAAACAGTCACATAAAAATACTCGAGCGCGTCAGATATTCATAGAGTATATGCGCTTTGTCTTTCTGATAACCGATACATATAAATCTGACGATTAACTAAAGGGAGGTGGGCGTATAGAGAGGTGGAAAAACAAAAAAAAAAAAAGTTATTCGAGCGTGTCAGATATTCAAGGCTTATGTAAAGTGAACTCAAAAAAGTGTCCTATTTAAATGACTGACGATTTAAACGTGACCAAAAGTCATGGCTGATTTTGAAAAATGTAAAAATAAAATGTGACCTTGAGATACTCGAGCGCGTCAGATTTTTATGCAGGGGGATCAACTAGATGTCTTCGTCCTCCGATGATAATCTGACAATTATATGGAGGGGTATTGTTCGTCTGACAATTTTAAAGTGACAATTATTTGTCGTTTCTATTTCTATGTAATTTTTTTCAAAAACAGTATTTTTAATCTACAACTGTAGTAAATTTAATAGTTAAAAAGTCATAATTTACCATTTTGTTTTATGTTACTAGGATTATCTCAGTTATATTAATGCTTTTGGATTGAAAATTACGATTACTACAATTAATGTAATATGAAATATTTGACAATTGATTTTTCCTGCAATTAAGCGAGCAAACATTTACTAGATTTTGGAGTGTTTTTAATTTGTTTTTAAACAGTGCATGAAATTCACAAAATAACTTATAAATACAACAAACAAATTAAAGCGTCTAGCAGCCACCAAAAACGTGTACACTATGGTGATCAGCTGAGATGGCGTCATGCCAACAGACGCTCTAGTGGAGTCGGTGCGAGAGAGTAAGAGATAAAGAAAGAGTGAGAGAGAAGTGAGGCGCGGAGTGGGGAATACACAGCTCTCAGCATCTGTACGCTCCATCTTTTATTGACGATTTTACCTGAATCGCCCCATGAAAACTGTCAGAATATATGTTTTCCGTAATCCTGATAGGATTACCTTCAAAATTAAAAATAAGTTTATCGCGCTCGAGTATTTCAAGGTGTCGTTTTTTTTTTACACCTTTGTGACTCGCCTATTTCCTTATGTCACGGTCAAATTGTCAGATTATTGAAATATACACTTTTCTGGGTGTATTTAACTTACCTTCTCTTAATCTGACGCGCTTGAGTTTTTCTGACGGTTGATTTTTTTTTACTAATCTGACGGGTTGCCCTCGACGCACCCCACTACATTGAGGGTTCATATTTGGTAGGAGTACATTACAGGGTGCAAGTTTTCTCCCCATATGATTTTCTGACGCGCTCGAGTAACTCGCAAAATCCCCGCTTGGGCTCCCCTACTATAAACAGAGATAAAAAATACATATACTTTAACAAAAAGATATGTTTGATATACATCGCTGCCCAAAACTAAAAACTATGTCCTCATAAAAGTTTTTTGCCGAAAACTATATAAAAATCCTTAACACAGACCGAAGTCTTAATATCTCAGAGCTGTGAGATTTCAGCCCCTCCATATTTATTGTTTTACGTTTTTATTACTTATACATAGATGTTTCCATAGATTTATTATAGAAGTTTTTTATATCGTTTTAAATATCAGCATGTATCATTATTAACCGACATTTTATTTAAATATATCTTATCATCACTGATTATTTCTATGAGCTTTTTATATATTTCTTCGATTTGTATGAATTGTAATCTGCCTAACTTTTTAATTTCTAAAATATGATGTATTGTCAAATTCTCAAAAATAACTGCCTCTGTTTCTAGCTTGGTACCCAAAACGTAACATTTCCATTCATCACAATAAAGTCAGAAATTCTCAAAATAACTTCATTGTTTTTCAATTGAACTATAGAGTCATTCATTTTTATCGATTGACTATACCAATGAGTGTATGAAGAACTGTTAATGCAAATTCGTACGAAAAAAGGCATGTTTTTGTGAGTTTTTGACGACACAGTTAAAATCTCTTTATTAAAACCAATAGTACATTGAAGTATGACATTTGAAGAATATTGTATAAAATTTTCAGGAAGAAATATTAAAAAACACGGCAATGGCAGCAATTATTCGGACGTGTCTCGGAATAAAGTAGAATTGCGGTGCCCCTCAAAAAATCAAAGTTAGATAATAGTTTTCCCCAGGTAACGCTGGGTGGGTTTTTTGAAATTTTAATTTTTCATTTTTTTGGAACACTTTGAAGAGAAAAACGCGATTTTTTGCGAAAAAAATCGGCTAATTTGTTATTGTAAAATAAAAATTATTAACAAAATTTGCAAAAACTCTCCAGTGTTACCTCGTAAATTATGTACAGAAACAGTGTTCAAAATTTCAAAAGGATCGGTGCAGTAGTTTTGAAGTTATGAGGGGAACTGACTTTGAAAACGTAAATTGTGGGGAAAACGCTTTAAAGTTTTGAACAATAAAAAATCTGGTATAAAACGTTCATAAGCAAATTAAAAAATACTCGTAACTTCGTGAATTGTGCTCCAATCGACTTGAAATTTTGACACAATATTCTTAAAATATTATACATTCAATAAAAAAAATAAAAAAAAAATGTTAATACCCTACCCCCTCCTTAAGCTTCCAACAAACAACATCCAACATTAATACAAAATAAAATAATGTGAAATTCCTATAGAAAACGATTCAAAATGATAGGATAATGCACCAAAATTCGACTTTTACGATAAGAAACGATTGAAACGGATAGGAAATAACAGAAAATAAAATAATATGAAATATCCCATTGAAAACGATTCAGAACATAACAAAAAACGATAGGAATCGATTACCAAAAAACGATAGGAATGGATTAAAGCGATACAAACATTCTATTGGAAAAAAACGATGCAGCCCCATCCATGTTTATTCAAAAACCGCATAGGGAACGATAGAAAATGGTTCTATTTGTTTACTAGATTTTCATGTCTATCAGAAAATAACGATAAGAAACAGCCAGAAACGATAGAAATTGAATATGGCTGCAAAAGGCAAAACGTAAAAGTTCGCATCCGTTTCTATGGAAAAAACGATTCCATTACTCAATACCCATTGATTCTCATTCAAAAACCGCATAGAAAACGATAGAAAACGGCTCTATCGGTTTCTATCATTTTTTTTACAAGGGAACATATCTTAAATGGATATATCTCTAGTAAAGTGCAATCAAAAAAAATTTATTCAAATGAATAAACCAATTATCTAAAACATTTAAGGTTATTATTACTTAAATTATTTGTTTAGAATGACGGTCGATACAGTTCAGGATCCAATTTTTAAGATGTTAACCTAATGCAAGAAATTAAATGATTTATGGACCCTATTGAAGCTTCGACACTGCTCACACTTTCTCTTCCGTTGTTCTCTTCATTCCTCTACATAGCTATTTGTAACGCTTGCTCTGGTGTTTCGCCTTTGTTTCATATACCAATCTGTTTTGAACTGCTTGATTCATCCCTTGAGTAAATACTTTGACGTATCGAAGTCTCCATGGATAGTTTTTGATTTCGGAGAGATCATCTCAAGAACTCTTAAGACAGTTTTTCGAAATGTATAGTTTTTATATTTCTCTTTAATTTCAGTGATGCGATGCTTAAACGTTTCCGTTGATTAAATTTTGATTACCTACGTTTGTAAAGTAGAATTTATTCTAGCACATACAAGGAAGTGACCGGTTCATTGAAAGCACTTCTAACTATTCGCATACCCAGAAAAGAAACGTGCTATTGCCTATTACTAGCAGGTAATCAATTTCATTTCGAGTGTTGCCATTCGGTGTGATTCAATTCCGCTCTTTAGTCGATCGGTGCCGAAAGAAAGTACTGGCAATTCTTAAATGATTTGATAATGAAAAATTATTCAATTTCTCACAATGAAGTCGCGTTTAGATGTTGATTTCACAACTTCTTACATTGCTATGTTATGTTATAGAAAGTCTCCTTATCGACGGTCTTAATTTCAATGCATAATGAACGGTAATAAAAAAGATGTTGTTGTATACTCCTTGATGGTCATTTTATCATAGCGATACACCTGTATCAAATATTCTTAGAGAAGAATGGCCTGCACTACAGAACAAATATTGGATATCCAGATCCTGCTTTTCCATAAATTACTTTCTAATTTCAGTCAGAACGATGATATTTATTCTTTAGCCCACCTCCCCTTCGTTTCTAGATTCTTATATTTTTATATTTTTTGTCCTTAGATTTTTCTAGTTTCAAGTCATATTCAGGATTTCACAGACAATACTTAGCATGAAATCAATTTCAGTTGCAGTAGCTTATCACTTGCCACCTTGACCCGTAGTACCTTTGATTGATTGGTCAATGGTTTAATAAAAACAAGTTGAATTAAATCTAGATTTTAATCAATGCTTTTAAGTTTGTCTCAGGCTTTACATTTTGAAAAAGGGCTTCAAAATTAGCCACTGACATTCTGACCAATTCATGGAATTAATTGCTTGGTTAGGCTAAAATAATTTTTTTCTCATCGTTTTTTGTAGAATACAGGTAAGGTTTACTCATTTCAAAATTTTACCATGGTTTAATTACACTCGGAATGCAATCTTTTTAATATGAATTATGAATGAAGCAAGAACTCACAACGCTCGTATACTGTGTATTTTAACCACTAACATAATTTTTCAACCTGGGTTTATGTTTAATCCAGTAAATTAATTTTATTAAATCATAAAAATAAATTTATGTATTTAATAATAAAAAACGCTCGTATAGTACCCCAGTGCAGCAACCACAAACTCCATCTGTTAAAAAGTTTATCAAAAAATACAAAATTTATTGGATAACCCTCAAACACAGGTGTAGCCACAACTAAACAAATTTGTTAACGCTCTAATATGTTAGCGCGATAATTTATTATCGGGATGAATTTAGTTTCATAGTTTGAAATCTGATAATATTAGCGCCGTAATTTATTAGCCCGCTAGCTATTGCAAAACTTAGGGTTATAATTATTGCGCCACCGAACGATAGATGATCACTCAAGTGTGACCCCAACATTAACAATGATTCATAAAAAAAATTGAAATTATTTCCAAATTCTTAAATATTTATTTTAGTTTTTAAAAATGTGATATAATTCGTTTAAACCTTTTAACCTAAAAAAATAGTGAGTTTGATCATTTGACTAAAATATATTCAACTTGTAATTTTTTCTCAGAAGCTCTAGTCAAACAGAATTAGTTCTTCTTTACAGATTGCTTCATCGTAACAATTATTCGAAGGCGGAGCGGTAGATTGTGTCTCTATAACATCAGGCTAAAATCAAATAAAAAAAGTTATTACTCCATAAATAATGTTTTAGAATAATGTTATAGTATTTGTTTTGTTTTTTTAGTTGTCGGTCTTCTATTACATTTGCTAAAGATTTTATTTAAGATAATTGGTGTTAAGGTGGTAAAGAGGCCAAGAGTTTCTTCGACAAATTTTATGAAATACGTCGTGGCTTATTCAAGTCTACTGAATTAAAATTTCCAAGCCGGATAATTATGCATAAACATTATCTTTCGCATATACAGAATATAGAATTGTAAGGTTTACACACCAGCTTTTCCCATAGACAAAAATGGAAAAAGAAATCTTAATTTTATTTAGAACAGAAAATATATTTACCTCTTCTTCTTCAATTTTACCTATCGTTGCCAATTCAATTTGCTCCACATTTGTGTTTTCAGATTTAACTGTTAAATTTTCTTGCAAGTTTATTGAACTTTCTATGCCAATGTCTGTCGTTTTCTATAATGTAAATATTTAAAAAATAAACATAAATGAAAATTTTAAAGTTGTACTAATTTAGAAGCAGGTTTTTGTATGTCAAATCTAGTAGCAAAGCAAGGTTCATACTAGATACTAGATTTATTTGTCTGTTTGGAATATTTTTCATTATTAAACAAACTTCAAACTCAAGCTTAGTCACAGAAATTTTATTAACAATAGTTCTTGAACTTAGTTTTTATGGAGTCAGCTTTTATGAGGTGTCTCATGTTATAAATGAAGAAAACCCTATTATGTTTGCGTCTAGCAGTTTATCACCAGCGCAGAATAACTATTCATCATTACATCCGATCGTGAAGGTCTTGCAATAATATTTGCACTTAAAAAATTCCATAATTATATATACTAGGAGGGCCCGGCGTGCTTCGCTACGCTTATAAATAAAGTTTTTGCGTAGACATTTTGTTGACGTAGAAGCAATGATTTCAAAAAGTGGTAATGAGAAATGCTAGCATATAATTTTTAATTTTTCTTTTTAAATATATGAATGAAAAATAATCAGAACTCTAGCTGATCAGTTCGGATATATGAAAAATTAGCGATCAAATAAGTTTGAGATCAAATAAGCTTACTTGAAAACTTATTTGATCGCTAATTTTTCATATATCCGAACTGATCAGCTAGAGTTCTGATTATTTTTCATTCATATATTTAAAAAGAAAAATTAAAAATTATATGCTAGCATTTCTCATTATCACTTTTTGAAATCATTGCTCCTACGACAACAAAATGTCTACGCAAAAACTTTATTTATAAGCGTAGCGAAGCACGCCGGGCCCTCCTAGTATATATTAAAAATTCTAACAATCAAATTTACGATCTCAAATTATCATACCAAACACACAGATTACAAAATTGTCGCTGAAAAAAAATACAACAATCAATATTTTATTCTCTTTCATTCACAAACAATATATATTAAAAATTCTAACAATCAAATTTACGATCTCAAACTATCATACCAAACACACACATTACAAAATTGTCGCTGAAAAAAAATTAATCAATAATCAATTTTTTATCCTCTTTCATTCACAAACAATATATATTAAAAATTCTAACAATCAAATTTACGATCTCAAACTATCATACCAAACACACACATTACAAACTTGTCGCTGAAAAAAAAATACAACAATCAATTTTTTATCCTCTTTCATTCACAAACAATATATATCTAACTAAATATTAACGTATTAATATATAAGATAAAACAACAAAGAAAAATAACGTCCATACTCTCCTAGATCAATGCGTAAACTGAAAAGAAAATATAAAATACTATAAACAAAGAAAAGATTTGGACGATTCCATTTGATCCATTTGATTTGATTTGAGGGGAGGCAGTGAATTCAAAAATACATTATAATTCGTCTATAACTTGTTTATTTATGATCCGAAAAATCCCAAAAATCTCTCAGATCTAGGTTACACTAATATCAGTTAGCAGTGAAAATTTGGAATGAGTGAAAATTGGAATAAAAAAGCCTTAGGCTGTACAAAGTACAAAGTTAGCTTATGAATATATAAGATGTTAAATCTTCAAAAATTCAAATTGATCATCATTGATCAGCCCTCAATCCAACGGTCTTAGCGAGAGATACAAACTGTAAAAAAGTCATTAAAGCATTTAAACAAATTTTACGTTCATGGAGGGATCAGTTTTTATTGTTTTGAAATTTTTTTTTATTTTTGATCTACGGGTGTGACAACCCCGCGTACTCCAGTCCCTGCTATTGACATACGAGTTAACGTGAGATATCACATACCACTGTCAATAGTAGTGAGATATCACTAGCCAAGGTGACATCTTAGGGATCGTGGCGGATGAACTGTATTCAGTCAATGGTAGCACCCTCAATCTTAGCTGTGAAATAATCCTTGATGATGAGACACTATTGCTTCCTTAAGGAAACGAGCCTTCATATAACTATGTGCGGGCTTTAATCTTCAAGAAAGACGGTGCGTCACAGGATCAAGTAATATGCAACCGGCTGGATTATTGGATGCTACATTTTTGTTTTGTTTCAGCAAATTTTTGTAAAAATTTGCTATTTACTTTTTAATTTATGTACTTTTATTTTATCTATTCTATCATAAAATATTGGCCTATGTCATATTTTGTCAGTGATAGGATTTATTATCCATTCTTTAACAAAAAATATAAAAAAACAAAAAAAGAAAGATTTACGTCCATCAACACCTCTGAACGTATGTTGTTGTGGGACCTTGGTCTTAAAAGGTTTTTATGTGTTATTGTGACACATATTGTAATTCCTACTACACAACACATTTTATTAAAAAAAAAATATTCAGAATGCAGGAACGGCTAAGGAAATTTGGAACAAATGGAAGAGCCTGTTCCAAAATTCAGGATTTAAGCCTAAAATAGGACTATTACAGAAGCTGTGTCCTGTCCAACTAGTTGAATGTAAATCCGTAAAAGATTACGTTCCCGAAATTGTATCAACTGCAAACAAGCTGACTAGCATTGGTTTTACTGTTGCGGACGAATGGATTGGAAGCTTTCTTCTTAAAGGATTGCCATTTGCCAGATTATTGCAAGCCAATGGTGATGAGAATTGGGGCGTCGGGAATTCCGATATCTGCTGACAACATTAAAATGAAACTCTTACAGGATGTCAAGAAGGAATCGTCAAATTGTACTAGTCAAACCAGTAGTGCATTGTATACATTGAAACCGAAGAAATTCTATAAACGTTTCAAGCAGAAGAAAGAACAAAATGGAGACAGCAATAAGTTAGGAGTTCAGTGTTCCAATTGCAATGGTATTGCTATTAATACATATTGCTACTAATTGTTCCTCGCCCATAAGTGTTCAAAATTCTAATGTCAAGAAACAAGGAGGTAAAGCTCTTGTTTTCGCTTTGCAAGCAGACTTATGTAATCCAGACACATGGTAGTTAGACAGCAGAGCTTCAGTTCATATTGTTGGAACCAAACACTTGCACGCAACTGTTATCGTATATATATATATATATATATATATATATATATATATATATATATATATATATATATATATATATATATATATATATATATATATATATATATATATATATATATATATATATATATATATATATATATATTTCTCTGTTTTGTAGTTTTGTTTTTGACATAGATAAAACACATTTTTATTGTACTAATAAAATATCTCTCATAAAAGTTGTTTCACTGCTTATCTTAATCTCTAACAGGTTATTGGCCCAGTCACATCAATTAAAGTGTAAAGTTTTGCCATATAATAAAGTAATTTTAATTTTTTCAATTGAATAAATTTTGAGGTTATGGCCGAATTATTAAAGTATTCAGTTTCAAAACTTGGCAACGCAAATTATTTTGTGTGAAAGTACCGCATGGAAATGTTATTTCTTCGAGAAAATTTATGGGATGTTATCACTAAAGATATTCCTAATCCTGTAAATGATGATAGGGAAAAGAGAAAAGACAAAGCACGTGCATTAAATGGTCTTGTAGTTGAAGATAACCAGCTACGACATATCCGGAAGGTTAATACAGCAAAAGATGCGTGGTTAAGTTTACAGGGTTATCATGAAAAGTCGACACTAAGAAATAAAGTTCAAATTATGCGACGAATATGCAGTCGCATAAAGCGCAAATTAAGGGAAGGTGGTAATATGGAAGAGCATATAAATGATATTACTACGTAGTTTGAACAACTTGATGTTATAAGTGATAATGATAAATTAACTGACAGTTGTGTAGTTGCAATGTTATTAAGCAGTCTTCCATCAAGTTATGATATAATGGTTACAGGATTAGAAACTCGCCCGGAAGGAGATTTGACTGTAAATCTTGTTCAGTTAAAACTCATTGAAGAATATAAATGACACACTCATACTAAGGGAGAGTCAGTTACTACCACAAGTAACGAAACAGCACTTAAGACGTCACATAGTGTCAACAAATTTCATGGAGGGAAATTTTTTTTTTTTTTAATAAAATGTGTTGTGTAGTAGGAATTACAATATGTGTCACACTAACACATAAAAACCTTTTAAGACCAAGGTCCCACAACACCATACGTTCAAAGGTGGTGGACGTAAATCTTTCTTTTTTTTGTTTTTTTATATTTTTTATTAAAGAATGGATAACTAAACAAAAAATCCTATCACTGACAAAATATGATATAGGCCAATATTTTATGATAGAATAGAGAAAATAAATAAATGAATAATAAATAAATTAAAAAGTAAATAGCAAATTTTTACAAAAATTTGCTGAAACAAAACAAAAATGAAGTTGCCAAAAATCCAGCCAGTTGCATATTCCTTGATCCTGTGACGCACTGTCTTTCTTAAAGATTAAAGCTCACACATAATTATATGAAGGCTCGTTTCTTCAAGGAAGCTATAGCGTCTCATCATCAAGGATTATTTCACAGCTAAGATTGAGGGTGCTACCATTGACTGAATACAGTTCATCAGTCACGATCCCTAAGATGTCACCTTGGCTAGTGATATCTTACTGCTATTGCCAGTGGTATGTGATATCTCACGTTAACTCGTATGTCAAGAGCAGGGACCGGAGTACACGGGGTTGTCACACCTGTAGATCAAAAATAAAAAATAGAATTTATAACAAACAAAAAATCACTTGGAAATCTGTTATTTCGTTGAATCACAAAAAAATACTATTAATTTACTAACATGAAAATAATTTAATCAAAAACAAAATCAAAAATTATACAAAGTAAAATTTAAGAAAAAAAAGCTTACATTTATTTTCCTGATGAATGTTGTCTTCCAACATCATATGAAGTACGCATTGACGTTTTAATTCATAACAACATCCATCGCTGTAACAGTTTTCCTTCGTCAATGCAACATGTGGATGGATAAAACTACCATCACAAACAAAAACTTTCATAACATCACCAGTTTGAACAACAATATTTTCTTCATTCTCTACAGCTGTTTCACCTTCTGGTGTCCTTGTATAACTAACGACACATAATTCCCCTCGACTTTTCATAAGTTGTCCATTTCCAACCATATCACATAAACCATCCTCCGTTGTTTCATTATCATCATTTATACTTTTGTTTTCTTCAGCCTTCAGTTCTTCATGGGCATTCGACAAATCTTCGAACGAACTTTTAATTGATTTATCAGGTTCCATTTTTATTTAATTTTTCAAAATAAATACGATTTTGAAATTAAAACTAGTGATAGCAGAAAAAACACTATAATTTCCCTGCATGAAATTTGTTGACACTATGTGACGTCTTAAGTGCTGTTTCGTTACTTGTGGTAGTAACTGACTCTCCCTTAGTATGAGTGTGTCATTTATGATCTTCAATGAGTTTTAACTGAACAAGATTTACAGTCAAATCTCCTTCCGGGCGAGTTTCTAATCCTGTAACCATTATATCATAACTTGATGGAAGACTGCTTAATAACATTGCAACTACACAACTGCCAGTTAATTTATCCTTATCACTTATAACATCAAGTTGTTCAAACAACGTAGTAATATCATTTATATGCTTTTCCATATTACCACCTTCGCTTAATACGACTGCATATTCGTCGCATAATTTAAACTTTATTGCTTAGTGTCGACTTTGGAACCTGATAACCATTTTTATTTAATTTTTTAAATAAATACGATTTTTAAATTAAAACTAGCGATTTAAAAAAAAAGTCTAAGTAGAATAAAATACAAATAAAATTTTTATTCTTAGCTTTTGAATTTATTTATGTAAAATTTTTATTAACTTTTGTTTTCAACCACATCACAATTTTATCTTAATTTACAAAATTATACTAACTTTTGATTTTAATCATTTGATTTTCAAAATTATACTAATCTAATTGTTTTAAACAATTCGAACTTTTATATCATACCATCGATCAACTGTCCCCTTCCAGCAACAATAAACAATTCCCCTTTTTCCAAGTTAAAAAAAAAATCATTTATATAAACATGTTTATTAATTGAAATTGAGTGACGTAACTAAACCGTCAACAGTAGTACAGAAAAATGTAGCTACGTTTACTACAATTTAAGAAAATTAATAAAACTATAATTGAGTTTGAAAATTATTATTTTCAGTAAAATTTGTAAATAGTCGTTACAAACACTATAACCTACGTAGCTGCTACAATGTCGAAGATGATCCTGTCACTGTAAAAGAAGCCATGGAGGGCCTGAAAAATCCAATTGGCTCGAAGTAATGAACAGTGAGATGAACTTTTTGGTTGAGAATGAAACGTAGACTTTTGTATGTTTACCTGATGGGAAGTCAACTATCAAGACCAAATGGATCTTCAAAAAGAAACGTGAAGCAAACAACCAGATTCATTATAAGGTCCGCCTTGTTGCCAAAGGCTACAGTCAAGAAAAGGGGATAGACTACGAGAAGACGTACGCACCAGTTGTAAGGTACACATCTATTCGTTTCTTGATGGCGCATACAATCTCGACATACAATGGATGCAGTCACCGCCTTTTTACAAGGTGAACTAAAGGAAGATGTGTACGACGAGCAGCCGGAAGGTTTTCGTAATGAATCTGGACATGTATTCAAACTACAAAAACCATTATATGGTTTGAAGCAATCCAGACTGGTTTGGAATCAGAAGCTAGATGCTGCTTTGAAGAACAATGGATTGAAACGTTCAAGCGTGGATCCATGTATCTACTATAAAAAGATGGCTCCAAGATGATATTTTTAGCAATTTATGTGGATGACATCTTGATATTCAACAACGATTTAAGCTATTTTTACCAGCTCAAGAAGAAACTAATGAAGCAATTCGAGATGAAGTTTCTTGGGTAGGCGAATGGTATGCGAATTACTTCAAACGGAGAACTACATCTGGATCAGGAGAAGTACATTTAAGAGATCCTAAACCGCTTTAACATGGAAAAATGCAATTCAGTTAGTACTCCATTAGACGTAAACCAAAAATTAACGAAGGACCTATCACCAAAGACAGCAAAGGAGCCGTCTGAGATGAAAAAGATTCCGTACCAACAGGCGATTGGAAGCTTGTTATTTGCAGAAAACTGCACTCGACCAGACATATCAGAAGCAGTAAATCACCTTAGCAAGTAGAAATTGTTAAATTTACGTAATATTTTGTTAATTTTTTTTTCTAAATCTCTTCAGCAACCAATTACAAACAAACAAAAAATGCTTGGATTTAACAATTTTCTCAAAATAAAATTTGACAAAATCATGGTGTCCACTATTTTTTCCAAACAAAATTCCCTGACTTTCCATGACTTTCCAGAGCAAAAATATGAAAATTCCAGAACTTCATTTCAAACTAAACCGACCAGAAAAATAATTTCTAAAAATTCTAATTAACTTAAAATTTCTGTTGCAAGATCGTGGGAAAGTCAAATGATGTGGTTTTTATGATGAGGAACCACAAAACACTAACAAAAATAAATAATGTTCTAAATCATAAATGTCTACTTTTATTAAGTTTTACTATTATTTACAATGGAACATACTCTCTCTGTATATATGCATTGGTTTTTGAAATATCTAAAAATATTCACCATTGGCATGTCTGTAGAAATAGAATCATCGTGCCATTCTTAAATATTTCCTCTTAATGAAGTTTTAATCTCATCAAAGTAGATTGTCAATGTTCGTTAATATTCTAAACATGTAATAATATTCTAAACATAAAATCTAGATGTATTTGCCAAAAATACAGTTTTGCCGATACGTCCAAGTTTTCTTTTATCGTTTCTAACAGCGGGTGGTAAATGCCCTATATATAGCCTTCCCAGAAAATTTTCTTTCAAATGATTTATTGTATAAAGTTTTTTCATATAGTTTGATGCTATGACAAAATATTTTTTCGAGAAGGTTTTCTGCATTCAAAAAAGTTTCTAGGTAACTTTCTTGACACATGATTTTTTTTTTAGTTTGATGCTATGACAAAATATTTTTTCGAGAAGGTTTTCTGCATTCAAAAAAGTTTCTAGGTAACTTTCTTGTCTCTTCTCTTAAAACGATCTTAAGGGAGAGTCTATGAAGATCTTGACATGGTACATGACAAGACATGGTCCAATAAATCACCCCATCCGGCCTTTCTGCCTCCGACAGATGCACATTCTAAAACTCGGAGGCAGAAACCATGGGACACATTATCTGCAACGGCTTTGAACTTGCATGGTGCAGATACATTAAGTTCGGTGACGGGAGACTAGCACTCCCTCTGCTACAAATCATTAGTCCAATCCAGCTCACTACGTTAAGAGGCTCGAATTTGACCACATTGCACATTCTACAGTGGCATCGACGTCATCTGCAGTATAACAACAGCAGAGGAGAGCACAATAAAACTTTAGGTCACAGTGCTACTCGAACAAGCCAACTAATTAGTTCAGCTTCGAGACCCCCCCCCAATAAAATGAATGGTGGAACATGCTCGCTATAATTGGTATACATTTACACCTTTTGAAAAAGGGCCTTTTCAAAATTTTTTTTTAATAATTTCTCAGCCACTAGGAAATATACTTTCAGTGGTTCGTACATCTTCTATGTTCTCTCTAGTGCTGGCATTAATGCGAATAACACCGATTTTAATTAGATCAGCAGAAATAGAAAGGTTTATATCTTCAGGCATTAATAAAATAATGAAGCACCAACAAAAATTTTTGTTTGTGAAAGTGGCCAAATTAGCTCTTAGAAGTAAACGTAGATTATTCAATACTTTTGATTCAAGAAAAAATCTTATAACACGATCCTATAGTATCTAAAAGCCAACAGAATATCATTAAAATAAATGAAAGAGCAGAAATCCTAAGAGCGAAAGCGACAACAATTTCGACTATGTAAATTTCTATTTAAAGTTTTGACAGTGCTATTCATTCTTTAAATTCTGGTACTAATCATAGAATAACCTCTACCATTACCCTGACGGAGATTTAATCGTCACTGACCGCACAAGAAAAGCTACTATATTCGCGGAACGCTTTGCGAGAAACTCGACTGTTCTGAAAACCCCTAAAGAAGTATCCCAAATTCAGGCAAAAAAGAACTTCATTTCAAACCCAAAGTTTTCGCAAATTGTTTTCAGCTTCCCGTCTTTCAGCTTCCCGCACAAAGCTTCCCGTCTTGACAAATTTTGAGTATCATCCAATTTTTGAGTATCATTAAATGTCTAAGTACTAAGTACTAAAAGAGAAATTTTAATGCAGTAGATACGCATAAAAAAAAACGACTTACATTGTATAGATAGAGATGCGTTCTATAATTTTCGAAAACCGCATAAATCGTATAAACAAATCAAAATTCACACAGAAAAAAACCTAGACACGTTTGAAAACCGGAGGGAAACATTTTTTTGGGATGACATTAGTTCTTTCAGTTAATTTAATATTTTACAATAAACTTCAATCCTATAAATATTTATCAATAGAGGCAGAAGAGGTGAACATTTATGGAAAACCTACAACAACGGCAGAAGAAAACCGCATAACTAATAAATCATATAAAAAAGCCGCAAAAAAACTGAATAGAAAATCCGCATAACTTTAAAAATCGCATACAAAGATAATCGAGTGTATTCAAATTCAAAGCATAACATTAAGTGATAGATTATATTATGAGTTATATAAAGGAGATATGTATAAGTAAATTATAAAGAACATATGAGAAATATTTTTTATAAAAAGTTTTTGTTAAATAAAAATTTTCCAGAGAAATAACTGAAATTCCCTGACTTTCCATGACTTTCCCTGACTAAAAAAAAATCCCCTGACTTTCCATGACTTTCCAGAATTCCATACCTGGTGGACACCATGATTTAGTATATAACAGGTCACATAAGGGATAATCAGTCAAAAATCTAAGTAACGGGTGATCTAAGTAACAAGTTAGCAGAGTTGGTTTGCATTAAAAAAAAGAAAAATAGTTTTTTTTTAAATTTTAATGTTGTTTATTTGCTATCTAATAGAACTGTTGTATACTTTCGTGTTTTATCGTTTTTAACGCATTTACACCTAACAAAATATTGGTACACAAGTGCTGGAGGATCCGAAATTCGATTACCGACCGTTTGATGGACGAGCACGTGCAATTCGTTTGATTTCAAAATAAAAAAGTGGCGAGCATGTACCATTGCTGTGGAGCAAAAGGAACATCCCCATTTTGAGAGATTTGTAAAATTAGGTTACACATTTCATCTCATTAATATAATATTAACATTGTTTACCAGATATGTACTTAACATGGACTTAATAAAACAGTTACGACATGATTTGGTTTTTTTCTTGCCCGTCAATTTTGATGCAAAAACCAAACTTAACGCGCGTATTCAGCATCTTTGACACCGTTACATTGCGTCGTTGTGTCGTTTTCAAGATGGATGACTTTCATCGAAGAAAATTTGCCACTAAAATATTCCACAATTTTTTATAAATTACGTCCCAAAATAACACCGTTTCGTGCAACATTTTTCACGATGAATTTTTGTGGAAAATTTTATTTAATTAATAATTTTATTGTTACTTACAGTCTTTTTAGGGAGGATAGTTTCAAACACTTCCATTTCCTTATGGTTGGGTTCGTGTATTGTAAAATGTACATCCAATTCTTCTTTGTTCGCCATTTTCATAAAACACTTTGAACAATTATATGGGTTTTCACCTTTATGTTTTTCTAGATGTAGTCTTAAATTATTAGATTGCAAATATTTCTTGTTACAAAATTCACATTTATATTTTCGAGCCTAAGGAAAAGAAAGAAAGAAAAGAAAATGCAATTATTATTAAAGTTAACAATTTTTGTAATTGAGGCGTCAGTTAAAATTAATTTTATATGGATTGGGAACAACTGTCTTATGATATTTTGAATGCTGTACGGAATTTAAAGCTTCAAATTATAATTCAAACCTTGTGATCCTGAATTATTTCTTTTAACGTATTCTATATTGGGTGGATGATGTTTGATTCATAAAGAGTTTTAAAGTTTATAATTAATTTTGGTTACTTACAATTTTATTGGAAACTGCGTTGGTTGATTCGCTTCCAATCGATCCCTGAAAATAAATGAATATTTTAACAACCAAATGTGATAAGCTATCTTTAAACAAAGCCGTACCGAGAGTTTATTTTGTTCATGATTTCTAACATGTTTGTCAAAAGTTTCTTTGCGTAAATATTTTAAAGGACACTGTGAACAGAAAAATGGTTGTCCACGTTCATGTATAAATAAATGATGACGTTTTAAACTGGAGAGTCGTGTAAATATCTTTGAACAAATTTCACACTGATGTTTTCTTTTTACATTAAAATTTGCAACCTATAGTAAAAAAAAGCAAAATTAGCATAACATTAAAATAAACAATGTAAATAGTTGCAATTTAAAATTCTTTGTAAATGTTTCCTAAACCCTAATTTTGTCTAAAATGATGTATTGTGTATAATGACTAATAGTTAGTAAATCAACGAAACATGATCGTGGTCGAGGGAATAACTTAAATACGGCAAGAAAAGACAACACGATATCCGCTCTAACAATGGCGTATCAGTAGAGTAAAACTTGTTATTGTTATTTTTAAGAGTAGCAATAACTCTTGGAACATTTATATAAATATAAATAATTAAAAGAGCACACCCACAAGAATTGCAGTATAGTTCCTGTTCAGATTTCTTTATATACAATATGTGATCAATGATGCAATTCGTGTTGTGGACGACCCAAAAACAGACCATTTTTGATCGACTTCATACTAGACTTGGCATACAAGTAGTATAGGTGAAATATAAAATGTTTTTTTCTAGTTTAATGTTAACATGAAAATAGAGTGATTCGAAAGATTTCTTGAAATTCAAATCAGAGAAAATTTGAAATCAAATTGCAAGAAATGCAAAAAAAACGCTACCATATAATTTGGCGTGTTTTAGAGTAAGGTTGGAACTTTCATAAGCCATCTTTAAAAATTTTATTTCTTAATTAACCGTGTATAACAGTAAGGCGTTCATATCGAACGTTTAAGACAAAGAATATTACCATCAATACCATTTTAACAAGGGATTGCGATCCCGGGATTACCGTTTGATCAATCCTCGAACTACGGGATTCATTAATTTTAAATCCTAGTATCCAGGAATCCCGGTATTTGAAATTTATGGATCCCGGGATTTAAAATTTATGAATCTCGGGATACCAGGATTCATAAAGCGCTAATCCCGGGATGGAAATCCCTAATTTCCAAAATCAACACTAAAATATTAACGATAATATAGCTTACCGAATACCGATATTGCTTACCGGTTTATTTCCACTACAAGTCTTAGAATGTCTGATCATAGTGTGCATACGAAGTGACATAGAGGCAGGTGGGATAAAGACAAAACAATTGTTAGGGAGACACCCTCCTCCATCGTTTTATCTAATTTTGTTCAAACACATAGAAATGTGTTCAAACACATATGTTGATGGACGCAAATCTTATTTTTTAGTTTCTTATGAGTAGGAAACTAAACAATAAAACCATAAAAAATTAATTTCTACGTTTGTAGAAAACGGTTCTACAACAATAATAAACAAATAATTTCCAGGGAAACAAACAAATTTCAGAACCTCCTACTCAAAGCTCAGAATATCAAATACAAAATCCAGAAACTCTAACACAAAATTCAAAAACCATAAGGCAAACGTCAGTACATTCTCCAAAAACTCAAATAGATTATTCAGAATCTCAAATAAGCAAACCCAAATGTATTCCAAAATATAACATATCCAATTCTAATATAAAAAACTCTTCATCTCGAATTTCCTATTCGAATTCTATATCGAAACCTGAACAATATATTGCAATGCTGGTTATGTGGCAAATTAGGGCGTATTTCGAAAGAATGCAGAGACATAAGAAGAAAAGGACCACGATTAGCACCGCCTATGCAGCGGCGTCCAACAGAAGAACGAAAGGATTATGGAGCAGTACCGAATCAGTAGAGTAGAGTAGGTAAATAAACAAATTTAAACAACAGATTTCACACCTATATGTGAACATCATCTTCAATAACAAAAAGAAAATTACACTCAACAAGAAATTGTAGTTTAATTGAATATTTGTTGTTTGGGGTCGGTTTGTGTTCTTTAGTTTTGTAGAAACGTTACTATTATTTCATCTAGTACATAAGACTAGTCCCTGGGGGCCCACGCCGATTTTATTTGATGATTACCACATATTTTATACTTCGTGAGGCGCCTGTCTTTGACGGGTCTGGAAAATTATGTTGTGTCATTTTGTTGGATTCAGCTGCGTTTTCGTGCGGCAAGCTCCGAAAAATGTCGATTCCTCGGGATCTTGTAAATTTGCAACCACAATTTTTTTTTCAACTATGAGGGGTGGACATTTATTTTAGAGCACGGAGGTAACCTTGTCCGACAAAAATGTGTCTGCTATTTCCGAGTCCGACAATTGACATTTGGCATGTTTGGGTTGTCGCACACGACAATAACAAAAAAAAATTTTCAAACGCATCAAAGTCAGGCGCCTCACGAAGTATAAAATATGTGGTAATCATCAAATGCAATCGCCGTGGGCCCAGGGACCAGAGGTGGCGTTAAGGATAATCAGTTAGAAATCTAAATAACCGGTGATACAAGTTAGATTTGGTTAACTTTAAAAAAAAAAATGTTTTTTTTAAAATATTTTAATGTTGCTTATGTGCCAAATATTGGTACAAAAGTGTGTTTGATGGATGAGCACGGGCAATTCGTTTACTTTTTAAAAAAAGTGACGAATATGTACCATTGCTGTGGAACAAAAGAGAAAATCATAATTTTGAGAGATTTGTAAAATTAGGTTACATATTTCATCTCATTAACATAATATTAACATTGTTTACCAGATATGTACTTACACATTGACTTGATAAAAAAGGCTGAGAATCTTTATCAAATTTTAATACCAGTTGCAAATGCTTTGGACAAAATGCACAAATGAACGGAGCCTTAGCGAATAAGCTCAAATTTGGAAACAGTTACATGATTTGTTTTTTATTTTTGGCGTCAATTGTGATGCAAAGCCCAAACTTAACGCGCTCATTCAGCATCTTTGACACCGTTACATTACGTCATTATGTTGGTATATCTGAATGCACTTGTTAATGAAAATTTAATTGTTTTAGAAAACGAAAAATATAAATGTGGGATCACTTTCATCGAGTGGGATCAATGTTCAGCATTTTTTTTTATAAATTATGTACCAAATTAACTCCGTTTCGTGCAACAATTTTCACGATGAATTTTTGTGGAAAATTTTATTTAATTAATAATTGTATTGTTGCTTACAGTCTTTTGGGGATGGATAATGTCAGAGACTTCCATTTCCTTATGGTTAGGTTTGTGTATTGTAAAATGTACATCCAATTCTTCTTTGTTCGCCATTTTCATAAAACACTGTGAACAATTATATGGGTTTTCACCATTATGTGTTTTTAGATGTCGTCTTATACTTTTAGATGTAAAATATTCCTTGTCACAAAATTCACATTTATATTTTCGAACCTAAGGAAAAGAAAGAAAGAAAAGAAAATGCAATTACTATTAAAGTTAACAATTTTTGTAATTGAGGCGTTAGTTAAAATTATTTTTGTATGGATTGGGAACCAAGGTTAGCAAATATAATGATATTTATATATATATCAAAATATCTGATATATCAGATATATATCCGATATATAATCAAGTTCTGATATTTATTTTTGATTAAGTTATTTATCTTAAATATTATACAATATATGACCCTCTTCTACACTTGTTGTCAGTACAATGCATTACTCCCTCCTTTCTTACCTCTTTGCCTATAAACTAAATTCAAATATGTTACTGGAATAACTTCGAGTCCAGCAAAGGTCAATTACTGGCGACCAGCAATTCAACAATGGCAGAGTATTGGCTCATATTACTGGCAACTAAGACTCGACCATTAACATAATTTTGCTTGTTGATAACTTCGGACAATAAATAGTTGCCATTCATTTGACAGAGGAAAGAACAGCAATGGCCCATACAAGGTTGTAAAGTTGTCCCATTAACAGATCAATAATGATGACCAGTATTGCACGAATAGTCGAGTATAAAGTAAAAACGTCTAATGAAAAAAATTTAAAACTTATACCAACCTTAACTTTAATATCGTAGTCTTTCAGCAGAGATGCGTTAACTAACTAAAGGTGAAATTTTTCAAAATATATGCAACGCATTATTATTTCAAAATAATATAGCAACGCTCCTACAGGGAGCATAAACGTCATAAAAAAGTACTGTTAACCATTAATTGACTAATGCTTGGCCGTATTTCAAATTGTGAAACATCCTGCTTGAAATTCCATTTCACCACGCAATAGATGGTGCATTTCTAAACTGATATTGAAATACATATTTTGAAAATGGTGTAGATTCAGTTAAAAGCGCCATTATATTTTAATAAGGAAGTATATGCTTATTCTCTTTGGTGGTTGTTCAAACGTTTACCTTAAAATCAATGGTATGTCTCCCTTCGATAAAAAAGTTTTTAACTTCTAAAGGTTGCTCTAGTTTAAGATCGACTTCCAGTTTATGCCAAATTTCAACTTTCTTTGTGCTCGGTCTAAAGCAACTATTGACTATTGACTTTAGATAAAAAAGCATATGTTTAGTATTTATTATAATATTTATGTCATAAGTTTGGTTATGTATGGGGACTATATCAGTTTTATGGTCTGTGTATAGCTAAACCAGGTTAGCTCGATTTGGCATGCGTTTTGTGGGTAGTGCTGCGACTGTTAATATTTTTTTCCAACTTTAAGGTTGGAATAGTTTTTTTTTTTCCTTTTTACTTAACTAACTGGTTGAGGCTGGTGAAGCCCATAACACCCTTACATACTAACTTATGAACTACCACCACCAATACTTAACATCTAAATCGGCTCTGTAATTCTAATCCAGTAAATCCATATTGGATTTGACCGGATTCGAACAGTCGGTCGACTCTAACGATGTATAGACCAGTGTTTTAACATACTCGGCTAATAATACATCACCTTGTTGGAATAGTTAATTATTTCTTTTTTATAAATATCATGATATATATATCAGGGAATAAATATCGTGATATATATATACATATCAATGATATATATATCATGCCAACCTTGTTGGGACCAAATGTCTTATGATGTTTTGTCCGGAATTTAAACCTTCAAATTATAATTAAAACCCTGTACTCCTGAATTATTTATTTAACGTGTTCTATATTGGGTGGATGATGTTTGATTCATAAAGAATTTTAACGTTTATAATTAATATTGGTTACTTACAATTTAATTGGAAACTGCATTGATTCCAATTGATCCCAGAAAATTACCGAATGTTTTACCAACCAAATCTATCTTCAAACAAACCCGTACTGTTAGTTACCGTACCGTACAAATTTCACACTTAAGTTTTCTTTTTAATTAAACTTAAAATATTGCGACGCTGATGCAAAGGCTAATTTCACCACAGCTCTGGAAACAAAGTTATAGATTTCGCGTAGTTATAAATATATCAATATTATAGAAAGATGTAGTATCCCAACAAACATAAATTCTTTAGGACGAGAAGAAGTAGAAAAAAATTTTAACGGCAGTGACAAACCGGAAGTTGGGATGTAGAACTGTTGTGAACCGTGCTAAATTCTTATGTACCAAGTTTCATCTTATTCGATTATCAGGTACACCGTACAGGTGCTATTGAGATTTAAAAAGGTGCTCGTTCACTATCGCTCAAAAACTAATCAGCTCCTTGCCATACATATTTGCATGTTTCTCCAAAGTGTCATCAAAATTCATTCACAAACGAATGTTGCATGGTGCCTCTCCTACCCTTTATCAAATTTACATTTTATTTATCGAAACTCAGTTTCGATTGGTAATGGACAGAGTTTAACAACTGGACGTTGTAATACACCTTTGGAAGTTTTGACAGTAGCAACTCGAACATGATGATCTTGACCTGGATGTGTTTTTATTACTCTTGCCATTAACCATTTTGTTGGTGGAATGTTGTCCTATTTAATGAGCACTAGCATACCTGGTTCTATATTTAACGTGTTCGCTTTCCATTTGTTTCGTATTTGTAGTGATGATAAATATTCTTTAGACCATCTGGTCCAAAAATGTTGCTACAATTTGTTGCACATGCTGCCATCTGGATAACCTGTTACTTTTGACCTCTTCGTAATTTGGCTCAATTACTGATGTTAACGAATCGAAAATCAAAAGGTGTCCTGGTGTTAGACATGATAAGTCATCAACATTTTCTGAAATGGGTGTAATTGGTCTAGAATTTAAACATGCCTCTACCTGGGCTAATATTGTTAAATATTCATCATGTGTCAACTTTTGATTAGATATCACTCTGCGAAGATGATGTTTTGCAGACTTGACGGCTGCCTCCCACAAACCACCAAAATGAGGAGATTGAGATGGAATAAATTTCCAATGAATATTTTCTGTACACAACATTTTCTGGATGATTTCTTGATGATTTTGCGAAAAGAATAAATTTAACTCCTTCAGTTGGTTGTTAGCACCTACGAAATTGGTTGCATTGTCGGAATATATAACAGCACATATTTCTCTCCTTGCTATAAATCTCCGTAATGCGGACAAAAATGCTTCAGTCGACAAATCACCAACCAACTCTAAATTTATTGCTTTGGTAGCAAAACAAACAAACACACAAATGTATGCTTTTACTGATCTTTTACCTCGAATTCCAGAATATATAAATATACTGCTCCACAAAAATCTATCCCAGTATGCAAAAAAAGTGCGAAATTGAGTTATTCTACTTTTTGGAAGCTGACCCATTAACTGTTCTACAAATTTTGGTTTGTTTCTGACACACGTAACACAGTTATGTACAACATTTTTTGTTAGATTTCTACCTCCAATTATCCAATACCTTTGTCTCACAACTGCTAATAGAGCTTGTGGTCCACAATGCAAATTACGAATATGTTCATAATTAACCAATAATTTTGCGAGTTTATGATTTGATGATATAATGGATGGATGTTTCTGATTAAAGGTTAAATTTGAATTGTTCAATCTTCCACCTACACGTAATATATTATTGCTATCCAAGAAAAGATTCAAAGATATCAATTTACTTTTCAATTTATTTTATTTCATCTTTAAAATCTTCCTTTTGTGAACATTTTATCAAAGTTGTAATTGCACTGATATAAATCCTACTAATTTCTTTTCTTTATGATGTTTAGCATTATGTATGATTCGTAGAACAAGAGCAGTGATCCTTATTAACTTATCGTAACATAAAAATAATTCAATAAACCAATTTTTCACCTTTTCTTGCATGGGAAGAACTATTTCTATTTCCTTATATTCAGTTTCCACATCTAATTTTTTACATTGCCAATTGATTTCAACTGGCCACTTTGATTCACATTGATTTAAAAACGGTGGTCCATTCCACCAAAGATTTGAATTTATCAATTCTTTCGGAAACAACCCTCTGGACACTATATCTGTTGGATTATTTTTTGTACTGATGTGTCTCCAATCGAAATTGAATTGTTGTATTTCTGCTATTCGGTTAGATACAAATGTTTTTAAATTACAGGATGGAGATGCAGTTCACGATAAAACAATAGTACTATCCACAATACAATTTTGTTGAATTGCATTCTAATGAAGTTTGAAACACATCCATTAGAAGCGAAAGTAGCAGTGCACCGCAAAGTTCTAACCTTGGCAACGTCTGTTTCTTTAAAGGTGCTACTCTGGATTTAGCACAAATTAGTCTTACTGCAAATTCTCCAGATTGATTTTCAGATCTCATATAAATACATGCACCGTATCCTATCTCAGACGCATCACAAAATCCGTGCAATTCAACCTTTTTGGTTTCACCTTTTGGAAGAATGCATCGGTCTATTTTCATTTGATTTATTATTGCAAGATCGCTTCTGAACAGCAACCAGTTTGACAGCAACTATTTTGTTTGGTACACAAAAATTTGGATCTGCTAACTTTAATTTAGGTATCATTAATGAGTCAATATTTATTTGTGACACAGGAATTTTCTCCACTATTGTTGGTAAAACTAAAAATTCTAGCACTGCATTAAAATCACTAACTGTTGAACTGATTGTTGATTTCACTCGATGTTTTACACTGGATTGAATGCCCGCTATTCCTTGAATGGGAATGACTGTTTTGTTTTTTGTTAGATGTACCTTATTACATAGTTCTGATGATATAAAATTCGACTGCGATCCAGAGTCTAATAATGCTCTACATGAATGCCACTGCCCATATGCATCAAGAATATTTAAAACAGTTGTTTATAACATAATGTTCATATCATGCGTTATTCAGTTTGCTGATGTTGTTGGAAGTAGTTCTTGTTTGATGACTGATATTTCTTTAAGCTTTATTTGATTAAAATGTAACAAAGAATTGTGTTTTTTATTACATTTACTACATCTGGCACTTGACAAACAATTATAAACAGAATGTCCTGGTCGTAGACAATTGTAACAAAGTTTCAAACAGTAAGTTTTTTTCACTTTGTTTAACAGAAGATTCTAAAAATTCTTTACACTCAAATAATTCGTGCGACCCTTTACATAATGCACACTGTTTCACTGAAGCTATGAAAGTATGATTTGGCTTACTTCCTTTATAATTTTGCTGATTTACACTGACACTTTTAACTATAGGCAATTTTGTTTCATCTACTGTTTTAAGCACTTTATGTTTGACTGACAAAAATTCAACCAATTCGGAAATGGTTACATTTTCCTTGTTCACTGAACTCGACTCCCACTCTGTTCTAGTTTTCTTATCCATTTTTGTTTGTAATATATAACACAAAATAATTTCACCATGATCTTTTGCATTTTTCAAATTATTCAACACACGAAAATGTTTTTGAAAATTATTAACCAATTCACTAATTTCACAAGCAGATTCACTTTTACATGGTTCAAGATGGATTAAAGCTTTGATATGTTGATTAATAATGTATTTGTTGTTTTCATATTTTTTACACAGCATATCATACACAATTGGATAATTTTAGATATTGAAATTTCGTCACATTGTTCAATTTTTCGTTTGGGTGAATAATTGAATTAAACAAATCTCTAAATGTCAACCACTGTTTATAATCACCATTAAAATCTGGAATTTTAACATCTGGTAATCTAATGTTATTTGATTTTGACTCAGAATTTCCTAATTTAGTATCCACTGATATTGTTTCACTTTGACCTAAAATAATCAACACTTTTGCTTTCGCATCGTAATAGTCTTCTTCAAATTCGTCTCTGATTTTTAATTGTTTTTCAAATTCGTCAGATTTTTCACCCATGTCATAATAAAATGATTCAATTTTATTTTGTTCAACTTCAAATGAATTCCACAAACTATTAAATGTTTCAACTCTAGCTTTGAACTTATATATACATAAATGACGCTTGAATACGTTTCCAAAAAATTTTTAAATTTCGCTAATTTAGTGCGAGTGGTGGTTCTTTCTTGTTTTGATTTTTTTAAGGCATTCATTTTGTATTTGATTCTACAAATGTTTTCAATTCACTGATAAATCCGGCTCGAAGGACCAATGTTGATTAGAATGAAAGTGGACTGTAACAAAACTTCTTTGAATTTATTGTATTAATTTGATTATGTTTATTTTTACAACCATGAAATTATATAAATTTGATTTTTGATTATGTTACACGCTGTTATGTTGCACGAATGATTGTTTTAACAAGAATGCCGAAACACACACGATGTTTGTTCTTTTTTGAATGCATGTTTGTTTCTTTTGCATCCTAAAATATTTAAAACATAAAATTTAATTTGTGGTTGGTTACATAATTGACTGCAATAATCAAATTGTATATTTCCTGTGTTTTTATTTAATGTAGCTGAATTCAAATACTCAAATTGAACACCATGTATTGTGTATAATGACTAATAATTAGTAAATCAACGAAACATGATCGTGGTCGAGGGAATAGCCCATACTATTTTTGATTGACTTAATACTTGGCTTCACATACAACTACAAGTAGTATATATGCAATAAAAAATAGGTGTTTTTTCCTACTTTTAAGTTTAATGTTTAACATGAAAATAGAGTGATTCGAAAGATTTCTGGAAATTTAAGCCCATAGAAACTTTAAAATCAAATTGTAAGGACACCAAAAAAACGTTATCTTATAATTTGGCGTGTTTTAGAGATTGGAACTTTCAAATTGTCAAAAAAATAAAAATTCATAAAATGACCTACGGTATCAGCACCATCTTTAAAAATTTTACTTCTTATTTTACAGTGTATAACAATAAGGTGTTCTTCATGTCGAAGGTTTATGACGAAGAAAATTACCATTCATAACATAATCAACACTAAAATATTAACTGATAATTTATATTGCTTACCGTTTGATTTCCATTACAAATTTTAGAATGTGTGGTCAAATTGTCTTTCCGTGTGTATGCTTTCTCACAAGTTGGACATTTAAATCGTCTTTCTCCAGTATTTATTTTTCTTCTTGATTCACGCTTCTAAAACAGTAAAGGATTATGAGTTTTAATTTATAACCGTATATAATGTTTATATTGTAATGTTTTGGCCGAGTTATTTTTATTCGGTTCGAACACTATAGATCAGGGAATTGAAACAATGGCTTTTCTATACGTCATAATTTTTATTCTTTGAAAATTGTTATCGTATTACAAAATAGGACTCTGTTGACCGCATAAAATAATTAGTATTTCAAACATAGGTAGGTGTAGACAAGAAAACATGTTTTATTTAATAAAATATATTTAACTTGATTTAATTTTTTTTAAATTTAATTTTTCATTCCAGTTCAAACATCCGAATAAAAAAAAAATAAAAAAAATAAAACAGTGCGGAAACATCTCACTTTTTGATATTGATGACAATATCGAAATACGTTAAATTGTGATTCGGAATTGCAAAAAGAAATGTTTACTTATATCTGAATATGAATGTAGAGTGTAAAAAAGTTGGACGCAGAGTAATTTTGTTTCATTGTGATTCGGCATTGCAAAATGTTGTGTGCAACTCGTTGCAAAAAATTGATTTTTTCCGCACTTGACGTTATTTGTCCAACGAGGTGAAGCCGAGCACGAGATGAAGCCGAGCACGAGATGAAGCCGAGCACGAGCGCGGAAAAAATCAACTTTGTGCACCTCGATACACAAAGTACAGGTACGTCTAACAGGTACAAAGTACAGGTACTTCTAACAGGTACGAACGAAGGCCTGTTGGTGATCTTTATTGCGTCTTAACTCGTGGGAACAACATGGAAGAATATTTAAGCAAACTTTTAAATTTTTTAAAAATTTGTTTTCACCTGTTTTATTATTTCTTACATCCTATCATGAAATATTGGCATATGTGAAAGCATTTGTTTATTGGGAGTCACAATTTCCATTGACTTACTCTGGAACGATGATTTAATGGCCATGGCAAAGAGCGCGTCAAGAAAACTCGGCCTCCTAAATAGATGCAAAAAGTATTTTACTCCGTATCAATTACTCCACATTTACAAGTTCTATATTCGTTCCTGCATGGAGTATTGTTGTCAAGTTTGGGGCGCTGCATTTGTTACCATCCTGGCTCTTTTGGACTCTGTTCAAAAGCGTGCTATACGAATTGTTGGTGATCGTTTGGTGATCGAAACAACATCGTCGCACTGTTACTGATCTCGTTGTTTTTTATAAATATCGTCACCAGCAGTGCCTCAAACATATTCTTTTCCCCGTTTTACTCGTCAATCGGTTTATGCAAATTGTCAAACTGTCGAGATTACTCACTGTCATAGAAACAAAATGCAAAGAGACTTCTTTGTGCGTACATCGTGCTTATGGAATGCAACAGCTCTGCTTGTGTTATTAAGGCAACTATGCTCAGTGCGGAGGAGCTGTAGTAATTGAGGCAAGTGACAGATATATATATATATATATAATAATAAGAAAGACAAATAAAACAACTAGCGATAGGGTGTGCTGATCACATGATCTGGTTTTGGGGTATTCCCCTCAAACCTGGTCATGTGGTGGTAGAGTGCGAGGACGAGCATACGGTTAAATGGCTCGCGTCTGTTGTACCTAAAGTGGAAATCGGTAAGCATGTACTAGCGATGCAAATGGACGATGACTTTCCGATTGCTTAGAAGATTACCGTCTTTAGGATCAAAATGTTGGCCTATTTGTCAAATATTGGAAGCTGTTGGGTAGTTGGGATAAGGGCACAGACCAACTCCTGACTGCACTGATTGACGAAAGAGCAAAAACACCCTTACCAGGGGTGGGGTACACTCTCAACTACCGGTTTGGCAAAGTCATTGTTGTTCATGGGCTTAAACAGACGACGGCTAAAATATGGTTGTAGAAGAGGAGGAGGATGCTCCTGCAGATGATTGCAGTAGTACTGAAGAAGTGGGGACCGAGGAGGAGGGGGAGAGGCAGATACGCTCTTCTCCAAGAACATCTAATGGAGGCGGCAGGAAGCTTACGCGTCACCTAAGTGAATGTCAACTACGACAAAGCAGCGTCAGCTGTTGTGGACAGGACATCCTCTAAGAAAGAGCTAGGGCTCACGCTGCTACAGGAACCCTGGTTTCAAAAAACAGGGTTAGTGGCCTTACAAATTGCGAGTCGGAGGTAGTATGGGATACAAATGCAAACTCACCCAGAGCGTGCATTATGATTAGAAAAACATTTATTATATTTCTCTTTCAGATTTTCTTACCAGGGACTTGGTGACCATATCAATTACCATCACGCTCGGAAGCGTTTGCCGCCAGGCAGTGGTAGCATCAGCATACTTTGGAGGGGACGGGGCCCTGATACCGTTTACAGAGGAACAGAGGCTGGTGGAATGGTGCAACAAGAAGAAGTGGCTGGTTATCATGGGGTGTGATGCAAATGCTCACAGCGTGACATGGGAAGTACTGATACAAACCAGAAAGATGAGTTTCTGTTAGAATTTTTTATTAAAGCAAACCTTAGCGTGTTTAACGCCGGGAACACTGCCACTTTTATCACAAGCGCAAGACAGGAAGTGTTTAATGTAACGTAATTTAACTTCCCCTTATCGGATCATAGAATGATTCTGTTTGAACTACGAATAGTAGGAAAGAGGCATCGCCCCACGTTCGACACACCTGGAACACAAGGTGGGATCAATTTGAGGAGAATCTGAAAGAAGGTACGTACAGCTAGTACGGGTGGAGGGAATTTAAAACACTATGCCGCGCTGGAACAAGCTGTACTGAAGGTAAACGTGACAATCACCAAGGCGTTCGATGACAGCTGCCTAATTATTAAGTGTAAAAGCAGAGTGACGCGTTTTGGTGAAGCAAGAAGTTGTCAAAATTAAGAACAGACCTACGGAGGCTCTTTAATAGAGCACAACCATCCGAAAACTTGGAAGAGTATACCAAGGTGCTTAACACCAACAGTAAATAAATCAGGAAGTTAAAGAGGGGTAGTTTTAAAACCTTCTGTGGTAATATCTCTGCAACATCTGTAACCGCTAGGCTGCATAAAGCTTTGGCGAAGGATGGTGTCGAGATTAAAAAAGAAGGCCTGATGGAACGTTTACGGAAGATGAGCAGTAGAGAGCTGCTCTTATGCAGCATGTGCAGAAGATAGGAGTAAGAAGAAAAGTAAAAAACCAAGCCGAGGACTGGAGGGTGGCTGCCTCACTGTTTACGGAGGACCATATTAAGTGGGTCACAGGCACTTTCAAGCCATACAAATCACCAGAAGTGAACGAAATGGTTCCAATTCTCTTGCAGATTATCCGCATGGAGGGATCAGTTTTTATTGTTTTTTTTTTTTTGATCTACGGGTGTAACAACCCCGTGTACTCCAGTCCCTGATATTAACATACGAGTTAACGTGAGATATCACATACCACTGGCAATAGCAGTGAGATATCACTAGCCAAGGTGACATCTTACGGGTGGTGGCGGATGAACTGTATTCAGTCAACGGTGGCACCCTCAATCTTAGCTGTGAAATAATCCTTGATGATGAGACGCTATTGCTTCCTTGAAGAAACGAACCTTCATATAACTATGTGTGGGCTTTAATCTTTAAGAAACACAGTGCGTCACAGGATCAAGGAATATGCAACCGGCTGGATTATTGGCAACTACATTTTTGTTTTGTTTCAGCAAATTTTTGTAAAAATTTGCTATTTACTTTTTAATTTACTTTTATTTTCTCTATTCTATCATAAAATATTGGCCTATGTCATGTTTTATCAGTGATAGGATTTTTTGTTTAGTTATCCATTCTTTAACAAAAAATATAAAAAAAACAAAATAGGAAAGATTTACGTCCATCAACACCTTTGAACGTATGTTGTTGTGGGACCTTGGTCTTAAAAGGTTTTTATGTGTTATTGTGACACATATTGTAATTCCTACTGCACAGCACATTTTATTAAAAAAAAAAAAAAAGATATTTATTTCAAAAGTTCGTAAGAAAATATCACCCAGTCGAAGTCACATAAACCTATCAGTTTATCACCTTTCATGTTAAAAACGATGGAAAAGGTGATAGACAACCACATACAAACCAATACCTTTGGTGACAACTAGGAGCTGTCCGCAAGGTGGGGTATTATCACCCCTCATGTGGAGTATGGAATCCTATCCAGACCAGGTATCCTAAGGTGGATGAACACCATGATAGGGAGACCAGCCATCACTTGCAGAGCAGTCGAGTTTGCCACTTTGCAGCAAAAGAGCTCAACTTAACGCTGGAAAGTCACCGTTGGAAAAGGTGCAGGGACTGGCCGGTATCTGAATCACGGGGACAATGAGAACATGTCCTACCGTGTCAATGAGGATGCTGTTAGGTCTTGTTGCACTCCACTGATAGGTTAAGAGTGTAGCCAGGGAAATCATACTGAAATTTAGCATACAAGGTATGGGAAAGGCCAAGATCTTCGAGTCTAAATATCGAGGAAGTTTTTCAAGGAAGAATCCCTTGCTACAGTTTCTTGAAGACGGAATGATTAAGCAGTTCGACTTCGATAGGAAATATACATCTCAGTTTTGCAAAACAGTACAGTGGAGCAGTGAATCCACTACGTATCATCTAAGTAACGGACACAAGCCATCCACGAACGGATGAGGGAATTAATTATGACGGAATGGTGCATATCCTGGAACTACACAGCGCGCTTGAGGCAATTCAAGAAGTTGATTAGATCGTTAAATCAAAAGAGAGCAGTAATGTGCTCTAGGTTGAATAAGAATAACCTCAGAATACTGACAGAAGTTCTTATAGGACACTGTAAACTAAGAAAACACCTTATGAACATTGCGGTGGGGCCGAGAGACAAATATAGATTCTGTCTCTTGGAAGAAGAGACCCAACCCCATCTTCTCAAAGATTGGAGAACCTTGATCTACGAAGGGAGATTGCATCTGGGGGAGTATTATATTGACGGGCATGACCTGGATAAACTTAACCCTCTACATATCCTGAAATTCCCAAAGGAGGTTGGATTAGAGGAGGTGCTCTAATTATGTATTCATCATCATCATTTTGGTCGCACCACCGAATTTAATTTAATCTAATCACTTCTTTCACCGTCCTATCAAGGCAATTTCACTCCCTGAAGTATTAGTCGAGAGCGATAGCGGTTTGATAAACAGTCTGTGGACAAATAATTCTGTCAACAATTTCAATGGCATTCATTCTCCTTAGGGAAGGAGTAGAAGGCTCCAGAGGATCGTTATAGTAGCGCCCAAAGTGGGGCTCGACCCTGTGATTCAAATGAAATTTAATTAATTTTAATTCAAATAAAACACAAGAACTGATTATCGTAAATGAATTCGTATATTAGTTGTGATCTTTTGCAAATGTTTGACTCAGTTTGTTGAGATGGTTGCTCAGTGAAGTGTAATACTAGTTTTTAGAGACACTCAGTCATTTTTGTTTACTGCTATACAGACAGGTTACCTAGAAACTTCTTGAAGTGAACCACTCTAGAGTAAAGTGAGTAACTATAATATCAGATAATACTGACCACAACAACATTTTGTTGGATTTATTTTTGAAAAACGAACGAGAAACAATAAAAGCGAAAATAGCATTTGGTACAGGACTAAAAAAGTGTTATGAGCAACACAACATATTTAAAACTTATAATTTAAAGAAGTACACAGAAAGGCGAGAAATAATCCAAGAAACATTGGCAAATACAAAATTGATTTAGCCATAGAAACGTTTACTAAAATCAATGGAAACTTCGATCGGAACACGTAATTTTTCAAGGGGTTAAGTCAATCTTAACTAATTCAATTTTGTATTGATAATGTATTAATTTGTATTAATAACGTGTTCAAATTGTAGAACTGAATACTATTTTCTGCAATTCCCGTTTTCTCGTTCGTCCTATAGTATTTTAAAGAAATTGTCCCTCAACATTTAAAACAAATGAATCACATGTATGGTTCGAATATAATTCAAACGCTTAGGTTTAAACTACTGTATGGGATAAATCATATTGCTTATCATGTTAGTTATATTAATAATAGTATTTTAACTTACAGATTTTTTATTTATAATTTTTCTGTTTATTTCCTCCAACGCCTTAAAATAAATAAAAGTTTTTAAAAAATGTATTCCAATTAGTACAACACAATATCGTACAAAGTTTGGGTGGTAAGTTTCTATATGATGGGTCAAAGATGCTCTGGCTCGAAATTTTCTATCACACTGTGAACATGAAAACTGGTGTTCATCTGTATGGGTGATTCTATGCAATTTTAAATTGAAAATTTTCACAAATTTTTTATCACAAATTTCACACTTAAATTTTTTTTCCGCCTCGGGAGTGAAGTTTCGCGGATCCTATAATAAAAATTTAATGAACGTTAAAATTTATTATTTACACAAAAATTTTAATGAATTTATTCAACTTGAAAAATATGTAAATATTTATTGCTAATAAGGAATAATACATCACATACCGGTTTTTTCACATCACGTTTGACATGAATTTTTAGATGTTTGAGCAAACGTACATTATTAGTGAATTGTAAGTTGCAATGTATACATTCCAATGATTCGTTACTATTGGTTTGAGGAAATGATTTTTTCAATATTGCATGTCTTCTTCTATGACGTACTAATGTATATAAAACCTTAAATTTCTTATCACATTCTTTACATTGAAATTTTTTTTCTGACTCAGCAAGCGCCACCTATATAATTAAAAAAAAAATTGGACGCATTAGTTGATGAGAACTAGAGTAGGACAAAGCAATGTAGAGGCTTGCAAAATCAGCATGGTCACTTATAGATACTGTTAACAGAATGAAGTCTTATTATCTCTTATGTGGCATCAAGATAAGTAGTAGACAATGTTTGGCTTGGGTAGGTGGGTTTCATAGCAACGTACCATCATTCCTGCTATTGAGTTAGCGTGAGATATTACATACCATTGACAATAGCAGTGAAATATCTCTAGTTAAAGTGATATCTTCGGGATAGTAGTCTATGTCATTTTTTATTACGTGATAGAATTTATGGTTTAGTATTCGTTCTTTACAAAAATAATCAAAGCAATAAAAAAATTGCCATATGACCAGGGTTTGACCAGATTAATCCTTTATTGGTACTATATTTGTATATTTGTTAGTGACCTTTTGCACACACTCGTGTACTGAGTGCATTAGCAACTGCTTTTTCAGCAGTCTTGAGAATATTTTCGGTGCATCTTCTGCGATCATGCCTTGCCATCTTTTCATTTGTTTAGCTGTATTGTTATATTTTCTTCAGATTTTAATTGTATTCTGGCGACAGAGTTACACCGATAGCTGAAGAGGCACTTAAGTATCATGGCTAATCCAAGGTTTTCGGCATTTTTATTGGTATCCATGCACATCTGTGACAATTTTGATGTAAGATTTTATCCCACTTTTGATCGATACTGGTGGTTTTGTTGTTTAGTAAATTGATTAATTTTTACAAACTTAAGCTTCAATTGGAACATTTTTCATTAAGAGAGCAAGTTTAGCTAAAACAAATGTAATGTACTTTGTAAATAGTTTATTCAGATAATCCACGTTCTGGATAGTCGTATTCCTGTCTCGTGAGTGAGTGAACATGGATAACCGAAGTAAAGGTTAAAGAACAAAAAAAAAGGAAAAGTACGAATTTTGATGAGTTTAAAACGCTTCAATCACATGTCACAAGTTCAATCCGTAGTCCGTTCTTTCGGAGCGAGTAAGAGAAAAATATATTATTCGCAAATACAGGAGTAAAAATAAAAATATATCGGCAATAATATTAATTTAAAGAGAGAATAAAATTCATTAAACACGAAGCCAATACAACGTTTCATCCTTTCGACAGAGTAACATGTATTAATCTAAATTGAATTATTTTAAAATTCATTGATAAAACAAGTAAAACGAATAAAAACACAATGAATTTTATTTTATTTTTTTGTACCATCAATTAAACAATCAAATAAATTTTATTCACATTCGAAACCTATTTAATTATTTTTATTTTGAAAACGAAATGACCTACAATGGAAACCATAAAATTTCTAACTACTAATACTAATGAGAATGGACGAACCAAAAAAAAATTAAATTTTTTCACAATGGATATTTAAACTAATTTAATCAAAGTAGTCTTTGCCGTTTTCAATATTCGGTAGAGGGACATGCGCATTAGTTTGAATTTATTGTTTTATATACATATAATAATAGCGAATACAATCAAAACAATTAATTTTAGAGTTCAATACAATCAAATAATGGTGTTATCCTATAAATATAGGTTTAGTTTTTTTTCAGAACCATAATTTTGTGTGTGATTAGTCTTAATAGGGTAAAATAAACAACTGTTAATTTTGTTTTTTTTTTCGTGAATGCTGTAGAACGCAAAAAAACAATTTCTTTAATTGTGTTGAACTCTGAAATTATATTTTTTGATTGCATCTTATAAATAATTTGATTGTATTTTATAAACAAATCATCAAAATCATTTTCGCTCTGATATATAAAAAAAACAAAAAATTCAAACTAATGCGCATGTCCCTTGATCAAATTAAATTTTGTGTATTGTAACTTTAATATTTTGTTTTTTGAACATTAATTAATAAAACTGAGTATACTGTATACTTGTATACTGAGACTAAAGAGATACTTAATCTCGTAATTTTTATTTTATTTTCTTCTTTTATTTTTTCTTTCTTTTTTAATATTCTTTTATTTTATTAATATTATTGAAAATCTTTATCTCGAATATTGAAAAAGGCAAAGGCTACTACTACTACAATTAAAATGAATTGAATTTCATATTGTATTTAATATCGTGTATCGCAGCGATCGCGCAACAGAATAAAATTTGTTTTATTCTATTAAGACTAATAACACACACAATTATGGTTATAAAAAAACAAAACTAAACCTATATTTGTAGTTGAAAGAAGGAAAAATGTTTTTTTTCGAATACTCACACATTTAATTTTTGCTTCAAATTTGATGCTTTACATCGTATTAAAAATAAAAATAGATTAATTTTCAGAATGGTTGGTCCAATTTTGCAAATAAATAAAAAGTTTGACGAAAAAGTTCTTATTTTTTTTCTGCATATGGAATGAAAGAAAATAATAAAATCGAAGGAGTGAAATAAAAAAGTTACAAATTTTTACTTTTACGAGTAAGAACGATGTTAAAAATATATAGTACAGTAAATATATAAACGATATTAATTTTAAATTATTAAATTAGAAACTTAGCATTCAAAATTTATATTCTGTTTTTTCATTGTTACTTTGATTGAAAAATTTTATAAAGTTACATGAAAATACCATAGCAACAATAATTTTTAAATTATCGAAGATTATTTTACACAAGTGGGAAAAACCATTTTCACAAAGGATTAAGCCTGCATGAAAATAGAATTTTTATATGCTATCGTAGAAAAAACTTTTAATTCGTGAAGAGGTAGACAGGTTTGAGGAATGAAAAAAGCGCTCAAATAAAATAAAATTGTAATAAATATACAGAAATTCGTGGACCAACGGTTTAGATACACTGCTTTAGATGTGTAACAGCTTGACTCAAAATCTCGCGATGCTGCCAATTTTATTATTGTTAATGACTATTTCTTCGATACCCATTTATCATCCAGCGTTTTAATCGTTTGCTGAATATTCGGTACTGTTGGCAATACTTGTAATTTTGTTAATTATTTCGATGTTTGACAATTTAAAAGCTCAAAGAATATGGGCTGATTTAAGTTCCGAACAAGGTAAACATTTATTTGATTATCTTTTAGATTTTTTGCTGTTTCTAATTTTGCAAACCAAATGCAGAGTAATGTCACATCTCTCACAAATAATTGTATCCACCGAGGATGTGACATTACGTTGTGGTTGTTGTAGTGACGGATGTAGTGTTAATACTCCAGTTCTATGTCCCGGTTCAGGAACTCTGCTACAACCCTAATACCACGAATCTTCCTTCGTCAAATTGTTCGAATTTTCAGGACAATTGAAAAAGTGGGACAACATCGTGCGGCGTGCCCTCACATGCGAAACACTTGTCAACAGTTTTAGGATCAACTCTGCTTATGTAGTTGTTTAGAATGCGTGGCCAACCGGATTTTAGTTGAGCTAGGATGGATCTGGTGCTACGGGGTAGTTGGACCTCTTCAGCATTTTGGTGGCTTTCTATTTAACTAGATTTGGGGCGTAGTTCTTTAACACGTTTTCGAAAGGTTTAGTGTGGAGTGTTTTTAAACCAGTTCTATATAAAACCCCGTCGATGTTACCAGCTACTTGGTTGTTTCTAACATCATGTAGAAAGCATCTTGCTGTCTTCTTTATGTCTCTAGGTGGTTCAATTGTTGATAAGGTGCCGTTACTAGGATGTTGCTCTTTGTGACAGACCAATAGAAATTCTTTGGTAGCATTTCATTATGTTCACGGACTGGCAATATGTAAGTTACATTCCTCGTGCAGGCGATCTCGCTGGACCATCAAATAACATCCGGTTGCGGTTCGCAAGGCTGCGTTTTGTGTCAGTAACTTGGGGTGTCCATATGGGTGTAGTATAGTTTATAATAGATCGACCTATTGTTTTATGTTCTTATTATTATATTTTTTTCTGTCCCATGAATTCTAGTGGTTTCAAATCATTATCCCGGGTCAAAAGTTACCTCCGAACAATCTCGCAGTTTTTACTGTAGGAATTAGTATGTTGCCAATGCAGATGCTTAGTGTTGTATTTAGAGCCCATGTGGGGAAATGTGCAGAAGTAGACTTTTCAATGGTTTCAATTTTGATGTTGTTCAAGGTTGTATCGTGCAGCCGTTTGTGGTTATTCCTTCTGGTAAGGCAGGTAAGCTGCTTAGGTAGAAATTGAATAATGAAGGTGAAAGAACTTTATTTTGTGGCACTTTTTGTCTTAGAACCCTCAAGTTGGATTTACAATTACGGAACTCGAAATATGTTGACCACCTCTAAGGTAGTTGCACAACCAGTGCTTTATTATACCTGACAAATTACTGTTTAGGAAATCATTCAGTAGTGCAGCGTGGGTGAACGCGTGCAATTTTGCTCCGGTATTGAGTGTTACAAGCATCTATCCGATAACGCACTTTCTCACATTTAAATAAAAAACGTTTAATCCGCCTTGAGAACCAATTGTTTGTTCGTGTAAATTTGTGCTAATTCACAAGCCGAAGCTATGATGAAGCCTAGCAATGTTTCTCATTAAAGAAATTGTTCCATTAACTAGCGAATGTCTTAATAATTCTGAATTCATCCAACGCTGCTTTTTGAGGGTTATGTAACGCGGGAATACAAATTTCATCACAAACCATTTATAAAGCTTGTTAGCTAATTTAATTTGCAATGTCCTCACATTTTGTGTTGTGTTTGTTTAACGTAAATCGCCTAAATGTTTACTCAAATTAATTTCACTTTTTGTAATTTCATTGATAAAGTCGAGCCAATTATCTTTTTATTCGATTAACATTTTTTATTTCTTTTCTGTAAACCCTAAATTATTGATTTGTATAAAACAGTTGATTTCTTTTGTTTAAATATTTGAATTTTTATGTTTGGTAAGATTTAATATGTATTCAAAAATAAACAAAAAAACATTGTAAAACTTAGATTTAGTTGAGAAAAATTATAATTAAACAACAAACCATTTAACAAAAACAAGGAACTATAATCTACGGATTCATCAGCTTCATTACAATAACATTAGATATTGCGCTTTGTTGAATATTTTCGTATTTGTTGGGAAGTAAATATTTTAAGAAAAGAAGTCAAAATAACCAACAGATGGTGCAAGTAGCGTTTGTTTAGCTGTTACAAGACATAAAAGTTATCACATTATGAAAGTATAAACCAAGAAATAAATAAATGGCTTTATTGATGATATGAAATGCTCGAAGTATTTGTAAACTTTTGATGTAATTTAACTCATAGAACGATAATACGATTACGATACGGTTAAAGTCAAGAACAACATATGCCGGTACAATAAATTAGCAAGTCGTCAAAGTGTAGAGACAGGCCAACCAACAGAAAAATTAAATGTTCGAGGGAAACAAAAATCGAGGGGAAACAAAAATCGAGGGGAAATAATAAAAATAAAATGATGATGGATGAAGATTTTTTTGTATATATAGCTGATGAAAATTACATATCAGTCTATTCTTTTTCGACTTTGGAAAGCAGCTATTCGTTTTTCGACTTTGGAAAGCAGCTAGTCGATTTTGGCGTTCAGGAGAAACACACCAAGGAGATTGAGCCCAAACATATTGAAGACTATTGTGAGGGAATTTATTGCTGGAAAGGAAAGAAGATGAAAGCCGCATGGTATAAAAAAATCATTTAAATATTTATTTCGAATTTTTATATGTTTTGTTTTTGTTAATTTATTAAAAATAACTAATTTAATTTCTTGTGTTAAATTTGAAAATTTGAATAGTGTTACATACATGTTTGGTAAATTCTCAAATATTTGTTAAATTTTCGAAGATTAAATGGTAAAATCGTTGTTGAACATAATATTTGTGTTTTCATTGTCTATATATTGTTTGAGTTTTTTTTTCTTTTCTGTTTCTATATTTTAGTGTTTCAGTATTGTGTTGTGTAAAAAAAAAACAATTAAGATTAAATTGAAAGAACTTTTCGGTGAAATCAACTTAATAAAGGCCCGTCCCACACGTAAAAATAATATAGCGTCGCGACAAAGTGGCACGTTACAGTTACGTTCAGTAAAAAAGCTGTGGTCTGTGTGACTTTATTAAAAACAGTTCAATTGTTACTTACCACTTCAGCACTATCAATATTGGGTTTATTTGAATCTGTAGTGGGCTGCTCTTGATGAAGTTTCATATGTTTAACCAAAGTGCTTTTCCATGCATATTTTGCATTGCAATGGAAACATTCGTATGACTTCTCTCCCGTATGCGTTTGTATATGCTGGTTGAGATCACTAGTATTCCGGAAAAAATTACCACAAAGCTCACATTCATGTTTTTTTGTTGCTTCAATGTCCTGTAACGAAAAATGTCATTTGATTTAACCTTAAATTAAGTTTGTCTTTAATAATAATAAGCATGGACTGTTTGTTGGTCGCTACGTCAGTTCAACATTAACTATTGCCGATTTTGGTGTTTCCCACCAAATGCTCAATACATATCCTCGTTGGTGAACTCTGGTAAATGAAATTTATGAGAGCAAAATCACGAATGGGTTGGGCTTAACATTAACACCTTCACACCGGAAAAGATTCTTTGAATATAGGAATCAGAAGATTAACAGACGCAGACACTTTAAAAAAAACTTTATCTGGACAAAAGAACCAGACTACCGAATCAAAACGTGGAATGGGTCTAGAAACAGAAGCTGATAGGTATAGTATGAAAATCTACGGCAATCATTCCTCTACGGAAATCATTGCGAAATCGAAAAGAGCTTAAAGAACAACCAAGCTCCGGGCTTAGATGGGGTGCGAAACGAATTCCTGAGTCATTAAGCAGTTTTCTAATAGGATACTCCAATTGTTTAACAGATGTTTAAGTTAAGGTGCTTTTGTGCAAGAGTAGAAAACGTAGAAGCTGTTGTTGTTACGGAAAGGGCAGACAACCGTAGACCAAACATCATCCTACAGGCCCATTGGTCTGCTAGACACAATGGGAATAGTTTTGGAAGGTCTAATTCTCCAAAAACTGGAGAAACATATCAAGGAACAAGGTGGCGTCGCTGGGAACCAGTTCGGAAAGGTTCATGTGGTGTTCCGCAAGATTCCAAACTGGGTACTTTCTATGAAACATAGTATATGACGGGCTGTTAAACATGAGTTTGCCGGAAGCAAAGCTGGTGGGTTTGTATACTCATTTGCTCATCTGGACATACTGCAGATTCGTGTGACAGATTGTCTGAAGTGGGTTAAGAGATGGCTGAACGAAAAGGGTCTGCACATAACAATCCACAAAACAAAAGCTTTGCTAGTGACGGATAGGAGAAATTTTATTAGACTAACGATGGAACTGAGTGGGGAGACAATCCCCTAGTAGAATCAAATTACCTATCTAGTGGTAAAACTAGACAAGAAAATTAGTTTCAAGACAGACTCCAAGTTAGCAGAAAATGGTGCTGAGTGTGTAGTACTTTATCTAGGTTAATGCCAAACGTCAGTGGACCATCGCAGACGAAAAGAAGAATTTTGACAGGACTTACTACGTCAAAAATACTGTATGCGGCACCGATATGGATCGAATCCCTGAGCAAAAAATCGTATGGATGAAATGCATCTTCGGTTCACAGATGTTCTGCTCTGAGAATAACATCAGCATACAGAACTGTTTCGGACACCGTAATAATCGTGTTCGCCGGAACGCCACCGTTTGATCTACTCGCAGCAGAAAGAAGCTGTGAAATATTCCTTGATGATGACACGCTATTGCTTACTAGACGGAACGAGTCTTCATATAATTCTATCTCGGCTTTAATCATTGAGGAGGACAGTGCGTCACATCATTAAGGAAGTTGCTACTAGCTAGATTAAGGGCAAGCGCCTTTTAGTTTTCTTTAGCTAATTAAACAAAGATCAGGTTCGTCAGCCGTGGTAAAAGTTGGTAAAATATATCGCGATATTGATAGCTTCTACGGGCCAATTTTGATAGGTTCCGTGAAAAAATGATTGAGCAGATGATTGGCCCCAATAAGCGGGGGTAACAGTTGCTATAACGGCCCCTTGGGTTCAATTTGGCAAAAATTTGACGAAAATAAATCATAGCTCCCACAGGGTGACCCCCAGAGGAGTTAAATGTATAAACAGGTAATATATTTTTTCCTCCTTAACATTTCTTCTGAACATACCTCTATATGCAACCCTACCAGGAGTCCCCTACAAAAGTTGAAAAACTGATTTTTCGTCACAAAGTGACCTCTAGATGAGACAAATGTATGATCGGTTAGTTCCTAATATTTTATTCCCCACATTTCCCTCCAACACCCCTACTCCCTATGTGCCACCCTTCTGGGGATTCCCATACAAAAAAACTCAAAAAATGAAGAAAAATGATAAAAAATAATTCATAGCTTCCAGAGGGTGACCCTAGAGGGGTCAAATGTATGAATTTGAAATATGAAACTTATTAGTTTTTCATTCCCTTTCATCTGCCTCTCTTCTAGAATTCCCTACAAAAACCCCAACATTTACAACACCCACACCACAATACACCTACAATAATGCACGAAAGTGCATTATTAGTCGCCCACGCAGTGTCAATTTTTTGGCTTCAGGCTGCAATCCCTTCAAACAACTAACGCCCATCATTCAAAATAAAAATTAAATTACAGGATGTGTATCGTAACTTACAAAAACAATATGTACAAGACAGCGCTGCTCATGTTACTAGAAAGGCTGAATTCATCGACAAAGTGGATGATATATTAGACATCGTGAGGGCCAATGCTCTTACAACAACAAAAAATAAAGATGTATTTTTCAAAATGCAAAGATTGAAAGGCCGCGTCACTTTTGGGATCGGAAAACGACGGGCTAAAAGCCAATATGCTAAAGAATCAAGACGCAAACGCCAAGCTAGCGATTTTGCAACAGCTGGTGTTTGTTATCAGATGCACTCTAATAAACTTTTTTAGCATTGATTACATTGGTGCAATTGTAGTTGGAAAAACTTCTTCAACCGAATCGAGTGACACCCACCAAATGGAAGTTGATGATATTGATTCGCTCCGACCCTTCAAAGGAACAAGAGACTCTGTTGAATGTATCACGGTACTTGATACCACGGAATGGTATCTTGTTTTGACAAGTTCAGAACAATTCACCCAGAAACATTCAAGTCCAGAACCGCGATGCAATTTACACTATGATAGCCACTGCAGTAGGTATGGGACACGATCCAAAGAAACTGATTACAAATCACTCGTCATTATGGAACATCGCGATGAAAATCGGAAGAAAATCGCAGAGTTGGGTAGAGAAAAAGCCACAAGTAACATTAATCATAATCTAATATGTTTGAATATTGGTGTAACATCGAAATTCTTCTTTTTCAGCTCGATACAGAGAAATTCTTCGTGGTGCATTGGGACGTAAAATAGATATCTCCAAGGCAAAAAAAATTGATCGGCTTTCAAATATTGTATCGTTTGATGGGAAGGTGCAATTTCACGGTACTTCGAATCAGGACCAGGAAGAGGCAAACGTATTGCAGTAGCTGTTTGCAACCTGCTGTTTGAGTGGCACATGTTAAATCGCGTACAAGGTTTCTCATTCGACCCAACAGCGCCCAACACCGGGAACATAACGTGCCCTTGGACAAATGATGGAAAGAATCGTACTTTATGTGCTGCGCCGCCATCAAATGTATGAACTGGTTTTACAAGAAGTATTTGAAACTTATTATTTTTCGATGACTTTTGAAATAAATGCATTTAATGCAAGCAAATAGTAGATTTTATATAGGTGAACTAGGGATTGCAATCCCGTGGTGTTTTATGAATCGGATTCCCGGGATTTTTAATTTGTGTGGCAAACCATAAATAATTAAGGAAAAACACAATTTTCAAATAAAAAACACATTATTCATTTTTTAGTGTTGAAAAGAATAAACATATAAAACATTAACTTACTAATTCAACTTCTTAAATAAATAAAAATTGAAGAACCAAAATAAAACTTTATTAATATTACATAAAGAAATAGAATTTAGAAAACATATTTCGTCAAACCAGAGTTTCGAACCCAGCAAAATTTGGGTGCAGGTTCAGGTTCGGGTTCAATACATTAAAATTTAGTGGGTTCGGGTTCGGTTCGGGTTTGGGTTCGGGTTCAAATTTGTTAAAAAAAAAATATTTTTTCGAAATTTTTTTATGAATTCATTATTTTTTTATGTTACATTACATACAATTTATGTTACACACATATTTATTTTGGAAGCAAATTTTCATTTAATTCTCACTATAGAGTTTTTTCCCGAAAATATTTTGACAGCTCAAACCAGCTATTTTAATTTGTGCATGTAAATAATCTAAATTGATTGATTTTCCTTGCAAATTTGGTTATTTTGATTGCAATTAAAAGTGTTTTAAAAGTGAATTTTTGAAAACAATAATTAATTAAATTGTTAATTGAGTTGTGCTTTTAAGTTTTTAATGCATTAGGGATACTGAAATAATTAAAATCGCATTAAAACATGGAAATTAAATCAACCTTCAGGTATATTGTTATTATGATTATTATTCATTTATTTCGGTTTATTTACAAAAAATTTTTACAAAAACTAACTATTTTATGATTGTATATATTTGATATTGTTAGATTTTGTAAAAAAATTTTGTTAATAAACCGAAACAAATGAAAAATAATCATAATAATAATATACCTGAAGGTTGATTTAATTTCCACATTTGAATGCGATTTTATTATTTCAGTATCCCTAATTCATTAAAAACTTAAGAGCACAACCCAATTAACAATTTAATTAATTATTGTTTTCAAAAATTCACTTTTAAAACACTTTTAATTGCAATCAAAATAACCAAATTTGCAAGGAAAATCAATCAATTTTGACTGTTTTACATGCACAAATTTTGACGTTTAAAATTTGAAGTTTAAAGAAAAAACTCTATTCACTATTCTCTAGTGAAACAAATATCCAAAATAATCTTGTTTGAAACAAAAAAAATTCTGCGAAATATGAAATTTCTTACGCAAACTTCCTAAATTTCCTATGTTAAAAATTGAACCTGAACCGCGTTTTTGATTGGGTTCGGGTTCACATAATTTTAAAAAAATCTTGCTCCGGAGCGGGTTCAGGGTTCGGGTTCGAAACCCTGCGTCAAACTGATTTATCGTCAAACCTATTTGTTAATTTGAAATAATATTTACGAAGGTTAAAAAAGCCCGTTCCGATTCCACAATTCATTTCATGGTGGAATGGTTAATAAATTTTTATACATTCGCTGCAAATGGGGTACTGTATGACGGTTTGCCTGCTTATTTTCATTTCTCTACCAATTGCGGTGACCTGTTTAATATTTTATGTTGTTGCATTCTGACCAAAAAAGTTTTTTATAGGTATTAAGCGTGAATTAAATTGCATTACAGTTCATCTTCCAAATTGCTTTTCTCTACTTAATCGCCTGAAACCTTATCCTTAGTTACATATTCGTTGTAATCTCTGCTCGATGATGTTGCAGTGTGAGTAGCTGAATCACCTGTTTCACATCCCACGTCTGCTGCTGCTGATGTAACGTTCAATAATCTTCAATAAAAACTTTTATGGATCTTCGACTTGGAACAGTAAATATGTTCGATGTATCATCAACAAAAGCAGGGTTTCCATTCTGCAAATACTTAAATACTCAAAGTGTTTCGGTTTTCCTTGCCTTTATGCTAGTTATTGAGACATTCGTCAAATCGCGAACTTATGGTTGCTTTGTTTTTCTAGCTCAGTACAACCTGAAGAGTGCATTAGCCAATATTTCATGGTAGAGTAGAACAAGATTGAAGGCTAGCGTTGACTGAATAGAGTTTATCCTCTAGCACAGCTAACCTTAACAGGTATTTTCCCATTGCTATTGCCAGTGGTATATGATCTCATTGCATATGAACAAAAAAAAATACAAACCAGAACAGGATTCTGGGTTTTCATTGATTAATCCCGGCAAATATGACAATCCCGTAATCCCGGGATTTTCTTTAATTAATCCCGGGATTTCGGGATCATAAAACCCGGGATTGCAATCTCTAGCTGAAACCTTTTTGAACTTTTAGGTGTTTTGTAGGGGACCTCCAGAAGGGAGGCACATAGGGAGTAGCTATGTTCGGCAGAAATGTTGGGTTGGAAAAACTAATAGGACCTATTCATACATTTGACCCCTCTAGGAGTCACACCGGGGGAACTATGAATTATTTTAACATTTTTCTTCATTTGTTGAGTTTTTGTAAGAGAACCCACAGAAGGGTGGCAGGTAGGGGGTAGGTGTTTGGGAGAAATGTTGAGAATGAAAAAAAATATTAGGACCTGGTCATACATTTGACCCATATAGGTAACCCCTAGGGCTGTCACAGCGAGTTTAGACAAAAAATTATTTTTACAAATTTTGTAGGGGACCCCGCAAGATTGGCAGAAAGAGGATAGGTATGTCGGAAGAAATGTTGGGGAGGAAAAAATAATAGAACCTGCTCGTTCATACATTTGACCCCTCTAGGTGTCATCCTGGGGCAGCTATGAATTATTTTCGTCAAATTTTTGAACAAAAACGATATCGGGAATATCACATACTAGCAAAAATTTAGACAAGCTGGTCTATCTTACAGTGAAATAAATAACTAAAACAGAAGCACAATTTAATGATTACGTCGCTTGTAACCGATAATGCAAGTAAAATGATAAATATGCTACAAATTTATCAAGAGACAAGAACCTCAGAAGATCTTATATCTTTCAAAAGCGCAGCTTATATTTTAAATCCGTTGCTTTAAGATATCCTGGTAAGTGGTAAAACCACCATTCAACAACTTACAAAGGCAATTAAATATTTTAAAATTCATAATGTTCCGAGAAAGCAGGTGGATATCTTACTCTCTATAGTGAAGTTCGATAAAATTCAAACTACGATTATCTTTATTCAAATCTGGCAAATAGGTGAGTTCTCACAAAAGTATTAGAAGAAAAAAAACCGTTAGTTTGACAAAAATTATTGTTATGAATTTTCTCGTTAAACGGGGAGCTGAAGAAATCAAAAAAAGCGCTAAAACATATTGCAAGAGCTGTAAAAATAATAAATCGAAATAACCAAACCTTGGGCATGTTGTAGGCTAGTACGCAAGAGTGAGCGACCGGAGGTAAACCACGATAATATTGGAACAAGAACGTAATGAACGACATTAAAAATTGTCTATCATGCTAATTATAACGTTGTTGCGAATGACAGTGGTGAATATTCGAAGCTGGTTAACTCGGTAACGCTCATTCATGGATCATGAACGCCATAAAAACAATAATAGCAGATTTATATTTCTTACCATTTCAATTTCATCATTGAATTGATGGAGTCTTAAATGATTAATTAAAAGATATTTATAATAGTATTTTGCATCGCAGTATGCACATTCAAAATTTTTCTCGCCATGATGCACTCTCTTTATATGAATTCTTAAGGTCTTAGAATTTTTTAGTGCTTTACCGCAATTCTCACAATCATATGGTTGTTTCTGCAAAGAAGTAGAATTTCGTTCCTATAATAAAAATAAAACCAAATCAGTTCTTAGTCGTTCACTGTTCTAACTATCAATATCACTGATATTTTTTACAAGACTCCCTCTCTCTCAAAATTATTTTACCTTATCAAATTTAACTTACCCGTTTTGAATTTGGTGTCTTCTTTTTTTCAAAAGAAGCGTCGCTGAGAACACCATCCCCTGGACCACTGGAACCGGAATTGTTATCGCTTAAACTATGAGCACTTGAAGTACTATAGTTTTGTTCCTTTTCATTTTCCATCTGTGAATTTTAAAATAAATATTAAAATTGTCATGGACTAAAATTTTATTACATACAATGTGATCAACAAACTCATCATTAGTATACATAATAAAGAGTGGTCGTTGCTATTGTGTTGTTATAGGTAAGCAAGTTATAGGTAAGTAAAGAAGTGTTTAACAATCTCTTGGAGTTTCAGGCAATGCATTAATATCAATATTTTAATGCTAAACCTCATTCAGTTGAAAACTAACAACAAGCACTTTGACTGAGATTTAATACGAATCTTTCCTAAACAACTTTTGGGAAACTATCATGGAAGCATGTTTGTTGAGTGATAAACCGATGCCTAACTGGCAGATGACATTTCATGTTGGTTTATCCAGATCGACTACTCCTACTCACTTTCATAACTGTATCATCCGGAATCAAAGAACTGCAGTGCTTCAATATTAATTAACATAATGAAAATTAGACTGACGATAAGTTTAATTGTTTGACGAGATTGTTTAATTGGTATAAGCAAGTTAAAACATATTTCATGCACAACCTTACCTTTCGAGTAGAATCAACAGGTTTCGTATTAATTGCTGCTTTAACTTTTTCATCTATATTCATTTTAGATTATATTACCGCTCACCGCATTGCTTTAAAAATGACACAAATCATAAAAATAACAAACAAATGAAACCGTAAACAAATTTATCTGTCAAAAACTGAACTACTAGTATGATTACACCGTACTTCTTACCTTCGTCAAATCCCAGTTAAAAATACAAAATCGATAACATGCGTTATGGGCTAACTATAATAAGCGAAAACTTAGGAGACGTAATACAACTTATCGAAAGTCAAAAATCTGACAATGTTCAAAAATGAACTGAAAACTATGTGGTTTAGTTTAAATTAAATTATGTTACATTACAAAACTAATATTTTATTAAACTATTTTGATCTTCCACATAAATTTTATTTAAAACTTTCACTTGGTTGAAACCAAAGAATTCACATGATTTATATTTTCGTTGTTTTTTTTAATATCGTTCTACAACAACAAAAATATGAAGATATCGTTTAAGTTTTTTTCTCCTGCTAAATTTGTCAAAATATTTACTATTTTTAAGAGAGAAGCCAACACTTTTTATTATTTGATTATTTATTTAAGTTGTAAATAATTTAATAAATAAGATTATCATAGCTAGTAAACTTTATTCATATTTTGGTTAGAGGCCTTTAAATTTTTCTCGATTTGTAAATACTCTACTTATAAAATATCACCCGTATTCTTAATTTTAATGAAATTTCAATTTAAAGATAAATAAAATATCAATTTAATTAATCGTTACAACATTTTTAAATATTGATAAAAATGTATACATGTCGATATAAACTTATCGACTTTATAGAAAAACAACCAAAATTACTATGACCGAGATAAATTGGTTGTTTATTTATAGACCTTTTTCCCGAAAAAAACTTGACATTTGTGATCAGCTGATTTGGATTTCGAAAACTTTAAAAAATTGTTATTTCTTGCCAATCAAGATTGTTTTGCGTTGTCTTTAAGTTGTTTTTTACTATATTTGCATTATTATAATTTTTGCAGTAAATTTTAATACATAATTACTGATTTCTAATTATCATTTGACAGATTCCATGCAGCAATCGATGCAGCAATACAACGATTTGAAGTTTAAAGAAAAAACTATATCGTTGTTTTTTTTGTGAACTTTAGTTGTGAGATTGAAATAAAGAGGCGATACTTTCTATGTGTTTTTGTATGGAGAAAACAACAACAACAACCAAAAATGAAAAAAACAACGAGAAAAACAATCATGTGAATGTAGACTAAGGAAATGAAACTACTGTATATATACACAAAAATATTTGAAGTATTATAAGTTTTGATGTTCAATGTATACACCTTTGGTACATACACAGAATCTGATCTACTCAATGAAATTTCCTATCGTCACTGGTTTTATTGGTAGTAAAATTTCACTACAGATGAAACACCAAGCTTCAGATCATAAATATCTTTTTTTTTTTTTATTATAAATATTTCGGTCCTTTTTGGGATCTTCCTCAGTATAATTCTTATAATGTGTTATCCCGAACCAGGGTTCCCAACCGTCCTTTTTTGGGAAGGACAGTCCTTTTTTTTTATATTTTGTCCTTTCCACTTTCTGTGTGACACAATGTCCTTTATTAAGCTAAAATGTCCTTTTTTATTGTAATTTTAATGCAATTTTTGAATCAGAGTCAAAAAGCTAAATATATATAATTGCTCATATTTTTCCTTGTAGCTTTCGAATTTAAATTCAAAATTTTATACAAGCGCCCGTATGTATGTTATTTAAATAATTCTAATTGGAAATCATATTTAAATTAACGAATATACAACTAAAAAAATATGAGTCTCCTTCTTTTTAAGTATCCCTGCATCAAGCATTTTCTGAGCGAGTGTTCTCCGTAATGGGAGTAAAATGGAGAGAGGAGCGTAATCGATCTTCTATTGAATTGATTAAGGCAGAGCTACTTGTTTATTTTAATTTTAGAGAAAAATGTAGCGAATTTTATGAAACTGCCAAAAACGACCAAGAATTACTGAAGTGTGCAAAAACAAAACAAAAATATCGTTTTTGCAATAGTAATTAATTATTAGTGATTAGATTTTGTAATTAAATTTGTGATTTATTTTTATTTTTATTTTATCTATTTTTATTTCATGTATTTTGATGAAAAACGTGATCTACGCAGGTGAAAAAGTCGAAATTTGAACTTGACCATTTTTGATTTTCCTGAAACTTGGCATATAAGTAGTATGGACAAAATAAAAAAAACAACTTATTTTAAAATTTTTTTAAAGTGCATAGTTTGAGCACTTTAAGATAGGACTATTTTCAGAAAAAAAAATTAATTCAATTCCAATTGGTCTTTGACCCGCCATCTTTAAAAAAGTTTTTTTAATATTTTTATTTGATAATTAATTATAAAAACAATAAATTAATTTTTTTTTCAAACGACTAATTAATCATCTATCAAACAAAAAAAAATTTGATGAAATCGGTATAGCCGTTCTTGAGCAATTTAATTTCAAAGTTACATCGGATTGGCAGAATTTTCATTTTTCATGCATGTTGGGGTGCCTCAAACTATGCATTTTAAAAAAATTTTAAAATAAGTTGTATTTTTTATTTTGTCCATACTACTTATATGCCAAGTTTCAGGAAAATCAAAAATGGCCAAGTTTTCACAACTCTGTCTGGAGCACGTTTTTCATCATTTGTATTTTACTTATGATAAAAATTGCGTGCTGTGAATTCAAAATACTTACATATGTAAAAGTACTGAATTTATTTACATATGTACATAGCTTAATTTTTTTTATATTTTTATTACATTTGATCAGTTGTTATTGCTGCCTGCTGACGAGATTTAGATAGATTTAAAATCTGTGAATTAATTAAGTTAAATTTGTGAAATAATATATGTATATATTGAATCTGTGTTGAAATAAAAATACAATAAATGCCTATGCATATAAAATTAAATTTTTTTCGTAGTTTTGCAAATGTCCTTTCTTTGGAAAATTATAAGTTGGGAACCCTATCCCAAACACTCTTTTGAACTTGATATTCTTCGAAATATTTGTAATAAAAAAAAAAAAAGATATTTATGATCTGAAGCTTGGTGTTTCATCTGTAGTGAAATTTTACTACCAATAAAACCAGTGATGATGGGATATTTGAAGTAGTATTTTCACTTCTCCTCTCTTATTTTTCCATTTTCTACTGTCAAAACAAAAATATTGTAATTTGTAAACATTGTTTGGCTTGGTTACAATTTGGTTATAATAAAATTGTTTTTATTATTTATCGTGGTAATATTTTGACGAGTTTATAATAAATATAAAAAATACTAGTGATTTTATTATAATTTAAATATAATTTTAAAGAAAAATTAAATATATTAAATGAAATTTTGGAATAAAACATTAAATATGATCTGTGTGATAATGACGTAAAAATTACCGAAAACATATACAGGATGGGATTTCTTTTCAAAGATAACTAATATTGATATTATAATTTACTTTTCGGTTAATAAGTCTTAAGTTTTTCAAATATTTTCGAGAAAAAAATTTAATCTAAAATCAATGTAAACAATAATAGCTTTTTAACTGTCAAATTTTTTTTATGTGGTTTTTCTATGTAATGGCGTCTCTTTTTTTTATTTTAATTTTGGGGGCAAATGCTTTATGGGGGCAAATGTTTTTCTATGTAATGGCGTCTCTTTTTTTAAATTTTAATTTTGGGGCCATATGCTTGAATTTGGAATTCAATGCAATAATAGAAATATTTACGGCCGATAGGCTTGCAGACTTGGGTAAAATCGATTTGATCTCTTCAGAAACCCGTTCATCTATGATATATTTGTAGAAAATCGTCAAATCAGCAACATTTCTTCTATGCTGCAAGGAATCAAGGTCATTAGTAAGATTTGAGTTACCAATTAATTTAACTGCTCTCCGCTGTACAGAATCAAGATACTTAAAACTACATAAGTATGCTCCACCCATATTCCATGCAGGGACGTATAAAAGATTTGTATATTAAAAGAAGCTGTTCGCTACTGAAAAACTTACGAAACCGTCCTAAAAACCCCAATTTTTGAACAGCGCTCTTTGCTAGGCTAAAAATATGAGAATTCCACTTCATATTATTTTCAACCTCAACTCCTAGAAGTTTCACGGACTCTTTCTCTATTAGAACATTGGAATCAAACTTCAATGGCAAAGGGTTAGGTGTTGATAATCTTGAAAAATGGCAAATTTGTGTTTTGGATGTATTGAATTCAACACTGTTAGTAACACCCCAATCAAAGATAGTTGTCTCCTAAATTTTATACGAAAAAAAAACAAAAAAAAAAATATTCGAAAATAGAAAAATAACTGTATGATAAAGTGTTTGTGTTAGTGTTTATTTAAAGGGAAAAAAACAAAGAATAATAATCGAAAATAGAAAAATAAGTGTATGTTATATAGTGTTTGTGATAGTGTATGAAAATAAAAGTGTTGAAGAACGGAGGCGGAGACAATTATATAATTGGTGAGATTGTTCTTTATTAAAAAATTATTTGGTATTTTATATTTGTTGTTACCAAGCAGTAGGCAGGTAAAATTTTACCTTTTATTGCTTTGATGTAATAAATTTATTTATTATTTTAAAGCATAAATTTGTTTTATATTGCTTGGTAACAGAAAGTGTAAAGTTTCGTTTTAGTTGTTAGTAAGAATTTAAAATTTAACCCTTTATTTGTACTCTTCAATTTTGTTAGTTTCTTTTGTGTCCCAATTTTTTTTTTGCTTTTCTCTTATCGTGCTACTGTTGCATGACGCCTGCTATCGTGTTTTTGTGGCAGAAATACCCAGTTTCTTTTGTACTGTGTAGTGTGGAAATTTAGGCCTGGCCGAATTTCAGTATCTATACCTGCAATGTCAAAGGGTAAGTCTTTGTCTCAACAAAATAGCAGCAGAGTGAACCAACAGCTTAGAATTGACTTCACCAACATAAGAGGTCTCAATTCGAATCTAAACGTGGTTCATCACTATATCGAAAAAAATAAACCTAACATATTGTTTCTTACCGAAACAATTGTTAGTGGAAAAGCATCGAAATTGGATCTCAAAAAATACCGGATACCTAGTTACGGATTGGAACATTCCTTTTATAACAAGCATGGTGTCTGTGCATTTGTTCGAGATTCACTTTCTGTATGAGAATTAAGGCCTACGAGTTGAACTCTAAACACCATAATTCTATAGCACTGAAGATCTCAGCTGTTGATGAAACTATGTTTATAATAGGATTATACAGATCTCCAAATTCTCCCCCAAGATGTCCCTTTTTCGATCAAATATCGGCTAATCTAGACAAGATTACCACGGACTACCCCAAAGCAAGACTGGTCATTCTTGGAGACTTTAATATTCATAATAAAGAATGGCTTAAGTATTCATCGCGCACTGACGACGTAGGAAGACAAACCGAACTGATACTCGCAGATTATTAAACAAACGAACCAGATACTACGAAGACAAAAGTTGAACATCCCCTCGGAACATCGGACCATTTACTAATATCAGCAATAGTGCAATTTACATCACCGACACCAATTAAAGCAAATCCTCGTCGCGTTTGGAACTATAAACGCGCTGACTGGGAGGGACTGAGAAACTTTTATGATGAAACACCTTGGAAAACTATTTGTTGTGTCGATCAAAATCCTAGCACATCGGCAATAAGAATCTCTGAAATCATAAAAGAAGGAATGCGGCGGTTTATGCCAAATCGATTAATCACTCCTAAAACTGAGCCTTGGTTCACCCGGGATGTTGATGGAGCAGTGAGGAAAAAAAGCAAAGCATTTAAGACGTATAACGCTAATAAAAGACCTGAAACCCATAGCGCCTATAAGAAAGCCAGAAATATTAGTAAATACAAAATAGACTTGGACAAAGACGCGTTTATCCAGAAGAAAGCAAAGAAATTCGCCGAGCACCCATCTGGCTCACGTAGTTTCTTTCAGGCAGTTAAATCAGTCCAGAGCAATTTTACTCGATCCTCTATTCCAACCTTAGTTCCTTAGTTCTGAATGACATTCCCGTGAGCGAGTCGAAAGAGAAGGCGGATCTTTTGGGTCGTATTTTCGCAGAAAACTCAAACATAGTTGAACCCCCCCATTCTCCTACACTCATTCCCCCAGTTGTAACGGAAATGAAACCAATTATTTTTCGTTGCAATATTGTACGGAAAATGCTTCTTTCTATCAACATCAACAAATCTGTTGGCCCCGACGGTATTAAGAACTTTGCTAGGCAACTAGCTCCAATTTCAACAAAAATTTTCTATTTATCTTATAAAACCGGAATATTTCCCGATTCTTGGAAGCTGGCCAGCGAATCTTTATCAAAGAAAGGCAGTAAGATGGACCCTAACAATTATAGACCAATTGCAATTCTGTCGGTTTTAGCTAAAATATTTGAAAAATATGTTAACTACAATTTGATAGATTATTTGGAAATGTCGCGAATTATTGATGATAAGCAGTATGGTTTTCGTAGAAGTCATGCAACAGGTGATCTGTTAGCCTACGTATCCCATCTCTGGAACAAATCGCTGGAAAACCATGGTGAAACATTCAGTATTTCACTTGACATTCTAAAGAGTGTGGCATAAAAATCTTATAGCTAAATTAAAATCTTATGGCATAGACCATCTTACTGTCTCATGGATTCATAGTTTTCTTACAGGTCGCCAATTTCATGTTAATTTAGATGGTATCACATCCAATATTTTCACAACCAATGCTGGGGTTCCCCAAGGTTCTGCACTCTCACCAACCTTGTTTCGTCTGTACATTAATGACCTACTTGTTTCCACAGTGCACAAAATCCATAGTTTTGCTGATGACAGCACATTGCATGCATCACATGCATCTCCTAAATTTCGATCTCATACTGCAGTTACCACTGATAGAAAGCTGCTAATTGATTCTATCAACAAAGATCTGGAGCGTATAATGGAATGGGGTGATCGTAATCTTGTTTCATTTAATCCAACCAAAACCAAATTATGCCGTCTTTCACGAATAGAGCGACATAAAAATTTCCCTATTAAAATAAACCATGAGGAATTGCGTGAGGTTGAATCAGTTAGACTTCTTGGAGTGGATATTCCAAATAACCTGAAATGGAATAAGCATGTGTTCAACCTCGCTAAATCTGCAATGCAAAAATTAGGATTCTTGAGTCGATGTAAAAAGTATTTCAATCCCGAGCAAATATTGCTAATCTTCAAGTCCCTTATTCGTCCATGTATGGAGTACTGCTGTCATGTTTGGGGAGGTGCTTGTCAGTCAACAATAAAATGTCTAGACTCTGTACAGAGAAATGCAATACGGTTGATTGGCAATACCGAGCTAACGGACCAGCTTGATTCACTCCAGCACAGAAGAAATGTGGCTGAATTGTCAATCTACTATAAATATAACTTTAGCGAATTCTCCTCTCAGGAAATTCAAAATATCCTTCCATCGTGTGCGCAGTATAATCGACAAACAAGAGCTGCCGAGTCATCCCATCCATTTGTTGTACAAATACCTCGTTGTAAAACTGTGTCCTTCCAGAACGACTATTTTAATAGAGTGGCTAAATTATGGAACTCAATGCCTTCCTCTGTATTTCCCGATGAATTTTCCCTTCAGGCATTTAAAGAAAATGTCCATCATCATTAAAAAAAATTAGTATAGTTATCCACTAAAATTCCTTCCATGGAATTTTAAGAAAGCTGATTGGACAGGATTAGCTAAGTCTGTTGATATGAACATTCGTTGGTTTCCTTCAACAATCCAAAATTACGATAGATTCGTTGCTGTTGTTATTTCATCTGCAAAAAAATTTATACCAAGAGGATTCCGAAAAATTTATATCCCTAATTGGAATGAAGAATGCGAAAGACTTTGGAATTCATACCAAGAATCTGAATCAAGTGAAGTTGGTGATTTACTTATGGTTGAATTAAATAAAGCACGAACAGATAAATGGATAAAACCTTGTTGAAAATATGAATTTCTCGCACTCTAGCCGTGGTGCCTGGGATTTATTAAAAAAAATTGGTGACTCTAATTAAACCAATAATACCACAGTTGTATCGGTTAATCCAAATTCAGTTGCTTCCAGAATGGTTCAAAACTCAAAGTTTCCAATTTCAAAAAATAGAAAAAGAGAAGTTATAAATCAGTACAGGAAAACAAAATCTAGAATTGCAGACTCTCCATTTGGTAATCCAGTATCTATCGAAGAAATAGATAAAGCAATATTAGTTATGAAACCTCATAAAGCAGCAGGGTGTGATAACATTTTTTCAGAATTTGTCACCCATTTTTCAAAGAATGCAAAAAAATGGCTTTCTAATCTTTTTTCCGATTGCTATAACAAAGGAAAAATTCCTAAAATCTGGAACATGGCAAAAGTAAAAGCAATTTCGAAGCCAGGAAAGCCAACACATCTTCCAGAAAGCTTCCGCCCAATATCTCTTCTCTCTGTAGTCTATAAATTATTTGAGAGAATCATTTATAACAGAATATCGAATATTATCGATTTAAGTATTCCGCAACACCAAGGTTGGCTTTCGCCCTGGAAGAAATTGTTGTGATCAAGTATTGTCTATGGTCACACATATTGAAGCAGGGTTTCAAGACAAAAAGCAATCAGCTATTGTGTTTATTGACCTGAGCTCTGCATACGACACAGTTTGGAAAAAGGGGTTATTGCTGAAATTGGCCAAAGTCAATAAATGTCTCAAAACTCTGAATATAATATCAACATTATTATCTAATCGAAAAATTGAGGTTCATCTAGGAAACAAAAAAAGTATAATCCGAAGTATTCGAAATGGACTCCCACAAGGATCTGTACTTGCTCCTATATTGTTTAATCTTTATACTAGTGATATGCCTAATACAATTTCACGGAAATTTGTTTATGCAGATGATCTGGCAATTTCAATACAATTTGCATATAACTCACTATCAACTAGAGAAGCTGAACAAATTTTACAAAACGACTTGGAAACATTAGTTAGTTATTATGAAAACTGGCGCCTTAAAGTTAATTATTCGAAACCCGAATTGTCATGGTTCCATCTATCAAATCATAATGCGAACGATGTACTCAATGTCTGCATTGGGGAAAACGTAATCTTTTTCAACCCAACACCAATATACTTAGGAGTGACACTTGATAGATCGCTTACTTTTAAATTCCACTGCTTAAAACTGGGTCAAAAACTTAAGTCAAAAATCAATATTATTCAGAAGTTGTCTGGATCTTCCTGGGGTGCTAATGCTGAAACTCTGAGAATTTCTGCTCTAGCGATTGTATATTCAACCGCGGAATATTGTGCTCCTGTGTGGATTGACAGTATTCACACTCGACATATTGATACTAAACTAAATTCCTGCATGCGAATTATATCAGGTACTATCAAATCAACACCTCTTCCATGGCTTCCAATTTTATCAAATATTGCCCCTCCAAAATTAAGAAGAGAAATGTTACTGGTCCGAGAAGTAACTTAGATTCTAAGTAACGATAATTTGCCAATCCATGTTGATTTGAATAACAGAAACCAAAATAGACTTGTATCAAGATTCCCTCTATGGTCTAAAATTACATCTATTGGTAATATTATTGAGTACTCAACTAAAGATAGATGGATAGATCTTCTAGCTAACTTAGATTTCGTGAATAAAGAAATAATTGCCGATCCAACTGTTAAAGTTCCTGGTTTCAGTGAATCTCGTCGTCGTTGGGTTAAAATTAATCACATACGAAGTAACCATGGTGTAACTAACGCTGAACTTAATAAATACGATCCCAACATCTCTCCAAGATGTGATTGCGGATATCCTATGCAATCCATTACACACATCCATAGTGAATGCATCCTTAGAAGGTTCAATGGGGATCTAATCGAATTACATCAGTTAACACAAAATGCTATTTCTTGGATTGATAGTTTGGATATAAATATTTAATTGTCTCTCTTGTTTTCAAATGTACTTGCTCTTCTTTTAATTTGTAAATAAATATATACGATTAATAATAGTATAGTTATCCCTATATCCCCATTCCTTCCATTTTCCTCAACTCCTTCCTTTATAGTTGACATGGTATCTTCGGATATTCAAAGAGTCTAAATAATGAATATTTCATATTTAGTGTGCTAAACATGTCTAACTAATTAATAAAAAAAAAAAAAAAAACTGCTGCATTAGTCGAAAATACATCCGATGAAATACCGTCAACATTGACTCGAAATTTTCGCTCTGATATAAAGCTTTGCATCCAGGACAATGCCATTCTGCATCAACCTTAAAATCTTTTTGATGATGGCATAAGTTAATTAGGTTATGTTTATTTTTGTATTGAGAAGGTGCACCGTCGGTGTTATAAATTATTTTCATAATATTAGAGCTTATACGCGTTCTGATGAAATCAATAAGTTTTGTAATGAAAAGATAGACTGTAGTACTGTTGTGATCGTTTATATCCGAAATGAGTATAAAACTTCGGTGCTGTATGTATTCACTTGCGTCACTTTTAAAATAAATAACGAATGGATGAATAGTAGCTTGTGCATTATTATAATGATAGCCTTGATTCAAATCCTGAATTATGAAGGCATAGTTTTCAGAAAAATCCCGTTGAACGAAGCACTCTCCTGGTTCTAATTTTTTTTTTTTCCTCAATGAATGTAGATTGCTGTTTTGCTATAAAGTTGTGTGGTATCAAAATTTGTAAACGGTAAACAAATTTTTTCATAAATTCTTCTACAGTTTCTATTAAAGTATCCAAATTGCATGGATCAGTGGTATTCCATTGTTGATATTTGACTTGAAGGATTCCTTCCCATTAACGTCAAAATCATTTAGTAATCTTTCTTCCAGTTGTTGAAGTTTTTTTGAGCATTCATTGCACTTCAAAGTATGACAATCTTCTGTTAATTCACCACATGAAACATAGTCAATTAATGTTTTATAATTCTGGAAAGCAGCATCAGTAATCGAAGGCATCTTATAGAGTGTTGAATGGGATAATTTTATACATTCTTGTGGTCGGGACGTGAATTTAATAAATCCTTTTTTCACATCAGGAAACTTATTTTTAAACTCCACATAAGCTTCATTTAATGTACATAGCAATAAGCGCTTTTGTAGATATGTGCGCTCATCTCCTTTTTTTAAAAGATATTGTATCTCGTTTGCCTGGCATTAATCTACTGATTTAATCACTCTTATAGAACTGCTCCACAACATTTATATCTGTTGTGGATACACCTCTTTTATCCGTCGCAGATGAATGCTGAAAATTATTTTCATGTAGAGTTTTACTTTTTTCAACCAAATGACGAGTAGCATTACTTCCAAATATATCTTGAATTTCCTGCATTTTCATTTCTTGCGGTAAAATTGACAAAATTTTTTGTTTCTCAGCATAACACCCATTGTCGAAATGTATCTTTAGGTTTCTAATAATTGCTTCATAACGTTGCCTTATTTTTGCATTTTCAGACAACTCTAATACTTATCCAGTCAAAAGTTCCTGAATAGACTTAGTTATTTCTACGACTTTTTGTTTTCTGTAGTCGAGACTGCCACATAATTTTATTTTAAGAGGTGAAAGATGATCCGATATATGCGGCACAATATGTTCGTTTAAATTATTAATTAGCACATCACGCTCTAAGTTATTCAAGTTTGGTGTTTGAACATAATCTCGATTAATGCTGGCACCAATCACTTGATCGGTTTGGGTTTCCTCTGGTGTTTCATTTGAAAATGCGTCATTGGATACTGCATCGTCACCCACTGTTAGTGATGTTGATAAATCTGAACCAGAAGGTAGTGTTGACTGTTTGATTAAACTTAAATAACAAGATGAACATATTCGCTTATTCTTCTTTGCACTAATCCCAAGAACATCTAAATGTTGTCGAACGTTCTCTGTGATTCTCCTTTTATTTGAAGAACCCTTAGAATTTGAAAATGGTTTAACGCATCTATATTCACTCATTTTAGAAAAATTAAATTTTAAAAGTTTTTGTTAAAGTAATAGAATTTATATAACAAAAATGGGATTTAAAATAGTAATGCAGGCATCAATAAAGATTATATACGCCTTTTTTTATGACCAAATATAATTTTTTTTTTTTTTTTTTAATAAAATGTGTTGTGTAGTAGGAATTACAATATGTGTCACAATAACACATAAAAACCTTTTAAGACCAAGGTCCCACAACAACATACGTTCAAAGGTGTTGATGGACGTAAATCTTTCTTTTTTTGTTTTTTTTATATTTTTTGTTAAAGAATGGAAAACTAAACAAAAAATCCTATCACTGACAAAATATGACATAGGCCAATATTTTATGATAGAATAGAGAAAATAAAAGTAAATTAAAAAGTAAATAGCAAATTTTTACGAAAGTTTGCTGAAACAAAACAAAAATGTAGTTGCCAATAATCCAGCCGGTTGCACATTCCTTGATCCTGTGACGCACCGTCTTTCTTGAAGATTAAAGCCCACACATAGTTATATGAAGGCTCGTTTCCTCAAGGAAGCAATAGCGTCTCATCATCAAGGATTATTTCACAGCTAAGATTGAGGGTGCTACCGTTGACTGAATACAGTTCATCCGCCACCACCCCTAAGATGTCACCTTGGCTAGTGATATCTCACTGCTATTGCCAGTGGTATGTGATATCTCACGTTAACTCGTATGCCAATAGCAGGGACTGGAGTACGCGGGGTTGTCACACCCGTAGAGGTACAATTACTCTACATTTGTTTACTTGAGAATCTGTTCAACCTTTTAAAATCTTTGTCTTAATTACAGTCATATATAATTTAAAATCCTTAAGATGGTTTTTATTTATTTTTAATCCATATTAGTTTACGCCTATACTCACTTAAAATTAAAAGTAGATCTTTCAAATTTTTCAATCATGCATATCTAAAAAAACAGCCTCCTTTTAATGGGATTATCGGTGTTTTTTCTTGGATGGTGTGTTGGTGTTTTTTTAAATGGATTAACTTTCACTGGTAATTAAATAAAAACAAGCTTCAATTTTATTTAAAAAAAAAATAAAAAAAGTGGGTATAGATGCTAGCGCCATCTTTTAATTTTGTTTTCTTATGTAACACCGTTAAATAGGATTTAAAAACTAACAAAGCACAATTTCAAAAATTTCTTTTTAACGCCTATTTAACGACATATCATTTATGAAAATCAATTAAGCAGTTTTTCTACAGTCGTTCGTCAAAATGATTTCTACATGATAAACTTACAAAAATTCAAGGGCACCCAGTGAAGGGTGGAAAAAAAAATCTACGAGAAGTCGTATTTTTCATTTATCAAAGGCTGTCAAATAAACAAAAAATAAACCAAATTAAAAAGGGTCGAGTCAAAATGTCGCAAAATTTTGCTGAACTTGACTGAAATTGCTAATATTTTGTTGCACATATAATTTTTATAATATTTTAAAAAGTTCATTTAATAACAAAATATTTGATATTTAGCATAAAAAGAAAATCTCTTAGTTTATAACGCCATTTTTATAATTTTCCTTCAGAACAAAACAAACTGATTCCCGACAGTCATATGCACAACGAATTTTATATTTAAAACAAAAAATAACGCATGTCCTAAGCTGTCACAAGTAGTTAAATATAAAATAAGCTTCAATTTAGTTAAAAAAAAAGAGACTTCCATCTTTTCTTATGTTACACCGTTTTTTTCTTATGTTACACCGTTAAAAATTATTTCAAAAAATTAACAGTGTACATTTTTAAAAACATTGTTTTAATACCTATTCAACGACATATCATTTATGAAAATCGATTGAGTAGTTTTTCTACAATCGCTCGTCAAAAGGCACTCACATCACAAAATAACAAAAAATGCACCCTGTGGAGCCCCTGGTAGAAAAAAAAATTCTAAGAGAACTCGTATTTTTTATTTATGAAAGACTATAAACAAAAAATAATCAAAATTAAAAAGGATCAAGTCAAAATTTCCCAAAAATTTGCTGAACTTGTCTGAAATTGCTCATATAAAGATATCATAAATGGAAACAAAATTTCTAAACAAATTCCCCTCGACTGGTGATAAATTTTCATAATCTTTTGGAAAATTCCTCAAGCAGGTGGCATTGATAATAGCCCTCGGTCTCGTGCTTTTATCTAGTGATGGGAACAATCGAGTGAAAACAATCGAGTTATTCGATTGTTGAAACATTCCGAATTATTCGATTGTTCATAACAGACACCGAATAAAAAAGTCATTCGAATAAAACTAGTAACTAGTTTTTTTATTCGAAGTGTTTTCATTACTAGTTTTTTATTCGAAGTGTTTTCATTACTAGTTTTTTTATTCGAAATGCTTTTATACTTGTTTTTTTATTCGAAGTGTTTTCATTACTAGTTTTTTATTCGAAGTGTTTTTACTACTAATATTTTTATTCGAAAGGTTTTTTTATTCGAAGTGTTTTTACTACTAGTTTTTTTATTCGAATGGTTTTTTTATTCGAAGTGTTTTTTATTCGAAGTGTTTTTACTACTTGTTTTTTTATTCGAATTGTTTTTTTATTCGAATTCAAATAACTATTTTTTTATCAGAAAGAATTTACAACCGAGAGATGCATTCGTTTCAAAATTAGAAGTTGGATGGAACAATCGAATAAATAGTTATCGGTTGTAAAATAATTGAACTAAGTAGTTTTCTTGATTGGAAAAATTATTTGCAAAATATTAAATCTTTTATTTTGTTTTATGTGTCTGGAAATAGTTTAAATAAAAAAAATAAAGCTTTGAGCTATAGTTATTTTAAATTTTGAGAAGAAATAATTTAAGAATTATTATATGTTTATTATTGATAAATATTTGATTGGGTATAATTGTGTTTTTATCTTTATAAAAATTATGTTGTTGAACAAATTGGTATTTGATATGAGTAGTTAGCTATGTATTTGGAAAAACTATATACAGAACAATGATATCCTAATGATATCAGTTATAATTTTAGATTATTGTTTACTAGCAGGACCCGGCGTACGTTGCTACGCCTATAAAAAAGTTTGTGTGCGTAGATTTAGTTGAATTAGTAAGAATAATTTCAAAGAGTCGTAATGAGAATAGAAGAAGCCTATTTTAATTTTTTCATTTGGGAAATATGAATAACGGAGATCATTAGCACTCTAGCTGATCAATCCAGATAGTTTGAAAATTGAAAGGAAGGTCAACATTTGAAAGTGATTGGTAAAGAGTTTCGGAGAGTTTAAATTAAACACTTGCAATTTTTCGCGTTAATCGGCTTAATATGTGTCGCGAAAAATTAGGTGAGCGTCAAAACATTCGTTTATTGGGTGTTACAGTTGTCAATGACTTACTCTGGAACCGTCATACTTGCGATACAAAATAGGCACACCGCACTAAAATTTACTGTTTTATCGTACCATTTCATGTTGACTAATTTCATTTATCAATCTATCCAGATTATTTGCTGATCTTAAATAAAGTCAATTTAGATTTTCAAATATATTTTACCAACTATTTCCAATGCTCTACATGCGCTCTGCTCTGTGTGCTTTTATTAGTAATGGACCATGTCACTGAAAGAAAACTTTGAAGAGCAGACTAAATATGCATAGCGTAGATGTTTGATACGAAACACGATTTTGATCGAAAAACCGGTCTAAGAATGACAGCATTTTTAGTGAAGGTTTTCGTTTTTTTGGTTTTGTCGATTTATGGCCATCGTCTTATTTTGACATTTCTGCCAGAGTTTTAAAACAAAATTTGGACAAACATAATAATAAGACTAATTTGTAGTATAATATAAAGATAATAATAAGAATAATATCATTTATAAATCCAGACTTATATACTAATCTACAACCAGTCAAATCACTTCATTTGTTGACATATTTGCATATATTTTACCGATTTCTTCAAATAACCTACATTGGTTGTTTGTTTTTGAAATTAATGGGGACGCATATTTTGCTTAATAAGCAATACACTTTCAACCTGTAGCTTTGATATTATTGTTCATAATCCTTTTCTTCAATACAAAGGTTCCATTGCAAAGACTTGCTGCATCAATGTTTCTAAAAAGAGCAAAAGAATTTGTCAATTTTCCAATTTTCTATATTTTGAACATGTATCACATATATTTAAACCAAATAAAATATGTATTACATATGTATATACACCAAACCAAGAACGTGTTTGTTGTAAATTAGAAATATTTGTTGCAACGTAATGTGTTGGATACATACAATTGTATCATGTATGTATATAATAAATATATAAATGTATATAATTTTCATCTAAATGAATTTGTTTGTCACATTATACTTTAATTTTCCATTTGAATAGTAATTCTGTTTTGCAGAAAAAAAATCGATCAAAGATACCTGAGTAAAAGTTGAATAAAATTCAAAGTATAAAATATAATATACATTTAGGCATACATTTAACCATTAGGAAAATTAAAATTATTAATTATAAAAAATCTAAATTAAATTTTAAAATTTCGGCTCCGAGGTGCATTAGTACCTGTTAATGGCCTTCTCCTGACAAAATTTCAGACTCCTGTGTGCTACAGATTTCGCTGGAGAGCGCACGCAGACAGACAAACACTTTATTTTATTATTATAGAAGATATAGATAATAGGAGTAGGTAGTTTTATTTTGTTCATCAATTATTTGGAAATTAGTGGTTGAACAAATAATTAAATAACAATAGAGAGATATTATTAATAACAATAATAATGCATTATTGAAATAGTAGATTATGATGTGCCGAAACAATTTGGATGATTTTTGTGAGAAAAAGATCAAAAAGTGAAGGTGTGTTTTGTGATGGTTTTTATCGATTATTTTGGCGATTCTAGTTTGAGAGAAGTTGTTATTTCTTGTTTAAAATAAATGATTCTAGTTTAATAGAAATTGTTTAATCGAAATAAAAATTAAAAATTTGCGTAAATTTAGAAAAAAAATACGTTGATCAGTCTTTGACCAAAAAATTTGTTATTTTTTCAAACAAATTGTATAACAATGGCAACAAAAAATTGGTCGGGTTTTTAATTGAAAGGATTGAAAGGATTTGATAAAAATTTTAATTTTTATATAATTTATACATATTTAAATGTTTTTTCCTTTTTTGGAAGTAACTATGACAACAAAATATAGGGTTAAAAAGTGGTATTTTAATTACAGTAATAAAGAAACACTTTAATATGTAGGCGAATAAAAAGGATTTGAAGAAAAATTTTATTTCATGTTTCGTTTTTCAGGATACTTTAATTTGTCATAAATAGATTATAGCAAAACATTTTGTTTCGTTTTTTGGGATAAATGAGTAGAAGAATTTAAAGAATGCAATTGTAAAGTAGGCTACCTTCAAGAAGGCTAGACTTTCAATCAATTTGTCAATCAATTGAAAACGAAAATAAACGAAATAAAATTTAGGGGATTTTTACACTAAATTTTATTTCGTTTATTTTCGTTTTCGAATTGATGGACAAATTAATTGAAGGTCTGCAGCCTGCTTAAAAGTATATAATATTTGCGTTGTTTCATTATATTTAAACATTTTTTCCCGTTGTAAATAAACTACTTTATTTGTTACTGAAAAAATGGGATACGTATATTGATTTTGACAAAAATATTATACGGAATTAAAAAAATGAAGATTTTATTTAGAATTTTTAGTTTATTGTTAAATCTTAACATTTTGGGATTTCATTAAGTAGGAGAAATTAAAGAAACTTGTCTGTTAAATTTATTGGTTTAGCGTAGTTTGATGATCTATTCACGCAAAAAAATCAATTTTTTTTTCGATTTACATCAAAAAAAAAAGTCGGACAAGTGCGAATAAAATTCGCTCGCCAAGGGTTCCGTGAATGTAAAAGAACACAATATCAAAAATAAATGACATAAAGTTATGTTGTAAAGTCTTTATATCGTCAGACTATGGGCGCATAACAGAATAAATGTTTAATCGTAGACGTCAATAGTAAATGTCAATCACATCTACATTGATCAAAAATGTTACCTGAGGTTAAATCTTATCCATAGCTGTTTATGTTAGCTAAAGAAAGATTCAACCAGTATTTTAATGGTCTAAATAGGGAATATTTGTTCTATAAATCAGCGTCGAAATATAGGGTGGTATACATACACTTAAAATAGCACTTTTTTTTATCAATAACTAAAAAACTGTGCATCGCAGAATTCTAAAAAATGTTGCAATGTTTCTTAAATTAAGTGTTCTTTCAAATGACACCCCAGTCGTTTGGTTCCAAAAAATTTTGGCAAAAAATTATTTCGAATTATCACCGCCCTTGGGAAATTGCAACTGATAATTTTTAAAATCATTATAGTGTGTTTTGTGTAGGAAAGTCCACTACGCCCAATTAGTCCAATTTGTTTTATTTTTCAAAACAGCAGTTATCGATCGATTATTAACGCTAATTAATAAAAAAAAATTGAAATTATTTATAACTTATTAATATTTATTTTAGTTTTTAAAAATGTAATATAATTCGTTTAAACCTTTTAACTTAGAAAATAGTGAGTTTGATCATTTGACTGAAATATATTGATCTTGTTATTTTCTTAGAAACTCTAGTCAAACAGAATTAGTTCTTCTTTACAGATTGCTTCATCGTAACAACTATTCGAAGGCGGAGCGGTAGATTGTGTCTCTATACCATCAGGCTAAAATAGAATACAAAAAGTTATTACTCCATGAATAATGTTTTAGAAAAATGTTGTAGTTTTTGTTTTGTTTTTTAGATGTCGGTCTTGCACTACATTTGCTAAAGATTTTATCTTAGATAATTGGTTACAAAGAGACCAAGAGACAAATTTTATGAAATACGTCGTGTTTTATTCAAGTCTAGTGAATCAAAATTTCCAAGCCGGATAATTATGCGTAAACAGTATCTTTCGCATATACATAATATAGAATTGTAAGGTTTACACACTAGCTTGTCCCATAGACAAAAATGGAACAAATCTTAATCTTAATTTGATTTAGAACAGAAAATATATTTACCTTTCTTTTTCAATTTTACCTATCGTTGCCAATTCAATTTGCTCCACATTTATGTTTTCAGATTTAACTGTTGAATTTTCTTGCATGTTTCTTGAACTTTCTGTGCCAATATCTGTCGCTTCCTATAATGTGAATATTTAAAGATTAGACATAAATGAAAATTTTAAAGTTGTACTAATTTGGAAGCAGGTTTTTGTATTCCAGATCTAGTAGGAAAGCGAGGAGGTTCCTACGGTTCAGATTGGTTTGCCAGTTTCGAATATTTTTCATTTTTTAAACTCAAACTTAGTGACAGAAATTTTATTAACAATAGTCCTGGAACTTAGTTTTTATGGAGTCAGCTTTTATAGATGTAACATGTTATATTGAAATACTGGAATTGTATTGGTAAGAAACAATACAAGAACTGGATTGTTCCAGTAAATGTGCGATGTAAATTGGTGGTATATCTTCCATCGGAGTGATGCTATATCAAAACTAATTCTCTGAATTAATTTTATTTAGTTTTTTTCAAACCATTTGATTACCATTATAGCTTTATTCCTGGTTTGGAGTTTGGAACGTTGATTTTACTTCTTTTCACCACATTGAAATAAGAGAACATAGCACGATATGTGAGTTGTATCTCGTTTCTCAATTTTTCGCGGAACGCTTTGCTTTAAATTCGACCGTTTTAGAAACTCTTAAAGAAATACCCCAAATCCAATCTTCAAGGGTTAATATGAAACAATTATTTCAAACCCAAAATTGTCGAAAAACTTTTAAGGGGGTTAAACAACAACAAAGCCTCTGGTCTGGACAACATTCCTTCTGTTATTCTAAAAACATTTTCAAAAGAACTTGCACCAACCCTCACCAAAATATTCTATAAATCCTATAGATCTGGTATTTTCCATCCTGCTGGAATGTCCTGCCTGTTCCAAAAAAAAGGAACGAAATGTGATATTTCACATTGTAGACCAATAGCCTTACTCCCAGTCCTGTCTAAAATACTCGAGCACTACATTAATTTACATACATCCAAATTTTTGGAAGACAACCATTTGATATCTGACAGTCAATATGGTTTTAGAAACAAAAGATCAACAACCGATCTATTGAACTATGCAGCACATCTTTGGAATAGCATACTTGATAAAGATGGTGAAACGTACGTGATCGCATAGACATCTCAAAATCATTTAATCGAATCTGGCATGCCAACTTGAACAACGAGCTCGTTGCGTACGGGTTTTATCCCGCAGTCGTGAACTTGATTCAAAACTTTCTGTCTAACCGATACATCTCGGTATCTATAGATGGCTTTTCTTCTGAGTCTAAATTAATTAACGATGGTGTACCGCTCAATTTTATCTCCCACTTTATTTTTAAATTATATCAACGAACTGTTGAAAATCACCAGTAACCCAATAAATAGTTTTGCAGATGATAGTACACTGCATAAGTCGTCCCGCTATCTTCAGAAGGTAGGCTTCCATAAATGTAAATGAGCACCTAAAAAAGTCGCCGATTGGGATGACAAAACTTGGGTCAATTTTAATTCCACCAAAACCCAGCTATTGATTGTTTCCAGATCAAAGACCGAGTTTCTCAACTATATTTCAATTAATATATGTGACGACCAAATAGACAAATGTGAAAGCATTCGTTTACTGGGAGTCACAATTTTCAATGACTTACTCTGGAACGATCATATAATGGCCATGGCAAAAAGTGCGTCAAAAAAACTCGCCCTTCTCAATATATGTAAAAAATATTTCACTCCGTATCAATTCCACATTTATAAGTCCTATATTTCCCCGCTTTACTCGTCAATCGGTTTGGGCAAATATTCAATCTGTCAACAAAATTCAAAGGGACTTCTTTGTGCGTACATCGTGCAAATGGAATGCTTTTCCTGAATCAAGATTAATATACATAAACAGTATCTTTCGTATATAAAGAATATAGTTGTAATGTTTACACACTTTCTGTGATGTTTGAACTTTCTGTGGCAATATCTGTCGTTTTCTATAATGTAAATATTTAAAAATTAAACTTAAATGAAAATTTTAAAGTTGTACTAATTTAAAAGCAGGTTTTTGTATTTCAGATCTAGAGGGAAAGCATGGTTTATAAAGTTCAGATTTATTTGTCAGTTTTGAATATTTTTCATTATTAAACAAACTTCGAACTCAAGCTTAGTGACAGAAATTTTATTAACAATAATTCTGGAACTTAGTTTTTATGGAGTCAGGTTTTATGATTGTAACATGTTATATTGAAATACTGGAATTGTATTGGTGCCAACGATACAAGAACTGGATTGTTCCAGTAAAGCTTAAGTTAAAAGCGGATACGATTATGTATAATATTTCAAAAACAGTGCGATGTAAATTGGTGGTATATCTTCTATCGGAGTGATGCTATATAAAAATTAGTTCTCTGAATTAATTTTATTTAGTTTTTCCCAACCCATTTGATGGCCATTTTAGTTTTATGCTTTGGACTGTTTATTTTACTTCTTTTTACATTGAAATAAAAGAGTATAGCACGATATGTGAGTTGTATTGTATCTCAAGTTTATATGTTTAAAATTTACCAATTGATTTTATGATATACTATTGCGTCTATCACCAGCGCAGAATAACTATTCATCACTACATCCGATCGTGAAGCTCTTGCAACAATATTTGCACTTAAAAAATTCCATAATTATATATATATTGTATCTTCAACAATTCAGTCTGATCATCCATCAAGCGTTAAAAGAGTTGTTTGATACCAGGAAAATTCCTTCTGTAGCAGCTACTAGATTACAACGATGGTGTTATTCTCTAGGTATGCATGATTATAAAATTATACACAAGTCGGGTACAAAATTGGTACCGTTGATGCTCTATAGTCTATATAGACTTCGCTTGTCAGAAACTGCTAATTGTAAAGACGATTTAGAAATTGTTAATAGTAAAGATATCGTGTCTGAGTTGCCTCTAAGTGTAACTCACATAAGTTAAACCACACAAGATGATCCAATATTAAGTCAGGTGTATACATATCTTATGACAAAATGGCCAAGTTCTATTACCTTAAGTCAAGCAGTAAAATGCCTATATAGATTGAGAAGTATGCTCAGTACAGAAAATGGCTGTGTATTTTATGGTGATAGGATTGTTATTTCATTATTGTTTCAAAAGGAAATTTTAACGCATTTACATAGTGATCATATCGGAGTAATCAAAATGAAAATGCAAGCAAGGTCATATGTATGTTGGCCAAACATTGATCAAGATATTGAAACTTCAAAAGAGTCAAAAGTTGTGAAGTTTGTCAAATGACACAAACTGTTAAAAAGGATCATTTAGAAAATAAATAGCCACAATGTAGCATACCATTCGAAAGAGTTCATTTGGATTTTTCTTTTTTATGGCTAAAACAATTTTAATATTCGTGGATGCTTATAGTAAATTTATAGATGTAAGGTAAATGTCTCGAACGAGCGCTCAAAACCTCATTGACAATTTAGAAAAGGTATTTGTAAATTTTGGTCTACTCACAGAAATTGTCACCGATAATGGCTTCCCTTCAATTCATACGAATTTAAGTCTTTACGAGAAACAGGGTATAAATTGAGCCTTAATCTACCTTACCACCCTCAATCCAACGTTCTCGGTGAGAGAGCGGTACAAACTATAAAAAAGTCATTAAATAAATACTTGCTCGGTGAAAATAAATTGCCTTTAAAAAAGCATTTAAACAAATTTTTATATCAATACAGAAACACACATTTCACAGTAACAGGACAAACACCAAATGAACTAATATTTAAGTATAAGCCAAAAACTGGGTTGGATAATATTAATCCACGTCCTCGTGTCAGATTTCAGGTTCTGACAACATGCAAAACATAGCCGTCAAAGTCATATACCACCAAGTCAAAATACACCCTTGTCCGGTTCACAATTCAAAGAAAATGGCAACATTTTTTACAGAAATCATTTAAAAATAATGTTAAATGGATACCAGCAACTTTTTTAAAACAAATTAGTCAAATAATGTCCAGCTAGTTGAATGTAAATACGTAGAAGATTACGTTTCCCAAATTGTATAAACTGCGAACAAGCTGACTAGCATTGGTTTTGCTGTTGCAAACGAATGGATTGAAAGCCTTCTTTTTAAGGGATTGCCAGTTGCCAGATTATTACAAGCCAATGGTGATGAGTATTGGAGCTTCGGGAATACCGATATCTGCCGACAACATCAAAATGAAACTCTTACAGTTACATTTTGTAAGAGTTTCATTTTGATGTTTTCGGCAGATATCGATGGTAGATATCGACGGAATTGTACTAGTCAAACCAGTGATGCCTTATATCCATCGAAACCGAAGAAGTTCCATAAACGTTTCAAGTAGAAGAAAGAACAAAACGGAGACAACAATAAGTTAGGAGCTCAGTGTCATAATTGCAATGGTATTGGACATATTGCTACTAATTGTTCCTCGACCAGAAGTGTTCAAAACTTTAATGTCAAGAAACAAGGAGGTAAAGCTCTTGTTTCCGCTTTGCATGCAGACTTCAGTAAACCAGACACATAGTATGTGGACATCGGAGCTTCAGCTCACATGTCGTATAATGGATCTTTGTTTGAGTCGATTGCGAAGTATGACGGTGAAGTAACAATTGCTGATAACACATAAAATATCAACAGGTGACATAAAGTTGAGTGTGACTACTGAAGATCAAATAACTGTCAGAGGTGTCATCTATGTTCCTGAACTTTCAACTAATCTGCTTTCTGTCAGTCAAGTAACAAAGAAAGTAAATAAGATTGTATTTCAAGAAGAAAGCTGTAAAATCTATGATGATAATGAAGATGCACTCGCTACCGCAAGCAAATCTGGAGGCATGTACATTCTTAATATGAAACAACAAGAATTTGTGTGTTCTGCTGCTTCCAAAGGCGACGATTCTAGAATTTGGCATAGGCGATTGTGTCACTTGAACCAGGATAGTATGAAGTTACTACGGGATGGATATGCAGCCGGCATAAGCTTCTCTAAGACCATGGATTTTCAATGTATAGCGTGTGCAGAAGGTAAGCAACATCGTCAAAGTGTTCCTTCAAGTATCACAATTTCTTCGAGAGTTTTGGAGCTCGTCCATTGCGATATCAGTGGGTCTAGGGAAGTTCTTTTCATTGCCGGAACATCTACTTCTTTACATTCATCGGTGACTTTTCCAGGAAGATTTTCATTTACTTCTTGAAATCTAAAGGCGAAGTTGCGAGCTGTTTTAACGAGTTCAAGGCATTTGCTGAGAATTAAAGCGGACAGCGATTGAAAATCCTTCGCTCTGATAATGGGACAGAATTTGGAAACCATGAGATGTCAACTGAATTCGATCGTTGTGAAATTCTACATCAGAAAACTGTGCCATTTACTCCAGAGCGAAATGGATTAGCAGAGTGTGTTAACCGAACATTAGTTGAGAAGAAGCGCTGTATGCTTAGCGACTCAGGACTTGGAAAACAGTTTTGCGCTGCAGCAGTCAACACGGCAACATATATTACCAACCGTTCTCCTCACAAACGTTTGCTGAAAACTCCAAACTCCGTGTTATGGGATCCTCAACAAACGATTTAGTGTGTTGTTCAATAGATCTACTGGGAAAAGTTCTGGATTTTGAAACGGGCTCTCTTTTTTTTCTGACCACATGCCAATCATCACTACGTTGATATGGGGTGAAAATCAGTTTATAAAGCGAGAAGGCCTCTATCCAAAACTGAAATGGGTGGAAGAAAACAAATCCATGTTCTGTAAAAGCTTGAAACTGGTATGCGGTATATGGGAGACCTGCCTGAAAGTCCGAGTAAATCTTTGCAATGTCTAACTGAACAAATAAAATTAGCAGCGGGGATGCAATTACTTCAACCCAAAAAGGGCCAGGAAACAAAAGAGACTCATAACATGTGGCACGATGCGGAGTGCGTTTTAGCTAGGAAAGTCATACAAATTGCTCCATAGAGCAGCAAAACTGAATACCGAGGTGACAAAAGATTTATACCTAAAAGCAAATAAAGATTACAAATATTTGTGCAGAGCAAAGAAAAAAAGTTTTTACTCTATTCTATATGCATCATTGAACTATATAAGAAACGGTAAAGAGTTCTGGAGTATAGTAAAAACTTTGCGCCGTAAGGCTACTGAAGTTTGCTCGGTTGGGGTCCCAGCTCTTGCTGGCTATTTTAAGTCACTACTTTCACCACAAATGAATTACACAACGGTATTAACAGTGGAACCATATATAAAAAATGATACACTTGATAGTGTAATAAAAATGGATGAACTACAAGATGTTCTAGGTAAATTGAAACACAACAAAGCACCAGGAGCAAGCAGTTCTACAAAAATGCACCTAATAGTTTTCTGTTATATTTGCTTTCATTTTATAGTAGAATTTTTGAAACAAGAGAGATGCCCTCGTCTTTTAAGGAATCACTCATTTTCCCAATTCATAAGAAGGGTGACAGCTCGATACCTGATAACTATAGAGGTATTTATTTTATGGATTCGGTTACAAAAATTTTTTGCAGTATACTACTAGGTAGATTGGAAAAATGGGTAATGGAAAACAAAGTGCTCAACCAGTTTCAAGCTGGATTCAGAAAGGGGTATTCTACGTTTGATAATATATTTAATCTTAAAAGCAGGGACTGAAACCCTGAAAAAATTAGGTTCAGGTTCAGGTTCGGGTTAATAAAAATAGAAAGTTCGGGTTCAGGTTCGGTTCAGGGTTCAGGTTCGGGTTCAAAATTTAGAAAAAGAGTACAATATATTTTATTTATTTGTCAAAAAACTTTACTTATTTTTCAAAAAAAGTCTCATTTAATTTAATAATCAAAATATTTTTTAAATTTTCTTCTTTTAAATTTGATCTTTGAGGAGACAATACAAATTTCAAAGCTGAAAAAGCCTCTCTACGCTTACTTGCGTAGGAAAATATTTTTTTAAATATTTTTTTATGAACCCGAACCTGATGAGTTTTTGGACTCCGGTTCGGGTTCGGGTTCATGGTTTATAAGAAGACCGAACCTGAACCCATTTGGGTTCAGGTTCAGGTTCGGTTTCAGTCCCTGCTTAAAAGTATCGTAACCCTTCGACTACGCTCAAAGGGGCAGAAAATTTACACATTTTTTGTGGACTTCAAAGCAGCTTTCGATACCATTTTAAGATCTTATTGGTGATCTTCGAATTAAAGTCTTGATGTTTGCAGATGATATAGTGCTTCTGGCGCCAAGTCCCGAAGTATTGCAGAAGATGATAAATCGCCTGGAAGAGTATTGCAATATGTAGAACTTAATTATTAACCTAGGTAAATCGAAGATAATGATATTTAGCAATGGTGGAAAGAAAGCAGCGATAGAAAACTGGTGGCTGAATGGTCAAACGATTGAAGTGGTAAATTCTTACAAATATCTTGGTATGATCTTGACCCCACAGTTTTCAATGAGTTCACACATGGATCAGCAATTAACCTCTGCCAAACAAGCGCTAAATGTGGTGTGGAAGGATCTTGTAACAACATCAACGGTTCCAATTGCAGCCAAAATGCAGGTCTTTGATGCAGTTAGTAGATCAATAATGTGCTACGGATGCCAGATTTGGGGTTGGGAAGCCTATGACCAAGTGGAAAAATTGCATAGGTTCTTTATTAAGAAAATCTTAGGACTGCCGAGGAACACACCGAACTACATGCTATTATTGGAAACGAATAGAAGTGAAATTTTTGTGCATACACTCAAACTACACTTCAAGTTCATAGTAAACGTGTTGCAGCTACCAACAGCGAGACTACCTCGATTTCTGGCTAATGAGATTATAAGAAATAAAACATCCTGGTTTAGAGGCTGGCAAAGTCTAGCTACAAAGAATCTGTGCACACTGCGTGAATCTGTAGGGGATATTTGCACACTAACAATTGAACTGAATAGTATTCTTGCAAAAGTGAGAACCCAATCTGTAATTTCGAACATGGAAAAAGCCCGAGTTTCAAGAAATCATTACGCCTATAGCAACTTTGCTCTTAACCTGGATGAGCGTCATTACCTACTTACAACCATGGATGTCGGATGCAAAGTTGGATCTTTAGAATACGAGGAGATCTGATAAGTCTCAATTACCGGCCTTGGCGATCAGGCAATGCCCAAAACTGTTCTATATGCAATCTCAATGTATGGTTTTTTTTAAATTAGAACCCATTTATTTAAGGGTCTTTTAAATTAAGTAAATCAAACTACACACTTTTTGCTTACAAATTTTTTTTGTTAAGTGTACGATTTTGTAGATATGATGAAAATTGATTTGCACTAAAGCAAACGTGTCTTCCCTAAGTCCTTCAGTAAAAAAATAAAACTTCAATAAATTAAAAAAAAACAACGAAAATCAATTTCACGCAGTAGACCACGATGCAATAATATTTAAATTAATGAATGATTTAATGAATGATGATTAGTTAAAACGTGCACTGGTTGGTACCAAAAAACAGGTAATATGTATGAAATCAATGGGTCAATTGACATTCGTAATGTTTTATTGGATGTAGATTATGGATTTGGGGAAATCTAGTGTGATAAAAGGAAACTCAAGGGCTCTTTTTCCCACACAGATGGTCATTATTTTAGAGAAGGGTTTGGTTATAATTTTTTAACCCCAACACTTGATTCCTATCAGTTTTTTATAGGCATGCGTTGTGCCAGAAGCTTTTATAGCTTTAGGCTTAAGAGTGATAAATTGCAATGCAACCACGACTCACGAGTCATCGGAGGATTGCAAGCCAATATGCTCAGCACCTATTGTGTTTAAACATTTAAAAGGTAGTAGAGTAGCTCACTGGTGGGAGCTGGTTGTAGAAGGAAAAGTGCGGCTTGTTAGCATAGCATCTATTGCAGGTTGTACTGCGCGGTATAAATTTGATAAAAAGATAGAAAATAAGCTTGACGTTTTACCATTTGATATGCCTGGTTTTGGATTAAGCGAATCCAAAGATGCCTTTGGTTACAGTTTATATATAATAGTGGCTATACCCCTACAGAAGAGTATGGAACCACCAATAAACAAAGCCATAACCTCTGTTAAAAAAGTTAAGTGGCAGCGCATCGCCATAGTATATTTGGCAGTCTGTTAAAATTATTTAACTTTTAATTTACGGGACAGTCCTCCGCGGTAGTTTCAGTATTTTGAAATATTCGATCTTTTTTTTTTTTTTTATTAATTAGTTAGACATGTTTAGCACACTAAATATGAAATATTCATTATTCAGACTCTTTGAATATCCGAAGATACCATGTCAACTAGAAAGGAAGGAGATGGGGAAAATGAAAGGAAAATTTTTTTAATTAAAACAATATTTTCCATTCTCTTACACTTTTTCAGCTAATGGCTGAAAAAGAGCGAGAAAAGGAAAACAACTGTACAATACTTACCTGTATTGACAATACTTACCTGTAACAATACTTACCTACCTTAACAATACTTACTTACCTTAACAATACTTACCTATATTGTATTGTAATAATCTATATATACAAAATTGAAAGTATGTATGTTTGTCGTTTATGCATTAATAAACCATTCATCCGATCATCATGAAACTTTGGGAAGTTGTTGTGTACACTTGCGCACAGGTAACAGGCAAATTTTTTTTTGAATGGAACCCCAGGGCCATTATAATTATCTTAAGGGGTTCTGCCTAAATGTTGATAATAATTTAATTTGATTTTTCATTAAATATCGTTTTATACGGTTAGATTCCTTTGATCAATTTTTTTGTTGAACATAATTTAATGAAATTGAAAAATGAAAGTATAATCTGAAAAAATTACATTTGTATATCAAAACTATATGTATTTGAATTAAACACATAATGATGTTACAAATTTTATCATTTATACAATGTGTTATTGTTATTGGTAATAAACTAAATATGTTATTGGTTTGCAATTGTATGTAATGCATGTTTCTTCAACTAAGAAAGATAGTTGATAACATCGATTAAAAGCTCAAAATTACGAAATGGAATTCGCAAATACTATACTAAGAAGCATAGCTTATGTATAATCAAACATGGATAGCAAGTATGATAAACAAACTAATTAAAAATGTGGCCCTTAGCCGGCAACACGTTTGCAATAGTGATTTGCAAACAGTTACAATGCATTAATACCAATGAATTTATAATATATACCCGCACGCAGGAACATATGTAAAATTTAAAATTTTGGATCTATGGATGTGACAAAGCGGCTTACTTTAGTACCTGCTATTGGCAAATCAGTTAACGTGAGATATCGTATACTACCGACAATGGCAGTAAGATATCACTTATATTAAGGGGATAAGGGATATTTTAGGTGTGCTGGTGGATGTACTTTTTTCAATCAACGATAGTACCCATAGTCTTAGTTATGGATTATTCTTTGACGATAACGCTCTATATTTTTTAACATAAAATGTGTTGGGTAGTAGGAATTACAATGTGTGTCACAACAACACATAAGAACATGCTTTCTAAGGTGTTGATGGACGTAGTTTTTTTATTTTTTAAAAGAATGAACTTTTTGTTTGCTCGAACAAATGAGCTTCCATATAATTATTATATATGCTGGCTTGAGGTAAACAATGCGTTATATGATCTTGGTATATGCTTCTAGCACTAGGCTAATTAGGAACCTAATTTTAGCTTTGTTCCTGCAAATTTGAAAAAAAAGTATATAATTATTGTATATAATATAACACGAAAAATGTGAAGTGGAGTTTTTTTCTGAGAAACTTCAAAAAAACCATACCTTTGAATTGAAAATATTCCAATTACTTCTTTACTTACTTGAGTTTCATTGATCTCAAAAATTCAAAATTAATTTAAATTCCCTTAATGTAGTCTAATGTTAATACATATAGGAGTACAAATTGACCAAGTGTCAGCCATTGATTTCACATTGATTAGTAACAATCAATAATGACTATACAATCGTGACTTAGGATGTTAATTAGAATAGAAATGTTCGCCATTCTATGAATTCACACAAAGTATTGTCTAGAAATTTAATGCAACAAATCCCATATAATGTAAAAACATTTCCATAATATGGAGTCTAATGACAGTGGAAAAATTCAACTTAAGTAAAAATAAATAAGTGATGAAGAAGTTTCAACTTTGAAATTGTTATCGCCTCAACGGCGTAATCGATAGCGTGTCTGCTCAAGGATTCGAGCCGGGCAATGACGGGGTAGGTTCGAATCCCAACCGAAACCCGAAAAATGTGAAGTGGAGTTTTTTTCTGAGAAACTTCAAAAAAACCATACCTTTGAATTGAAAATATTCCAATTACTTCTTTACTTACTTGAGTTTAATTGATCTCAAAAGTTCAAAATGTATATAATTGTTTTTATTTCCTCCATCCTATCATGAAATATTGCCCTATATCGTATCGAAAACAAAGATGTACAATGTCATTGAAGCTACAATTTTGAGTGGAAAATTCGAAGAGGAAGATGTAGTGTTGCCACGACAGACAGGCCACATATTCAATGATCCCAACAGATTCAAACGTTTAGTTTCCAGTGCAACTCGCTTTTGCAATTACCATCAACAAAGCACACGGACAGTTACTGCAAGTATGTGGACTAGATTTGGAGAATCCGTTCTTCTCACACCGAAAGAAAAAATCTTGCTTGATTCAAACATGTTGCATTGTTAATCGAAAATTAAGTGAAAATTGGGGAACTAAAGACGTTAGTGATTGTATCAACCAACGCTTCGTGTTTAAATTAACAATTTAACCGTTGTTGATATATTTTTTTATAAGTATCACAAACATATTTGATTTAACCAGGTTTGTAGTTGAGTCAATTATGATTTAATTTTCAATTGACTACAAACGTGGTAAATTAAAAATTAGACTAAAAATTGTGATATTGAATACGTTTGTGATAGAATCAAGCAATACGCCGTATTAAATCTTTTGGTTTGGTAATCTTTGTTTTGTTTTTGCTGCTATCGATGTTTGTATTGGTTCGTTTTTTTCGTAAATATAATATTTGAAATTTTTTATATTAGAAGTATGTATTTCGCATCAATCCCGACAAACATTTTTATGCATAAAGCTAGCGTTCGTATATTTACGTTCTAAATAGGAAATGTATGAGTGTGATTTTGTTTGTAAAGGATGCGTCCATTTTTTCGCCATTTTTTTAATGATACGATTTAAAAGACCAAAATTCAGAAATCAAAAAATTTAAATATTTGAATTATGTGTAGAAAATTATACTAATTTTCTATAATTTTCTCATTATTATGAAAAATTAAATTAAAATATCGATAAATGGACATGAAACAATAAGACTGAATCTAACAAAATATGGTGTGCAATTTATGAAATTTTTTTGCTATCCACAAAATTGTCGATCGATCTAGTTTCGAACCGATAAGAACTTTTTATTACACTTTAAAAATGTATATCATTCTCATCAGGCTAGCCCTGATGAGAATGATATACATTTTTAAAGTGTAATAAAAAGTTCTTATCGGTTCGAAACTAGATCGATCGACAATTTTGTGGATAGCAAAAAAATTTCATAAATTGCACACCATATTTTGTTAGATTCAGTCTTATTATTCATGATGGGATTATTTCCATCGGAGTGATGTAATATCACAAATAATTCATTGAATTAATTGGACATGAAACAAGACAAATAAAAAATATTAAAAAAATATAATAATTTTTTTAAATCACCAAAATTAATTATAGAAAGGGCCTGTTTTATTAACGATATTTTTGTTATAACATTGACTGAAAAATTTCTTTCGCACATAATTTTATATGCAAATAATATGGAAATTATTTAAATCAATTAAACACATCTAAATTATTTCCTAAAGTAAAATGTTAAATAAAACCAGCCATGTTAAAATATATAAAAACTTTTTATTTTTCTATTCTTTTGTTTATTACTTTTCTTTATTTTGTTTATTAGTTTCTTTTCTCCTAGTTTTTTATTTTAACGAACACAATAATTTTCAAACAAAAACATGAACAAACGAACTGAAAAATATGAACAAGAAAAATTGATCACGCCGTGGTTGATTTAAATAATGAAAATTGTTACGTTTTTTAAAATAAATTGACAATGCTACATTGGTTAAAATAACCACGTTCGTATTAGACGCAAAATCAAACAAGCTTTGTAGTTGATTCTACCAACGTTTTTTTTTCGGTGCAATAAAAATCACACAATGTTAATTTAATGTTATCTTTACGAGTTTTCTCGAGTTTTCTTTCTTATGAGATAGCGACAATATGCGACCAATGTTAAATAAACAAAACTTTTACGCTTTTTGGTGTAAAAAATAAAATTTTGAGAGATTTCCTGAGTGATTAAGGTCAAAGTAATTATTGTAATTCACTTGAATTTTGCAATTTGACAGCATTTTTCTTATTCATTTCTCAGAAAAACTTCTTTAGAACAGTTTTTGTGTGTTTCGTGTCGGGTACAAATACAATGCATGAGCACTGTGAACATTTGTGAATCTATTTTTGTTCTGTATAATGTTCTATATAGAGATAAGTGATGACACACCTCTACTAATTCAACAAGTCATTTAAATTTTTTTATAGCTTACTCGAAAACTTATTTGATCGCCAATTTTTCATATACGCCAATTTTCCGAACTGATGAGCTAAAGTACTGATTATTTTTCATTCATATTTTTAAAAACAAAAATTAAAAACTACGCTATCATTACTCATTACTACTTTTTGAAATCATTGCTACTACGTCAACGAAATGTCTGTGCACAAAGTTTATTTATAAGCGTAGCAAAGCACGCCGGGTCCTGCTTATTTACTAATAAATAAATAAATAAATTGTTTTAAACTATACTAATTTTTTTAAATGGCGATTGACATTTTCTTTAAATGTCTGAGGGGCAAATTTATCGGGAAATACGAAGGCGGGCCATGGGTTCCATAATTTGGCCACTCTATTGAAGTAATCGTTCTGGAAGGACATAGTTCTACATCGAGATATTTTGACAGCAAATGGGTGGGATGATTCTGAAGTTCTTGTTCGTCGTTTGTACTGCGCACTTGGTGGAAGGATATTTTGTATTTCATTTGAAGAGAATTCGCTAAAGTTATATTTATAGTAGATTGACAATTCAGCCACATTTCTTCGGGCTGATCAGTTAGCTCTGTATTATCAATCAACCGTATCGTCTTTCTTTGTACAGAGTCTAGACATTTTATTGTTGACTGACAAGCACCTCCCCAAACATGACAGCAGTATTCCATGCATGGACGAATAAAGGACTTATATATCAGCAAAATTTGCTCGGGATTGAAGAATTTTTTACATCGACTCAAGAATCCTAACATTTGCATTGCAGATTTAGCGAGGTTGAACACGTGTTTATTCCATTTCAGATTATTTTCAACTGGAGCTAGAAATGTAGGAGGATGGGGCGGTTCAACTATGTTTGAGTTTTCAGCGAAAATACGACCCAAAAGATCCGCTTTCTCTTTCGATTCGTTCACAGGAATGTCATTCAGAACTAAGGCTGGAATAGAGGATCTAGTAAAATTGCTATGCACTGATTTAACTGCTTGAAAGAAACTACGAGAGCCAGAAGGGTGCTCGGCGAATTTTTTCGCTTTCTTCTGGATGAATGCGTCTTTGTCCAAATCTATTTTGTATTTACTAATATTTCTTGCTTTCTGGTAGGCACAATAGATTTCAGGTGTTTTATTTGAGTTGTACGCCTTAAATGCTTTGCGTTTATTCCTCACTGCCTCATCAACATCCCGCGTGAACCACGGCTCAGTTTTAGGAGTGGGTAGTCGATTTGGAATAAACCGCCGCATTCCATCTTTTATGACTTCAGAAACTCTTAGTGCTGCAGTGTCAGGATCTTGCTCAACACAACAAATAGTTTTCCAAGGTGTTTCTTCATAAAAGTTTTTCAGTCCTTCCCAGTCTGCGCGTTTATAATTCCAAACGCGACGAGGATTGGCTTTAATTGGTGAAGGTGATGTGAATTGTACTACCGCTGATATTAGTAAATGGTCCGATGATCCCAGGGGTTGGTCAACTTTTGTCTTCGTAGTATCTGGTTCGTTTATCAAAAACAGATCGAGCAAATTATTATTATGATGTGTATTGTCCGGTATTCTCTTGGGGCATTCTATCATTTGAGTCAAACCATGGTAATCTGCCAGTATTAGTTCGGCTTGTGTCCCTACGTCATCTGTGCGTGATGAGTATTTCAGCCATTCTTTGTTATGTATGTTAAAGTCTCCAAGAATGGCGAGACTTGCTTTGGGGTAGTCATTGCAAATTTTGTCGAGGTTGGACGATAGTTTGTCGAAAAAAGAACAGTCAGGAAGAGAGTTGGTGGATCTATATATTCCTATTATAAACAGAGTTTTATCCACACCTGAGATCTTCAATGCCAAAGAATTATGGTGCTTTGAGTTCAACTCGTATGCCTTAATTATCATACATGAAACTGAATTTCGAATGAATACACAGACACCATGTTTGTTATAAAAGGAATGTTCCAATTCGTAACTGGGTATGCGGTATTTATCTAGATCCAATTTTGATGCTTTGCCACTGACAATTGTTTCAGTAAGAAACAATATGTCCGGTTTATTTTTTTCGATGTGGTGATGAACCTCGTGTAGATTCGAATTTAGTCCTCTTATGTTTGTGAAATCAATGCTAAGCGGTTCACTCTGCGGCCATTTCGTTGAGACACAGACTTACCCTTTGCCATTGCAGGTATAGATACTGAAATTCGACCAGGCCTAAATTTCAGAACTAAACAATACAAAAAACTGGGTATCTCAGTCTCAAAAACACGATAGCAGGTTTCATGCAACAGTTGCACGATATGGGAAAAGCAAAACAAATGGGAACACAAAAGACATTAACAAAATTGAAGAGTACAGATAAAGTAATAAATTCGAAATTCGCACCAATAATTAAAACGAAATTCTATACTTCTTGTTACTTGGTAATACAAAACAAATTTATGCTTTAAAATAATAACAAAGCAATAAAAAAAAGCAATTACATTAAAGCAATAAAAGGTAAAATTTTTACCTGTCTACCCCTGGTAACAGTAAATACAGAAAACCAAATAATCTATTAAAATATGAAATCTACCTAAAAGAACAATCTCTCCAATTATATAATTGTACTCATTCTTTCCTCACTTCTCTTTTATTTGGGGATATCAAGGCTGGGGATATCAAGTAGCCATTGATGTTAAACCTTGGGACCAGTCTACGTCTTTTCAACTTCTTTTTGGACCGGCATTACCAAAAAGCACTTGCCCTGTTATGTAGACTGGAGTATGATAACGTAGGGCGGTAACGTTCCAGATTCACCTAATGTCTGTTTTCTCGTAAATCACAGTTTTGCTTACCACGCGTAGTTCATAATAGTTTCTCGTCCATCCACACTTGTAACGTCAATCAAGTTCTGGAAGATCGACCGTCACAACATCTCACAATCACCATCTGCAACATTTAATCCCGTCTTAAAACTCAGCCTGGGCGTGGGCTAGGATGGTGCCTTGTAAGACCTTATTTAGTTGCCTATATCTCTCATGACCACTTTTCCTCAACCAACCCGGAACCTATCCTTACCATCTCCAAAAAAAAATCTAAATTTTCATTATTAGTTTGTTATCATTTAATTAAATAATTTCTATACATAAGATTAACATTGTGATAAAATTTAATACAAATGCTTGAATTTAAGTTGAAATAGTAAGCAGAATTTTAAATTTAAATTGTAAACTGAAAGTTGTGTCTTATTTATTCTTGATTTATACTTATTAATTATTGATAATAATATTAGAAAAAAAAAATTATATAACAACAAAAAAAAATTAAATTTTTCCCTTTTGTTTTCCTTTTCAACCCCCTTTCATAATTCTTTTAGAAATGATTCAATGATGATGCAGTGAAGGTGAGCTCAGCTTAACTGCACCCCTGAAAAAAAATGCAAACAAACCAAAAAAACTGCCTAAAGATTGAAAAAGAAACAAAAATAGTTGTTAAAAGAAATACAGTATTAATAGATACATATTCTAGAATAATGATACGAAAAGAATATAGCTCATATAAACATTAAGATTAATATAAATGATAAACATTGATACCTAAACTACGATGAATTACACCACGATACAGCATGCAATAGTATGATATTTTGTTCTTGGAAAAACAACTTGGTCCAGTTACAGTTAAATACAATGAATTACACCACGATACACGATATAGTATGTGCTAGTTTGGTAGTTTCAACATGGCGTTGGTTGAATAAAGTTGAATTAATCTCTCCCGTACCAAATAAATAAATAAATAAATACAATAGTTGTTGCAAGTTAAAGTTGTCTGAAGTTTATATTAAATTGTTTTAACATTTGGTGTGTTTTAAAATCTGTGTACATACTTGGTTTTCAACTATCTCTTCTTCAAATTAAATTATTCTGTACACAAGTTACAAGAGTTTCAGTAAGCGAAACGTCAGATTAAAATATTAAAGAAAAAGTATTATATAAAATCATTTAAAAATGTCCGCTGTCAAACTTGACAAATTTAATGAATGTATTCATTCTATTAATACCAAACTACAAGCTATGGAAAACAGGGATACTGATTTTCAAAGTACATTGGGTGAAATCAAAAAGCATATAACGGAAATTATAAACCAGGTTAGCGAATTTTCTTCCACACTAAATAAACTGGATGATCGCATCGATTATCTGGAAAGAGAACAACACGCTTGTGACTTGTTTATTACTAACATACCGGCAGAATGCACAGATCTTTTTTCTGTTTTCTCAAAAATATCAATGGCAATAAAATTTGAAAGCCATGAGAAAGCTATTTGGGCCATTTACCGACTAAAAACTAATCCAAAATACAAAGGATCTGCACCACCGTCAATAATTGTTCGATTTAACAACAAGTCTTTTAAATCGCACTTCTTTAAAAAATATCTATTGTTCAAACAGCTAAAACTAAATGATATTGGGTTACAAGCTAATACTCGCATTTACTGTAATGATGTTCTCACCAAATCAAATGCAGCCATTTTCAAAAAAGCAAAAGATCTTCAAAAAACTAATAAGCTCAATAAAGTTAAAACTAAAAACGGACGTGTTATAATAATCATCAAACCTGACGATCCAGAAAAAATAATTCGCCACTTAGATGATCTCTCCTGTTTGCAACATTTAGATGTCAATTCCGCTTCCAACAATACGAATGATAGTGTCAGATTATCACCAAAAAACCTCCGCAGCGGATCAGGTTTATCATCTCTAGCTTCAAGTTCCAAGGGTCGTATATAAATTTCTATTTGCAAGTTATTTTATTTTAACGATCAATTATCTAAAACAGCAACTTAAGGTATTATTTGCAACAAATTTGTATTTTTCTATTTTTAATATAAGTTCAAAAGGGTCATATCTCAGCCACTAAATTATTTCCAGTTTAATTAATATCTGATAAAATAACCTTGATTAACGGCTGATTCTTGATTTCTTTTATTCTTGTTCGGGAAATATTTTGTACCGGGATTTTTGTTATACATATTGTTAAATTGTAAAATTATTTTTTTCATAGTGTTTGTTATTCGTTTGATTATACGCTTTTGCATAAATTTTTATTATTAAGTAGTATATTAATTTTGTTTATTTAATTTAAGATGATAGGGAACAACCAAAATGATTTAATAGTAGTCGTTCAAAACATAAGCAGTATAAGAGAAAACTTCGATGTCTTTTCTGCAAACTTGCAAATGCTTTCGTTTACACCACATATAATTTTTCTAACCGAAACCTGGATTTATGATTACGAATGTTGTAATTATAGTCTGAATAGCTTTTCCTTTCATACAAATAGTAATAACACATACAGATCAGGTGGGGTTGCTGTTCTTATCAACAATCTAATCAGTAATTTCAAAATCGCCAATCATTCCTTTCAATCAGCTGGATTGTATTCAACTAGATATTTTACTTAATGATGTGAGTTACACGTTTTTGTGTGTGTATAGACTTCAACACAATTCCAATATGAATTTATTTCTAAATGATATGAAAAAGTTTTTGCCTACAATTAAAAATAAAAATTTTATTCTAGTTGGTGATTTTAACATTGATATTCTAAGGGATTCTAAGGAAAAATTTGATTACATGCTAGTATTATCTTCCCTCGGATTGGAATCAATAACGAATATGCCTACAAGATTCCCTAGCGAGACATGTCTTGACCATGTCTTTTTCCGAACTAATCCTTCCCATGCCTTCAACATTTCTGCATCGTCAGAAAATTTTATACCAACGGATCATAATGCAATATTTATTAATTTACATATCTCTTATGATATTTCCTCAAATAGCTCCAATACTAATAATACCAATTTTAAGAAAATTGATTTCGATTCCATTCGTAGTTCTCTGAGTGTCGAAAATTGGAGCCAAGTTTATAATGCCTCAGACGTTTCTTTCGCATATTCTGCATTTATTTCTATTCTAAATAAGAACATTGAGTCTTATTCATCGTTTGCCTATGCTCCTAGTAATAAAACTAAAAAACTAAAGCGGTGGATGACTGACTCTCTACTAAATTTGATTAATACAAAAAATCTAGTATATGCGAAATCTAAACGCTTTCCTAATAATGCTAGACTCAAATTCTATTATTTGAACTTATTAAAAAAAGTGAAGTCTGAGACAAAAAAAGCTAAAGAAAAATTTTGCAAGAATCAATTTCAACAAACTCTGGGTAATTCCAAAGCTCAATGGAAACTTGTTGATGAAATCCTATGTAAACCGCCCAAACAAAATACAGTGACACAAGTCTATAGGGGTAATACAACAAGCATAATCGATGAGCCCAAAGAAATTGCTAATGAGTTCAACATTTTCTTTCAAAATATTGTAACTGAGAGTTTACGCGATTTACCTAATGCGGATCTAGATTGTCCACTGATATACAATCATAACATATTTCACAATAATTCGATTTTTCTGGAACCTGTTTCAAAATGCGAAATATTACACCAAATATCTAAACTGAATAACAAGCAATCTGTAGGTTACGGTGGCATAAGTAATTCCTTCTGTAAGAAGGTTGGGGACCTTATTGTGGATGTTCTATGCTACCTGTTCAATTTTAGTTTTGAATCTGGAATATTCCCCAGTGATATGAAATCCGCCATAATAATACCATTATTTAAAAAAGATGATAAATTAGCAACAAATAACTACAGACCTATTTCATTACTACCGACATTTTCAAAAATCTTTGAAAAGCTGGTCAAACACAGACTTGTTAAATTTCTGGATAGTTTCAGTTTTATTAATAAAAAACAATTTGGTTTCCAAAGTTCCATTGGAACAGAAGATGCCCTATTGAATTTCTTAAGTTCGATCCATGATAACTTAAATACCGGTAACAAAACTGGTGCTATTTTTTTAGACTTTACAAGGGCTTTTGATACAGTGGACCATGATATTCTTCTGACAATACTGTATTCTATTGGTATTCGTGGCATAGCCTTATGTTGGTTTAAATCATACTTATCTGACCGATCTCAACGCGTGAAAATAGGCCAGGATTATAGTTCCGAGCTGCCTTTTAACATTGGAGTACCTCAAGGATCTGTCTTAGGTCCACTCTTGTTCTTAATTTATGTAAACTCATTTTTTGATATTAATTTGAAGGGAGATAAAACGGCTTTCGCTGACGATTGTGCCTTATCATATGCGGGCTTCACAATTACTCATATTTTACGTGACATGAACTCCGACATGATACTTCTCAAAAAATGGATTGATTCACATAGAATGTTGTTAAGCAACAAAACTAAAACTAAACTCTTTAATATCAGCCAGAAATATCCTTTAACACAGGAACCCCTAGTTTATCATTCCTGCAATTCTGGGCCATGTGCCAAGTGTTTAAATATTGAGTTGGTTCCTTCATTTAGATACTTAGATGTGCACTTGGACAGCAAACTTAATTGGAACCACCACATTGAATATCTTTGTAAATGTATGCTGCTGACCATAAGAAAGCTGTATTTAATGAGATCCTTATTTCCACAATCTGTGTTGAAAGCCATATATTTTGCATTAGTGGATTCAAAACTATCATACGGTCTATCTTGCTGGGGTGGAACTTATACGTCAAACCTTGCACCAATTTTTCGTGCACAAAAACATGCCATTAGAATTTTATACTATAAAAACCGAAGAACACATTCTCTCCCGCTTTTTATGAGAACAAACGCTCTACCCTTAAGATATATGTATGTGTTTAAAGTGTTGAAAATTTTTTATAAACGAAGTGGTAACCTGAATGTAGCTCAGAATATCTTAGTTCTTAATATTAGGAATATCAATTGTCTTGTACCAAGGCCATTTAAAGAACATTTTCGGCACTTTTACTCATACTTGGCTCCTTTTCTTTTCAACAAACTACCAAGAGGTACTAAAGCTTCCACAAGCCTGAAGGAATTTCTCAAGCTGATCAGGGTATGGATTTTTAGCAAATCCTACACTGAAATGAATAGTCTGTTCAGATGAGCATCGATGTTTCTCAAATTCTTTACTTGCAATTTTTATTTGGTAGTGTTTTGAGTCATTTTGGTTGTTCTGTACTCAGTTTCTGCTCCTTGTCCTCTGATTACTATATTTCTTATCTGCTAGTGATTGTATCTTCTATAGTTTTAATTAATTTAATTTAATTTTCATCGTTATACAAAATTAGCTACTTTTAAGCAACTCCCTTATGGAACTCTCATGTCCTGATACTGTTATTTTTATAACATAAGGGCACGGATATCATTGTTATCAATAAAAATTATCTGTTTTTATGTAGTATATTATATTAACTATATTACATTATATTATTTATATTTTGCTGTATGTAGCCTAAATTATTGATAAATAAAATGAAATTAAAAAAAAAAAAAAAAAAAAAAAGTTTATTTAGGAAAAATAACTTGGTCCAGTTGAATTACACCATTACACCATTCAATTACGATGAATTACACCACGATACAGTATGTACTAGTATGATATTTTGTTGTGGAAAATAAATTGGTCCAGTTACGGTTAACTAAAAAAAATCATGAAATTTTCTTGTTCCGTAGTATTTTTCTCAACAACAATTTTTCTATTTATACATTAGATATATGGCTAAATAAGATTTTTTTTTTTTGTTTTATTTCATATGTTTACATATAGTTTCACAAATTATTATAACAGAAATCACAATCACGTCCACTGATAGTTGTTTTATTTTCGAATAGTTTTTTTCACTTAAATTAAACATTAATTATTAGTAGCATATAAATTATAATTCCAATTAACATCGATCACCGACCGATATGATAATTTTATTTGCAGAAAGAAAACCACTAATACTAACTCACGAGCAAAACACAAAATAATTCTTTTCATGATTTTTTTTGAAAAAAACAGTCAATTATAACATTAAATATATGTATAAGTATTCGGTGGTTCTTTATTTGTTTTAATTAGTGTTGTATACGGATACATTTATTGTTTTAGTTTAAATCAAAAAAAATAATTTAATGATCATCAATCACTATAAATAACGTTTTTTGCTCTTACAATAGTATCACAAATTATATTTTCAGGTCCGTGACCAGAAAAATCACAATACTTTTAATTATTTTTATATTTCACAAACATTTTTAGTTTAAATTTTTTATTCACAACTGTTATGAAAAACAATCTGTTTGATGTAGAATCTTTATTACTTCAGAGTTTATACAAGATTAAAACATAAAAACTAAATCTTGTTATTTTTACATAGAAATAAACAATAGAGCGAATTCAAAATGTAGCTAACTTTACATTATTAAAATTACATACTTTAACATATCTCCTTGGCTATATGGACTGAAAAAGCCAAATGTCATTAACTGACATGTCCAAGAGTCAAATAAATAAATTAAAAAAAAAATAAACATATCTCCTTAATTTTTATTATAAAAATTAAGGAGATATGTTAAAGTATGTAATTTTAATAATGTAAAGTTAGCTACATTTGTATTATAATTTGTATTATACCTTCTATCCCATCGGCTTGGTACATGCTGGTTATAACTGCAAAACCGTTCTATATGGCCTATTTTATTGCATTTGTGACATCTAATTTGATTGTTAATATTTGTTCGTTCGTATCTCTTGTTATTGCGATCTGAATTGTTGAATCTTCTATTCGAACTGGTTAAGCTTAGTGCTTAAAAGTTTCTTGGTAGTTCGTCGTGTTGTTCTATGTGACGCTTTTCATACTCCAAACTCAATTTCGAGTTTACGTATTCTATTGTTTTTTCTTCTTTCGGCATTGCGTCTACAATATCAACTATATGTGCCAAATTTTCTGGCAATGCCAATAGTAAGTAATTAAGTTTGTCTTCATCAGTTAATGTTTCGCCTGCATTTTTAAGTTTATTTGTATGTTTTTCAAAAGTTATGAAAAAATCTGTAGGGTTTTCGTTTTCTTTAAGTTTTAAATCCAGCAATTTTCTTTTATATAATAGTTTTACTGCGCTACCCTTCATTTGATAGATTTCGTCAAATTTTTTAATCATATTATACGCCGAAGTTTCTGGAATGATGAATTCTAATTGCGTGTTAGTCACGCTATTGACAATATAGTTTTTTGCTTTAATTTCTTTTGTTTTCCATTCGTCTTCCGTTATTGCACTCGGTTTAACTTTATTATTTAAAACTTCAATACAATTTTTCATTTCGAGGAATAGTTTCAGCCTATATTTATATTTTTCATAATCGATGCCATCAAAGACTTGCATCATAAATTCGTCTTTTCTCTTAGACGCCATTTCTATTTTATTTTTTATTTACTTACAGAAACACCTAATTGTATAGTTTCCCACTTCGATAAACTTAATTCTTTTTATTCCATTAATTAATAAACATCAAACAACTAACCACGCTCTGCTACCATGTTAAGAAAAACAATCTGTTTGATGTAGAATCTTTATTACTTCAGAGTTTATACAAGACTAAAACATAAAAACTAAATCTTGTTATTTTTACATAGAAATAAACAATAGAGCGAATTCAAAATGTAGCTAGCTTTACATTATTAAAATTACATACTTTAACAACAACACTGATTATTTATCTTGTTTTTATGTAATGTATATTACACGACGTCTGCCGTAAGATTCCTCGATTTTTGATTTAAATCCTACATTTATAATTAAATATTTTTTTAAAGAAACCTGTTTGTGAAATTTAAATAAATTAATCTAAATCAATTACGAGGGTGATGTTAAAGACTGGCCGATATTCAGCCCTTTTCGTTACACACTCTATAGTCCTATTTTCATATAGTTTCCGTTACAAAAATTTGTTTTTAGCATACAACAATTAACAATAATATTTCCTTTACAATATCCTAATATTGGTTCACACTGCGTTTTCACCAGCGTTATTTCACCATACTACATAAATTTGAATTCTCCGGTTCTTAACCGTAGTTGCTCTAAATATTTTCAAACCTCAAACCGCTGTGCATATTTGTCCAATCGTCTTAATATACAAAGAATTATTATCCTACAATCCGTTTTGCAATTGTCTTCGAAACATATTATATTTCTTATATAGGTATTTTTATCAATTTCGCTTTCCGTTATAAATCTAAATTTTACTGTAAGCTATTGTTTCATAATACATAAACATCATAAAATCGGTTAAACTTACGTTTAATCCATTCTAATATATTAATATTTCTTCCTAATGCGTTGGAAATAACTTATTTCGTGAAATCATCTTACAATTTTATGTAATACAAAATAACAATCAGTATTTTTTTTACGGAAAATGTACTAACATTACCCCTTCAAAAAAAACTTTGTAGCTCAATTTTCGATATTAAATTCCTATATAAGAGATGAATATATGGTCTTTTGTCTCTCTTAGTCTATTACATTTTGTTACCTATTGGATTGATGGTGGAATTTTAGTTTGACGTTTCACGAGGCGACATACAATAAATTAAATAATATTTTGGATGCCTGTTAACAACTCAACAATGGAGTCATAATATTTTTTACTACGTGTTTTGCTGTTAAGATTAAGGATAAGCTGAGTGTTATTTATTTCTCCGTATCTGTGTAACTAGTTTGTTAACAAAACAAAAAATTTAGCCACCTGTTCTGTTTACCGAGGAATGCAGGTTGAGATAATAGAGATAAAGCTAAATGATGTGGCACAGGAATCCTGCTCGAATAATTGAGTTAAGTATCAAAACCTTTTTATGCATATTGGTTCTGTGACCATAGTGATATATTTTTTTTGCTGAGAGAACATTTAAATTCTTTTAACATTGATCTCTGTACTATAACCTCACAAATGAGTGCAAATTTTTTTTTTAATTTTCTAATGTACTTAACTACAGTGATACAATATAGCCAAAAATAGTAAGATTCTAGTCAATTAAATCGTATAAATGCAATATAAATAATAATTGAAACATAATTAATTTCTAATAAATTTCGATATAGTTCTATATGCTAAATAAATAATAGATAAATGAGTGGATTTCGAATAAACGCAAACGTAGCATTTTAATCCAAATAAATCGTAGAACGATAATTAAATTCTAGTAAATTAAACCGTATAAACGTAGTCTAAATAATAATAGAAACATAATTAATTTCGATATAGTTGTATTCTCAAATAAATAATAGTTAATTGATTGGATTTCGAATGAACGCAAACGTATTATTCTAATCCAAATAAATCGTAGAATAATAATTACATTCTAGTAAGTTTCAATATAGTTATACATGTTAAATACATAGTAGAAATGTAATTAGAATGCAAGTACTCCGGTACGTAAAATCCTAATCTAACTAACTAATCAGAAAAAGAGTAAATCTTGTTAAATTTAAATATAGTGTTGTAAATTAGCCAAATAGTTGATATAAAATAAACTAAACATTATAAACTGAGTGTGTTTTGTGGAGATTACTGTGTGATTTTAAGGATTATCACCAATTTAGGTTGAGCGAACATAGGGCCGGCTAACGATATCTTCTTTTATGCTCATGGAGGAAAGTAGTTTCTGCATTTTTGAAACCTCATAATCAAAATACAGTTCAAGAGATTCCCTCCTCAATGTTTTGGGATGATATGTAAAAAGTTCACTCGAGGAATTGTAGATTGGTGAGAATCGGGAACGTGTGAGTATACCACTGTTGCTAGGAGTGGTTATGGATACATCACAAAAGTTGCTATTACTACCGTTTTTCAACGCAACATTTATATAACATTTTTTGCTATTACTACCGAATTTCAACGCAACATTTATATAAAATTTTTTGCTATTACTACCGAATTTCAACGCAACATTTATATAAAATTTGTGCTATTACTACCGAATTTCAACGCAACATTTATATAACACTTTTGCTATTACTACCGAATTTCAACGCAACATTTATATAAAATTTGTGCTATTACTACCGTATTTCAACGCAACATTTATATAAAATTTTTGCTATTACTACCGTATTTCAACGCAACATTTATATAACATTTTTGGCTAATACTACCGAATTTCAACGCAACATTTAAGTATTATTTATACAATTTTGGCAATGATACCTTACCTGTGGGATCATTCACTGCTGATGGAGGGCTAAACGCCAGGACTACGAGGCCTGCTGGACATAATCATGGGGTAAGTGAACCTTGACTTTTTATAACATACAGGTGGGAGTGCGCGTGAATGGGTGTACATATGGATGAATGTGGGTGTGTCTGTCGATGTGCGTGCGCGAAATCAGGTGATGAAAATATGCGAGACACTATAACATAAGTAATACACGATGAAGTCAGGTCGGTTTTTGATGAATTAACTTTATAAATATATTTATATAATGAAACTAAAATACCACTTGCAACAATGGCTATATTGAAGAATACCATTTCATTTATTATATCAATTATCTCTTTTCCTTCAACGTTGTATTCAATTGGGGAAGTTAATGTTATTTCTATCCAAACCAAAATCGAATATAAATATTGTGCAAACTCTATTAAATAATTTAATGAGTAATAAGTTTTTATTGCGAAATATTACTTACGAATTATCGATTGATACAATTTTAATTCTATTATTTATATTACAACATACGTGAATGAAAACCGAGTCTTTGAAAAATATATGGAAAACAATTTATTTAGAGAATGTAGACCAATGTTTTTATATGGCAACGAGTGGAGTCTTATTGTTTCTAATTGACAACTGGCGTCGCACGTCATCCTTTACAATTTGGTTCATCAATACAGATAATAATAACAGCATCTATGGGAGTTTATGATAGTTCATATGTATGCAGGGGCTCTAATCTACGGTGGCAGGATACTTATGGATTTAGCTGAAATTCTTTGATTGAAACAAGTTGTCTTCGAGCTTCATAAGCTTAATACGCCGATGTCATACCAATCACCAGAACTATGACGACTTGATAGTAACATGCGACATCCATCATTATTGGATTATCATTAAGTTTATGGGCTACGAATTGTATGACCTTGCATCACTTGGTTTTGACTGTTATGTGGACATGGTTGTTTGAATGTAAGCGTGGGTGTGTGGGAGAATGGGAGCGTGCATGAAGCGTGAGAATGTGGGCGTATGGGAGTGAATGTGGGGGTTGGACGTGCTGATCGCGGTTCTTTCGCCAAAGGGGTCGCCAGAGTCTCATTTTTTTCTTCATATTGTTTCCACTTCTGTTTATTCACGTAATTTGCGTACATTTCTGTATTTGTGTTGAAGCAGCAATTATTAATCAATCAAGTCCATGATGACTGAGCTTTAGTCGTTAAGGCATTAATTTTCTCTAGGTACGCAGCCTGCTATGCCGCTTCATTGGTTCGCCATATATATATACATATACATATATATATATATATATATATATATATATATATATATATATATATATATATATATATATATATATATATATATATATATATATATATATATATATATATATATATATATATATATATATATATATATATATATATATATATATATATATATATATATATATATATATATATATATATATATATATATATATATATATATATATATATATATATATATATATATATATATATATATTATGGTGTCGCAAGACATAGAGAACAAAAATTTTTTTGCAAAATTTTATACGCATACCCGCTAAATTTTTTCCAATTGACCTTAAAAACTTAAATTAAAAGTTTTACTGCGATTGGATGACGATAACCCGTGCCGACTTTAAGTTGAACTTTAACATACGAGCTTTTACTGCGATTACTGTGTAATTATTTGAGAAATTATTTTGCTCTCATTAAATAAAACGCCAATGAATTAGAAAAAAATATTACTTCGGTCTAAAAGTCCTAAGTATTACATTCTCGAGCCAAAAATGAAATTCTTACCCCATTTATCAGCATTTCTCGACGTTTTAGGACTTACTGATTCTAAAAAAAAACTGTATGTCTGTCTGCCGTCACAACCGACGAAATCTAGAAAACCGCTGGAAGGGATCTCAAAAATGTTTGTTTCTAAAAATAGGATTACTCAATTGTAAGAGCCAAAAGGACGATGTGTTCGATAACTGTACCGGAAGTGTGTCTAAAAAAATCGTCAAGTGTGTTAAAACAAGGAAATTTGCCTATTTTTTGCTTAAAAACGTTCATTTTAAGTGATTACGAATAGGAACATTGAATTTGGAGAAATTTTGATGGTCGGTATTGGTATGTGAAACCAAAATCTAGATTATTGTATTATAAGTTTGTCAAAAAAAATGTTGTCAAGTGTGTCAAAAGAATGATTTTCATTTCACTTAATTTTTTGGAACAATATGAAATTAATTATTTGTTTGACATGAAATGTTATCGAACATGAAATTGGACATGGAAATTTTTGATTTTGTTATAATTTTTGGAATATTTTAAAAATTTTGGGATTTTTGAAAAAAGTTTCAATCTTTGATTTTGTAATAATTTTTGGAATATTTTAAGAACTTTAAAAAAAGTTTAAATTTTTTATTTTATTTTAACTTTTAGAATATTTTTTTGAATTTTGAAAGAACCATGAATATTTGGTTTTGTAATATTTTCTTGAAACGCTAAATGGGGAGGTTTTTGAGTAGTTTGCTGGGTGTTTCATCTTTTCACTAAGTTATATTAATATATGATCTGTTATAATTTTCCGGCACTTATTAATATTTCGTGTTAGTTTTGTAATAAATTTCTAAACAGAAATAAAAAAATATTTATACTTTAACAAAGAGTTTTATGTTTGATATACATCGCTTCCCAAAACTAAAAGCAATGTCCTCATAAAAGTTTTTTGCCGAATACTATATCAAAATCCTTAACCCAGACCGAAGTCTTGATATCTCAGAGCTTGAGATTTCAGTTTCTCCATATTTTAATATTATTTTTCATTACAACAACTAATACTAAGTATATTTTCTTTTCGATGTTTGTTGTTTACAGTCCGGATATAACATCTTGTGCTTTTGTACGCAACATAACAAATATTGCCTCAATTGTAATTAAACAATGAAAGTCCTGCGTTAATTAGACCGCTCTTTCAGCTGTATCTGAACGATACAGCTGAAACGGTTTAAGCATTGATATCTCCTTTTTAATTATTATTTCTATTATTATTTAATCTACTTTCAATTTATCAATTTTGGAAACAGGCACCATTCTACCTTTTCTCTATAGCATTCTATTTTATGGAGATTGTTTTTTTGCCAATGATCTCTAATTTTTTGAAAAAGTGGAATGTCCGGGTTTATTATAGGCACTTGTTTTATTTTCACTTCAAAAAGACTTTTTTACAGCAGCTCGTACATGTGATGGTTGCAAGAGAAAATAAGTTTTTCTATATTGATTTTTTTCAACGCGCACACATACGATGTGTTTTCGAAGCAGTTATAGTATCACAGCAGAGAATTTGCACTTTGTCTTGAGTTTTCAATCTAAAATAACATTCCAAACGTGTCTATAGAGTTATTCAGTTTTGGCACAACAATTTTTCATTGTTTTCGTATGAAATGTACTATATTAAAAAACAATATATTATACAACAATACTATACGAGAGCTTGTCCATTTAAAGGAAGTTTTGGGTTACCTTTTAAGTATATTTTTTGTTTAGAACTACGTAGTTCGACAGACATATTTATTTTTCAAGAAAAATTCGCATAACCGACAAGACATTTAGAAATTATAAGCACATTAAAACAAGTATGCGCGCTATAGTACACAATCAAGTATTGAAATGTTTAGGTGCAAGTCGGCACGGGTTACTGTTATTTAAATTGCATGAAATTTTATTACAGTTGTTTTGACATAAAAGAAAAAAATTAAAGGGTATGCATAAAAAAAAAATAATTTTAATTTTTCTGGGACACCCTAATATATATATATATATAGTATATATATATATATAATTATATATATATATATATATATATATATATATATATATATATATATATATATATATATATATATATATATATATATATATATTATATATATATATATATATATATATATATATATATATATATATATATATATATATATATATATATATATATATATATATATATATATATATATATATATATATATATATATATATATATATATATAAATATATATCTGTAGGTGGGAGGTAAACTACACTAAGTCCAATTTTTCAAAATACGTTTATTTATACTGTTAGAATCAGGATTTTGTTCTCTACCGAGAGGTTAATAGCACTGAGTCCTAACTAGTGTAGTTTTCGAGATAGAACAATTTTAAATAGTCCAAGTCCATAGTAACTAGTCCATTTTCAAACAGTTTTTTGGCTTTCCTGTAAAATTTTAAAAATGTGACTTGGTGTAGTTTACCTC
>OY856188.1:102825660-102918694 GCA_963693315.1 Diogma glabrata | reverse complement strand
GAGAGAGGGAGGAGAGAGAGAGAGAGAGAGAGAGAGAGAGAAGAGAGAGAGAGAGAGAGAGAGGAGAGAGAGAGAGAGAGAGAGAGAGAGAGAGAGAGAGAGAGAGAGAGAGAGAGAGAGAGAGAGGAGAGAGAGAGAGAGAGAGAGAGAGAGAGAGAGAGAGAGAGAGAGAAAAATCTCCTCACTTGATGGAGCAATTGCTCGAATAGGATGAACTTTATTCGTTCTTTTCAGTAGGTCTTGAAAGTGGGATCGGCATACCGTCAGCACACCACGTTCATTTGTTGTAAGTTCGATGTTTCCATTTTTGATGGCTGTGGATCTTGGGTTGGCATGTTGGTTGATGTTTTTAATACAGCTCTTCAGGTGTTCGCGTTTTTTTCGTAGACGTTTTGATGAGGCTTTTCTGAATAGATAATAATCAGTTTGGAGCTTCGATGTTTCTTGTTAACCATTTTTCTCGCAGTTTTTGTTTATGTTCAACGCTTTGGCGGCAATCGCCGTCAAACCATTCGTTACGTGATTTCGGTGATCCTTTTCCCATTGTAGTTGGGGTTGCAGATATAATGTTGATTGAAGCGTTTGCCATTCTTTTTGTATGTTTAATGGCATCTCAGACGGGATGTCATGCTCTTTTGTGCTTTGCGTCACTTTTTCCTGATATCTATTCAGCGTTTCCGGATGTTTAAATGCATCGACATTCCAGCGCACGGTATTTCTTCTTATCTATACTTAAAGATAACAAGCGTATGATCAGCCCTCTGTATGATCGAACGTCAGATACTCTTGTAGATTGTCTCTTAGAGATCATAACATGATCAATTTTCCGTCGTTTGATTTCCACGTTGCTTTGTGGTTTCTCTTGTGAGGGAAGAAATTGCTGGAAATAACAAGATCATAGCCAGTTCAGCTGCACAAAAGCCGCTATTATTACTTGTATGATGCTAATTGTTAGGGCCGATATGTGTTTTGAGTTCTGCACTTCTACCAATTTTAGTATTAAAATCACCTACCATAATTTTTATATCGTGCCGAGGGATGTTATTGATGACTGCTTCGAATTCAAGGAAGCACTGGTAATTAATGTCAACTGCTTTGTCTTCAGAAGGTCCATGAACATTGACGATCGTTACGTTAAATTCTTTTGTGCGGATTCTCATTGCGCGTATCCGCATATTAATTGGGCAGAAGTCACGCAACGAGGTTGAGAAAGCCAACTCCAAATTCTTCTTCAGTTTGATGACCGTAATAGAAGAAAGTGTATCCTTACGCTGTTTTATGAATACCACTCCATGGTCATCTGAAGTCTTGTAATCCCACTAATATCTATTGTGTAGCTATCGACTTGGTTTGTAAGTTTTAGTAGATCTTCTAAGATTTAGCACGTTCCAGGTTACCATTTTTAAATCGTAGTTCGGGTACAGTTTCCGAGGTCGTTAGGGTCCGAGATAATCCGAAGCCAGTGACAGAATTCATAACAAATAATTGTTTTACAGAAATTGCTTTCACCCAACCCAAAATTTTCGAGGATGGATCCGGTCCAAAAACATTTTTCACGTTTATATAACGAGCCGCTTGATCTAAGACAAACACCCGCTCTAAGTCGCCTTTAACATGGGGAACAGACGATTGAGTTGTATTGGTTTAAAGGCGCCAATGAATCGCCATGATGAGAAAATATTGAGTATAAGCAATATTTATTATTTACTCTACTCCTCTCAACTATACCAACGTAATTATGTAAGCGTTACCCATTTAGCATGGCGTGGACGTAGAATTTCACTACCCAGCCAACAAAACGCTAGCTGTCTTATTATGAAACGTTAATCGAAAATAGAAATTCATTTTGTACAGACATCGATTTTTTATTTATCTAAATGACTGCACTGAAAAAAACATGTCCTATTTCCAATCGGAATGCAATGGTCTCAACCTCACCGTGCGGTCACATATGGCGAATCAAACTACGAAATTGCTTCAACAACTCTACAATTATAAATCGATGAAGTTGAGACAATCACACGAAATATTTATGTGAAAATAAAATATAGTTCAACTAATCTCAAATACCTTAACTTTAAAATGAAAAATTCATGATATAAGGCCAAAGAAAATTTTTTTCAGGGAAATAGTTATTATCTTTACTCAACTACTGTTATATTGGATATAACACTTTATATTTTAAATAAACCTCATTCTGTTGTTAGGAAAATGTTATCGTGTTGTTGTTCCAATCACAGTGAAATTGTTTACAAATAATTTTTCTTTGCATGAATAATCAACTGCCAACTTCGAGATGAGGTTGTCATGAACTTAAGTTTTTTTTTCAGTGTGTAATTCGAAATTGAAACAAACAACTAAATCAACTTACCATTTTTCTTTCGATGAAACCTCTTTTCATTTCTGTAATCGAAAGGCGTCTTACAAAACAAAAACAGTTCCAATTAAAATCTGATATATTTCTAGATATCTGGTTCAAATTACTATCCTAAAATTCAAAACAAATATTAAATTAAAACAGATGACTTGTTATGGAATTAAACACATACCATTGAAGGTGATGTTCCAATATGACCCATCAAATGAGGAGGTGTTTTGGTGTTGTTAGAACCAAAAGAACACTGAAATCTATATTCCTTCAGATGAATTGCTGTATGGAATATGAAGTCAGAGTAATTCAAGAAGCTTCTACCGCATCTATTCCAATCACATACATAATAATTGACTTTAGATTTCTGTATAAATTATAAAATAAACGATTTTAATTATGTTGTTTGATTTATTGTTTTTTTTAGGGAACAACGTTTTACTATAAAGATTCTTCGTTTAATTAGTTCAAAGAAGGAAGCACGTAAAATCAAGTATTATACAGAAATAATTAAAAAGCATTACTATTTGCTCCTCTTGGAGATGAATTTTCATATGGTTCTACAATTCAAGTTTACGTTTGAATTTTTTTAGAACATTCGGAGCGCATTCGCGTGATCAATAATTAGTATGATGTCTTAACGGATATTCCTAATTTAACTGTTTATTACAGTGCTGCGTAAAATTAACGACTGGAATTGCGTTATAACGAATTTTGTTTAATTTTCTGCTTTGGTTAAAGTAATGCAAATAAATATGTACTTTGAAATTATTATAATGAAAACAACAACAGTTAATTTTATACTTACCATTTTAGAACTATTTTTCATTAGTTTATTTGGATTCCTAACCGAAACCTAAAAAAAACAAATATTTTAACTACAACAAATGCCGTATAGTATTTAAGACAAGAGCATACCACTATTTTATGAGGATGGGCCCTTTGAAAATGTCTATACACACTGCGTTGCCATGAAAATTTTCTACCGCACTCTGAACATTCATGTGGTGTTTCACCTGTATGGATTACCATATGTCTATTTAACATAAACAAATAATCAAATTTTCTCATGCATATCTTGCACTGAAAACTTTGTTTGTCCTAAAATAAAACATGTAGTGATTAATACAAAATCTTATTTTAACAAAGAAAGTGTTGATTTTAATTTTTTTCGTAATTGGGATAGTCCTAATTAATATAAAGATCTGGAGTTGTAAATTGCCATAATATCTCGAGGTCATTCTTCATTATTCGAATTGCTAATGCTAATTCATCAAACACGCGCAATAAAGCAGGAAACGCTTGTTTCACAAAAAACACAATTTTCTGAATTAAATATAATTGACAAAAACTAAAGCAAAACTAAAAATGATGAATCAATCGACTATTTTACTTCACCTCAATTTTAAATTGTGTGAAATAATGCAATCTATCGCGGAAAAAAAAATCTCACATACCCCAAATTTTGTTTTTTATTTTGTTTTCGAACCATCCTCTATATAAATAGCTAATAAAAAATTTGGTGTACGTCTTTGTGTGGGTGAGTGTGTGAGTGTCCAACTTCCGGTTTTTCACTTCCGGTTAAAAAATTTTGTTTGTACTTTTTAGAAGTTTTTTCAATGCCTTTATGCACACTACAGCCTACAATAACGAAGTGATTATGATGAAACTTATGGAAAAGGTTCCAATTAGTGTGAGAAGATAGTTATCATCTTTTGGGAGACATTGATAAAAGTGGCGGGCGGTCTACCATACAAATGCTGACTTTTCACACTTTGTTTTTAAAGTTTGTTGGGAGCATACAGACTTCATTCATTAATTTATTTTAATGACACTTTGAAAAAAGATGGAGACTTAAATAACAAAGAACTGATTAGTTTTTGGACAATATTGGGATAAGTGGTGGGGGTCTCCCGAACACCTGTTTATTGTGTCACCATCTTTTCAATGTTTGTTGGGAGCATACAGCATTTGTTCGTGAATGAATTTTGATGGCAGTTTGGAAAAAGGTGCAAATGTGTATGGCAAGGAAATAAATAGTTTTTGAGCGATAGTGAACAAAGTGGTGGGGGTGTCCCACACACCTGTTTTTTTGAAAGCTCAATAACATCTGTATCTGATAATCGAATTGAACCAATTCATTATCCAGCTACAACAACAAACATCCATCATCCACGGAAATTAAAAATTAGTCACGGAAAATTAAATTATGAACAATTAAATCCAGATTCAATCAAGATTCTTCAAAAATAATTAAATAATTTCTCCATCTCCAACAACAACCATTTCTTTCAACAAATCTCCATCAGGAAGATCCAAGAGGACATACAAACTGGCAGATGTAAGTTTTATTTTAAATCTATAAGATTTCTAAATTTAAAATTCTAAATTGTTTTAAAATTTAAGTTTTTCTATAAAATAGACTAAATTTAAAATCAATTTTAACTGTAAAAAGCATAACTTTTTTGTTTTGGTAATTTATTAATAATAAGACTGAATCTAACAAAATATGGTGTGCAATTTATGAAATTTTTTTGCTATCCACAAAATTGTCGATCGATCTAGTTTCGAACCGATAAGAACTTTTTATTACACTTTAAAAAAGTATATCGTTCTCATCAGGGCTAGCCGACTAGATACACTACCAAAAAAATTTTTCGCTATATAAACCTATTTCATAAATTGCACATCATATTTTGTTAGATTCAGTCTTATTATTCATGATGGGATTATTTCCATCGGAGTGATGTAATATCACAAATAATTCATTGAATTAATTGTAGATAATGTGTCGATAGACACAAGTGAAGATGGTCATCTTCTTCTCACCGATACAAGTTTGTTATCCAATTCTAACTTGGTTAGAGTATAACAACAATAGTGATCAACTAGAGAAACAAATTGACTAAACCTGAATCTAATAAACATATGTTTATGAAAGTTTTTTGGTTTCTTATACTTCGCTAGAGTAGTGACCTATTTTAGGTTTATATAGCGAAAAATTTTTTTTGGTAGTGTATCTAGTCGGCTAGCCCTGATGAGAATTTCCATCGGAGTGATGTAAAATAACAAATAATTCATTGAATTAATTGTAATTTATTAATGTCAGACGATATATAATCGTAAAAGTATTTATTTAAATATTAGTTTAAGAAATCGAAAAATGCGAAAAGTCTGACATACCTAATTGTTGAATGTTCGTCATCAGACAACCCAGATGGTGTTGAAATGGTTTCTGATTCCGAAACGGATAAACCTATCTCAGTTTCAGTTCGCAAATTTTCAAAATCAAATTCAAATATTAAAGTTGTTAATTTAAATAGTCCTAAAATGTTACTTGATGTTTCGTTTGCCTTAAAACTAATTCCTGAATTCAGTGGTGAATTATATTTATTAAATAAATTCATAAAAAGTGGTGATATTAAATATCAATCAGCTACAATGGTAGAAACTAAGAAACAATTTGGGAATATAATATTAATGAAATTATCTAACAAAGCATATCAATGCGTTGAAAATAACGAACTTACCTCATGAGAAACCATTAGAGAAGAATTAGTTCAACAATTTAGCAAAACTCGCACTTATAACCACGTGAATTCAAAGTTGGAACATTCGCGACAAAAAACGGGTAAGACTATACATGATTTTGCGAATTGGCTTTCTGAGCCATAGCTAGACTGCCCCTGCCTCTGATTATCCTTTGACTTCACCGAGGCAACCTTACAAAATTCTATTTGTTTATAATATTAATTTGTTTTTTGCTCTGATTTTGTTGTTTTTTTTGGAATCAGTTCGCTTGTTCTACTGCCACCTATCCCAATGGTTTTTTCTCGTTTCCTCTTCTGGTTTTCTTAAAGTTGGTGTTAGGTAATTGAGTTGACCAAATGAACTCACGCCTTTGAATTCTTGAGGATTAAAGAGTTGAGTTCGGTATTGAGTTGGGATTGGGTTGGTTGACAAGTATGGGGTTGTGAGAAAGTTTGATGTTCATTGAAATTGTGGATGAAGAGTTAAGTTGAATTCAAATTAATTAAAGATTTCATATTAAAAATGTAAATTATCAATAGTTCGTGGTGGATAATTTTTTCATAACATAATATAAGATTAATAAATCTTGGGGACAACCTGTAAGCAAAGAACAAAATCTAACCTATGATATTATAATAAAGAAAGATGTTTGCAGAGCGTAAGGCACTGCGAATATATAAAAGGGCTATTATGTTGGTGTTGCAAGTATAGGAAAGAGTGCATACGGGCGGTGCAAATACTGGCTAAGTAGAGTTCTAGAGTAGTTCTAAGAAAATCAATAATGTTTTTGTATTTGAATTTGAATACGGCTTTTTAATATTGGCAGAATGATATGGTGAAGTAAATTAAAAAGTATGTACAGAATTTAGACGTTCAAATTATGATTCAAACGCTATGCACCTGAATAATTTTTTTAACGTATTCTATATTGGGTGGATGATGTTTGATTTTTAAAGAATTTGAACATTTATGATTAATTGTTTACTTACAATTTTATTGGAACCTGCATTGATTGATTCACTTCCAATCGATTCCTGAAAATAAATGAAATGTTTTAACCAAATGTGACAATCTATCTTCAAATAAACCCTTACCGAAACTTTATTATCTTCATGATTTCTAACATGTTGGTCCAAAGTTTCTTTGCATGAAAATTTTGAATGACACTGTGGACAGGAAAATGGTTGTTTACGTACATGCCTTTTTCTATGAGTATTTAAATTGGTTGATTGTGTAAACCTCTTTGAACAAATTTCACACTTATATTTTCGTTTGAAATAAGAAATAATATAATTTGCATCCTAAAGTAAAGAAAAAAAATTAGTATAACATTAAAATGAACAATGTAAATATTATCAATTTAAAATTCTTATGAACGTTTTTTTTAATGGGCTGGCAAATGTGTGCTCAACCCTAATTTTGTGTATAATTAATAACGCATTGATCACATGTATTGGGCGCCACGAAATAGCTCCCAATGAAATAAGTCCCAATGAAAAAACTCCCAATGAAATAAGTCCCAAGTGAAATGAAATAACTCCCGTATGGAAAAAATGAAATAACTTCCAAAAAGAATGAAACAACTCCTAAGACAAAAAATGAAATAAGTCCCAATGAAATAACTCCCCAAGGGAATGAAATAAGTCCTAAAGTAAAAACTGAAATAAGTCCCAATGAAATAAATCCCAAAGAAAATGAAATAACTGCCAAATTGTTTTTATTATTAATTTTTGATATTATATATTTACAAAAATACTTGTATAGTATCGTCCACCTCTTTGCGGCAAACTGGGCATTTAAATTTGTCTAAGCCAACAGCAATACTATCTGCTTGCAACTTCATCACACATAAATTGCAGACCTTCAAATGTTTGCATGGCATCATTAAAACGTTGGCCTCAAGCATTAAGCAAACTACACATAAAAGTTGGGATCTCGAGTTTGATTCAACATGTAACTCATTTGAGGTTTCCTCATCCTCTTCTTCCATATAAACGTAATCTTCAAACAGGTCTTCATTTTAATGAAAGACCATCCTGTTCGGAAGACCACCTTGGTCTTCCGATTCCACAATATAACGTACAGATTGGCGATGTAGGTCATTTTGATATTGAAGAAGAAGCTATAGTTTTCGATAGAATGTATGAAAATGCAAATAATGAGCAACGTAGTGTGATTGATATTGTTTTGCGTGAAGCTCAATTCCATGATACTGGAAGTAATGTTTTTTTCTTGACAGCTCATGCAGGTTGTGGCAAAACTTTTGTTCAAACGGCAATCATTCATAAATTTAATTCATTAAATCTTTCGTGTATTGTAACTGCCTTCAGTGGTATTGCATCAACTCTTTTGATTGGGGATTGCATAATGTTTTCAAATTACCAATTCCATTATTAGAGAATTCAATGCCAAATATAACTCCAAACAGTGTACATGGCATATATCTTCTTATATATTAATACGCTAACGAAACATTTTGAAGCGCCTAAGGCATTTTTATTCGAACTAGGAGGGCCCGGCGTGCTTCGCTACGCTTATAAATAAAGTTTTTGCGAAGATATTTTGTTGACGTAGAAGCAATGATTTCAAAAAGTGGTAATGAGAAATGCTAGCATATAATTTTTAATTTTTCTTTTTAAATATATGAATGAAAAATAATCAGAACTCTAGCTGATCAGTTCGGATATATGAAAAATTAGCGATCAAATAAGTTTTCAAGTAAGCTTATTTGATCGCTAATTTGTCATATATCCGAACTGATCAGGTTTATAGCAAACATAATATTTTTTTGATTTAAATTCTGACTTTTTTATATATAATTGTTTTTCAGATATTATGTATAGCACTTTACTATTTCTACGTTTTCCACCAATAATCTCAAAATCAACACTTGCCATTTCTCACACAATATACCGATGTAAATACTTCAAACTTCAATTAGAAACTGCAATTGATATTCGTAAAAATATACGTAAAAATCTTAAAAATTACTTTTTTACTATAATGAAATAACTCCCAAGTAAAATGAAATAACTCCCAAGTGCCAAAAAAAATGAAATAAGTCCCAATTAAAAATTTGTTGGGAGTTATTTCATTCTTGTTAATTTGGGATTTATTTCATAATGAAATAAGTCCCAAATACATAAATGAAATAATTCCCAAAATAAATGAATTAAGTTCCAACGATTTGGGAGTTATTTCATTATGAAGTAACTCCCAAATCGTATGGAATTTGTTTGGGACTTATTTCATTTTTTTTGGAACTTATTTCATTGGGAGGTATTTCATGGCGCCCATGTATTGTGTATAATGACTAATGATTAGTAAATCAACGAAACATGATTGTGGTCGAGAGAGTAACTTAAATACAGCAAGAGAATACAGATATAAGGATGACTAAATGATATACAAAGGAATTAGCAACTCTAAAAATGCCGTAACAGTCGAGTAACTATTGTTATTTTTAAGAGTATAAGCAATAGCTCTTAGAACATTTATAACATGTCATATAAATAACTTAAAGAGCACAACCCATAGGAATTACAGTAAAGATCCTAAAAACATGAAAAATCTGAATTTTAGTTCGTGAAAATGGTGCAGTTTACTGTTTAATAGTCAAAACTATCTACCCACTACAAAAAGGAGTGATATCCTGTGTCAAGCAGAAACGAGTGTAAAATAAAACATTTTCAAATAATTAAGTGTTCTACATAATTCGAAATACTTCCTTTGTCACTTGGATTAGAGGTTAGAATAAAACAACTTCAACTAACTACGTATTAAAACAAAAGTTTCTAGTAAAAGTTCCAGATAATAAATTTGATTTATTTCTATACAAATGAAAATATGGGATTCGATATTTGTACGATTAACTAAATCGAGAAAAGGGCGGAACAATCACGAAACCTCAGTGAGGACTAACAGATCATATAATTCTAAGTAACTTGATCTTCAAATAGCATGGTCTTATGCTGTGTACAAATATCGAATCCCACATTTTCATTCGTATAGAAATAAATCAAATTTATTATCTGGAACTTTTACTAGAAACTTTTGTTTTAATACGTAGTTGAAGTTGTTTTATTCTAACCTCTAACCCAAGTAACAAAGGAAGTATTTCGAATTATGTAGAACACTTGATTATTTGAAAATGTTTTGTTTTACACTCGTTTCTGCTTGACACAGGATATCACTCCTTTTTGTAGTGGGTAGATAGTTTTGACTATTAAACAGTAAACTGCATCATTTTCACGAACTAAAAGTTACATTTTTGATGTTTTTTGTAGCAGATATCGCGATTTTTTGTAGTTTTTTATTACGATAAGTATTAGTTCATAATTATGGTTTTGGTTTGAAGGGCGTTTACGATAGGCTAAAGTAAAGCCGAATATTTGGCAATCAGAAAAACACAAATTATATGAATGCAGATTTGGTTGCTGCACTGTGCAGCTGAAAAGCAGTTTTTCTGGTCCCTGTATTGCCTTCTTTTGATAATAAATTAAGGCTGGTCTCGATCTGTAAGTAATATTTTCTTAATAACTGTGCAACACTTTTATTTTTTTGTGACCAGCGTGTTTCACAAAACATTTGAAGGTTTGTTACATGTTTTCTTATTAGCAGTGCCTCTCGAAAGAAATTGATTAGATCTTTTACTGTGGAAATTGTGTTACGCACTTCAGGGATAGAATTTGAATCATCAACCACCAGATTTAAATATTGCTTGCACAAAAAATAGGATAAACAGACGATATTAGACTAATAATTTTTTGAAAATGCCGTTGTGCTTTCCAGCCATTATGGGGCAGTCATTGAAACCCTGTCCAACACATTTCATCGAGTCAAATTAATTCTGAAATGTGTTTGTCGTGGTACCATGATAAATTCAAATACCGCATTAAATGAAAAATCAAAACAAATGAGCGGAATAATTGATCAATTGTTTTAGTGATAAGTCCACTTCCTCAAATGCAATGATTTCATCATAAAAGTAATGCGCTGGGGAATCGCTGTGCTAAATATTGCAAGTGCAGCATTTTAAAAAACAGAGCCAAACAAATTCGGACATAATGCGATAATTCGAGAATGAATCATCTCCACTTGGTTCTGAATATTTATTGCTGTTTGTTTTGAAGCTTCTGAAGTTCATATATACTTATACGAAAGCATATCAACACGAAACGAATTCATGAGCCAGTTTGAAACGAATCAGTAGTATAGACTATAGAATTTATGCTGATTTTCAGAAAACGCTACACTTACATTTATTTTTATCGACAGTAAATCACACAGGGACAGTAAAATATTACCGCGTTTATTTCTTGGCTGCAGCATTTAAATACAGCATAATTTTAAATTAGAACGAGCGAAATGCTGCAATCAAGAAATAAAAGCGGCAATTTTTTAATGTGTGTGTTTGTGATTTACTATCGATAAACATAAATGCAAGTGTAGCATTTTCGAAAATCACCATAAATTCTATACTGATTCGTTTCAAACAGCTCATGAATTCGTCTCGTGTTGACATGTTTGCGCATATTATGTACTGATGTGAATTTTTTAGTATCCTCGATTTTTGCTCGAATTTCGAGAGAAAATACTATTTTCTTGCAAATATCTTCGATTTTTGCTAGAATTTTGATAAGAAAATGCTGTTTTCTTGCAAGAGTTCTCGATTTTTGCTCGAATTTCGAGAGAAAAATACTATTTTCTTGCAATTGTCCACAATTTTTGCTAGAATTTTGCGATAAAAATGCTATTTTCTTGCAAATGTCCAGGAGTTTTGCCAGAATTTTGGGAGAAAAATGCTATTTTTTCGCAAATGTCCTCGATTTTAAAAAAAAATCAAAAATGGCAGCGCGTCAAAAATCGAGGACACTTCAAGATCTGATGTCTTAGTAGGGACATTGGCCCTTACTAGGGGCATTGGCCCTGTCTACGCCCATGGTTAGGCGTAAAATCGTAAATGCACCTTTTCACTTATCACAATTTTTGTAACAAAATACCATTTATTCTGCAACTACCTGATACATGCTAACTGTTCCTATTATTATTTAGAAGTGGTTCAACCCGATTTCACACAAAAATTTCTTTCTAATAATTACCACTTATGTGGAAAAACGACATTTTATCTACAACAATATAATATTTTCCAACTGTTCCTATTATTTGGTACTTGGGAGTTATTGAAGCTGGATATCCAATTTATCCCATTCCTAAAAATTACGATAGATTTGTTGGAGCCATTATCTCAACTGCAAAGAAATGCATCCCAAGAGGCTTTCGTGAAGAATATATTCCTGGCTGGAGCAAAGAGAGCGATATATTATATGAGGAGTACCTTAGTAGTGGTGAGGCAGACGTGGCTGATGACTTAATATACTCACTGGACGCCGCGAGAAAACAAAAGTGGATTAAGGCTGTTGAAAACATTGATTTTTCCCATTCAAGCAGGGAAGCATGGAGTCTCCTTCGGAAACTGGGTGGCTCAAACTCAATTACTCGTGCTAACAATGAAATAAATCCAGAGGACATCGCAAATCACATAGTAAATATGTCTCGTGCTTCTATTAATCGCCTTCATAAGAGAACAATTAAACGCAAATTAAGAGAAATGAAGCGCAATTGCTCGTCTCCATCGAAGTATGCGAACTCTTTTAGTAGCGAAGAACTAGAATCAGCTCTGTCCCAGACAAAAAACGGAAAAGCAGCTGGCTACGATGGTATTTTTCCAGAATTTCTTAAGAATGCTGGAAAAAATGTAAAACAGTGGCTAACTAAATTTTTCTCGAATGTCCTAGAAACCGGCAACCTACCAAAACATTTTAAGACTACGAAAGTGATAGCGATACTTAAGCCAGGTAAACCATCCAATGAACCAGGAAGCTATCGCCCGATTGCCCTTTTGAGCACCTGCTATAAATTGCTAGAACGGCTCATATACAATCGTATCGCACCGATATTGAATGACCAGATCCCAGTCGAACAAGCTGGTTTTCGTCCCAATCGCAGTTGCACTGACCAACTGCTCGCTCTAACATCCTACATCGAAGCTGGGTATCAAAAACAACTAAAAACAGGCGCAGTATTTATCGATCTTACTGCAGCATATGACACGGTCTGGCGAATTGGGATTATATATAAGCTGTTCAATGCAATACCTTGTAGCACCATCTCGCGTTTAATTAACAACATGCTGAGTAATCGTGTATTCAAAGTTCATCTAAATAATTCCTACAGTAGTTCTAAAATGCTTAACAATGGTTTACCACAGGGTTCCGTCCTGGCGCCATTACTTTTTAATCTGTACATTCATGACATTCCTGACACAACATCAAAGAAATTTGGTTACGCTGATGATTGGACCCTGGCCACTCAAAACAAAGACATGGGTGTTTTGGAGGATTTGCTCTCAACTGACCTAGCGATAATGAATGACTATTTTCGAACTTGGAGTTTATTTCCCAATCTAAGTAAAACCGAGAGCTCCTGTTTCCACTTAAACAACAAACTGGCAAAACACGAACTATCAGTGTTATTTAACGGCACTGTCATTAAATACAATCAACAGCCAAAGTACCTGGGCATTACTCTCGATAGAACTCTTTCTTTTAAACTCCACCTAGAAAATACGTCACAAAAACTTAAAACGAGAAACAATATATTGCACAAACTGGCAGGCTCTACATGGGGTGCTACTCCAGCTACCCTCCGTACAACTGCTCTAAGTCTGGTTTACTCAGTGGCTGAGTATGGCGCACCAGTCTGGTTGAATAGCACACATACTCAAAAAGTTGACTGCCAGCTGCATGCTACGATGCGTACTATAAGTGGTACTATCAGATCCACCCCTTTACCTTGGCTCCCTGTGTTAAGCAATATCACTCCACCTGCACTCAGACGCTCGCATGCTCTCATGCGTGAACATAAAAAGGTAACCAACAACACCACGTTACCCTTGCACGAATATTACGGTGACCACACTCGTTGTCGATTGAAGTCAAGAAAGCCTCCACATAAAACTGCCAGCAACCTGCTGGCAACTGATTTTAATATCTTGGATGCCTGGGACACCTCCTGGCAACATTACAACACAACTGGCCTTTCTATTACTAACCCGACTTCTACCCAACCTGGTTTCGATTTGCCACGTCATACCTGGACTACATTAAACCGAATAAGAACGAATCATGGACGTTGTGCTGATTCTTTCTACAAGTGGGGCATTTCAGAGTCCCCTGAGTGTGACTGCGGCGCTCCACAACAAACTATAAAACACATTGCAACTGTGTGTCCAATTCGACGTTACAATGGCAACATCTCAGACATCCATTTGGCAACTCCCGATGTAGTAGCATGGATAGACTCGCTCGATGTAAACATCTAATGTTCAAATGTACTGCCCAATGTTCAAATATTTTACTTTTTAATTTACTTAAAAGACACGCAATCAAATCGATTGTAAGTTCATTTAATGTGTATCCATGTATTGTTTTAGGTAGATTTCATAGAAGAGTCTACCTATTTTTAAGTTTTATTTTTTAATGTGTCACAAAAAAAACCATACGCTAAATAAATAAATCCAATTTATCATATCCAATTTCATTACGTTTGCATTTGCGAGCTTAAACGAGGTGGCAAAACGTACGTCATCGCACCAGACATCTCAAAAGCATTTTTTCGTATGCCAGCCTCAGAACGCATGTTGTTGTCTAAAATATTTATTGATTACATGTTTTCAAAAAAAAAAATGGCTAACAAAATCTATCAATTAATCTATGTTAACGGTATTTTTTGACACACTTATAATACAATAATCAAGCTCCTGGTCTCACATACAAATGTCGACCATCAAGATTTCTCCACATTCAAAATTACAACTCATTATTACTTTAAAAAAAGGCACAGTTCTGGTACAGTTTTAACTTTCACCTTCAGTACAGTAACCGAACACATCATCCTTTCAACTCTTACCATTAACTCTTACCATTAACGACCATTAACCTATTTTCAGGAATAAACATTTTTAAAATCGTTCGAGGAGTTTTCTACGTTTCGTCAGTTATGACAGCCGAGAGGTCGGCAGACAGACAGACATTTTTATTTTTTTTAAGAATCGTTCTGAGTTAAAACCTTGAGAAATCCCATAAAGTGGAAGTAAGATTTTTACATTCTAGTTGTAAGTGGTCTAATATTCAGTAAATCGTCAAAAATAGAGCCAAAATAACAGAAACAACAATTTTTTGACATTTGAAAAATACATAACCAAAATCGAAATTTATACACAAAGAAATATGTATCGATTTAATTTTTTATTATTTTTAACGTTTGACCACAAACCGTAAATAACAAAATACACATTCGCTACATTGGAAGAATACCGGCACAACTAAAAAACTATGAATTTTGACTTTTCTGCATAAAATGATCGTAATATCGTCAAATTTTTATGTGGTAAAGCGTCACAATTTAACTTCACTCGTAAAAACGGTAGGTGGCACTTATGTCGCTATTCAAAATTTAAAACTGTTCATATTCTTCGCTGCAACAACGTAACATTTTCATTTTCTCAAAATTTCTATTTTCCGAGTTGTGCCGCTATTCTTCCAAGGTAGCGATATGTTGAACTGATGAAACTATTTTGTCCTTCAATTCAAATAGACATACGTTCTGTAGTAGCTCAATTTACGTTTATTGGGAGCTGAAACATGTAAATTCCGGAATATAATTCAGTTTAAGTTAATCATTCATAGTGAATTCTTTTAACTGTACCGAACAAATTTCAGTACAGTACAGTACACCGAATTATTTTTTTTGTATTGAAATTCATTCCGAAAGAATACAAAATTCGATAATTTCGGTGTTGGAACTTGTTCGGCACAGTCGAAAAGAATTCACTATCAGTAATTCATTCGATTGGAAAGTGGGTCATCTATATCGCTACTGTCTCAACTAATATATGTTATTTTAAAAATAAATTACGTATCGAAAAAAGGATACAAATTTTTTTCAGAATAATTCTATTCAAATAATTCAAAATAATAAAATTTATCTGCATACAAAGTAATAAATGGTAAAGAGATACCAAAATTACAATTTTCCTCTGGAAAAATGATGGCATAAAAATTTTAGTAACTTTCAATTTTCTATAATACAAATTAGAAGTAGATATTTTAATGCAATTTTATTTCTATTAAAAAATAATACATATATAAATTTTTTTTTTACACAAAAAGTTTTTATTTCATAGTCGAGAAAATACAATAATCCTATTTTAAAAAAAATCAAAAATTGGTTTTTGTGGAAAACAAATTTTAGTGATTCCTCTACGAATAAATTTTTTTATTTATAGATGTATTGCTATGGCCAAAATCTTTATTTACACCATCTATATTTAAAAAGTCGCATTTTAACTGCTATAACAAATTGTTCTATTGTCAGCTTGGCGACACAGTCAACTCAGTTAAAAATATTCTGAGATACGGCACCATAAATTGTTTAATGTAATGCTAAACAACGACTACTGCGTATTTCAATAATTACATTTTTATATGTTTATTTAACGGATTAATGATCATCTCTATAGAAATAATATATTCCGAAATTCATTACATTTCAATACATTAAACTAGGTCAATAGAGACTAGCACTTCCTCTACTACAAAACATTAGTCCAATCCAGCTCAGATTCGACCACATTGCACATTCTGCGAGGACATCGACGTCATCTGCAGTATAACAACATATCGGTTAAGCACAGTAGATCTCTAGGTCGCAGTGCTACTCGAACTAGCTAACTAATTAGTTCAGATTCGAGACCCCTCCAATAAAAAAAATTAATATAATACAAATCAATATAATTATTGAAATATAATGATTTATTCATTATATCGAAAATTTTCGATTGATTTTATGAACTAAATGTTCGATTATATGATTTTTGGTGATGTGATTTTTCGATGCAATGACTTTTAGACGAAATGAATTTTCGGTGATATGGTATTTCGATCTAACGATTTTTCAATTTGAAAACCATTCGATGATATCAAATTCGGTGGTATGAACTTTCGGTCTAGTGATTTTCGATTCTATGACACGATTTGATGATTTGATTTTTCGATGTTATGATACGGACTGAAAAAATAAATCATAAATGCTAGACCTACGACATCAGCGCCATCTTTAAGAATTTTATTTCTTAAATAACAGTGTATAACACTAAGGTATTCATGTCGAAGAATATTACCATACATAGCATTTTAACATAATCAACACTAAAATACTCGTGTTCCTTTTAGGTAAACTTGCTACCCGAACCGAATTTTAAATGGAACTTAAATGTGAGGTGTATTAGATTTTTGATCTACTACAACTCAAATTCTTTCTTACCACACGTTTCCGACATTTTTTTTGACAATAAATTGTTTTGACAATTTTGAAAAACAATATTGCTAAACAACGTAAAAGAAAATTATTAGTTTGACAAAATTTTAAGTTTAAATTTTATTTTGAGTTTGTTAAATTTAAGAAAATTAATTAAATATTAAAAAATTTCTGAAAATTAAAATTATGATTCATGCAAAATATAAACAATTAAAGAAAGCTGGACAGAAATATGACATTTAGGCTACAAATTCTAAATTTGTATAAGCATTTGGACAAACATATTTGAAATTATTCTCTAAACTGACAAAAACTCTGGCGGTGAATAGAAGCATAAGTTTGTCACGTAGCTTTACCATCATTTGATATGGTTAACTTGAAAACGAAATTTAGTAAAAAAGTAAAGGAAAATGTGGTAAATGGAACACACTTAATATTAACTGATAATTTATATTGCTTACCATTTTTTTATTTCCATTACAAATTTTAGCATGATGGGTCAAACTATCTTTCCGTGTAAATGTGCTCTTACAAATTGGACATTCAAATGGTCGTTCTCCAGTATGTACTCTTTTGTGCAATTTCAAATTAGCTGCATGCAAAAATTTTTTATCGCAAATGTCACAGCAAATTTTTTTTTTTGACTCACGATTGCTCACCTAGAAAACATTAAAGGATTATAAGTTTTAATTTATAGCCGTATATAATGTTTATATTGTAACGTTTTGGCTGAGCAACTTTTATTCGGTTTGATCACTATAAATCAGGAAAGTAAAACAATGGATTTTATATACGTTACAATTTTTATTCTGTCAAGATTTTATCGTATCGTTAAACAGGTTTTCTTTTAATATTCCTCTTAATTGAGCACAACATCACTTATAATAATCTGTCACTTAAAATAGTCTGGTTATATTATTTTATTCACCCTGTATTATGACTAACTTGCGTCACTGCTAATTTAGATTTCCCTTGTATCACTGTTAACTTAAAACTGACTGATTATCCCTAACGCGACCTCTTATATACTAGATGAAACAATAGCAACATTTCTATAAAACTCTAGAACACAGACCGACCCCAAACAACAATAACATAATAACACTCCTATCAAATGTTCACATATAAGTGTGAAATCTTTTGTATTAATTTGTTTATTTACCTACATTATTATAGACTACGTGATTATTTTTATTTTCTCATTATATAAACAACAATTTCTTGTTGAGTGTTATTTTCTTCTTGTTATCTTTAAATAATTATTCAGGTGTTTAATATTTGATTAGTATAACCATTTCCTCTGAAGAGTATTTGCCAGAACGATGTTTTATTACATCATCCTCCATAATCGTCACATTCTCCACCAGTTAAATCTAAAACAGAATAACTTCATCAGCTTGTCTTCCAGAACATCAGTTGAGATCATTTCACCCATAGTAGCATCTAAATTCGATGTTCCTTGAGTTTTCCATCAACTTTTTCTCCTCTTCACACGTTCAATAAAATTGATCGTTCCTTGATTCACAGACTTTATTTGTGCATCGGGTTTCCCATATTATGCTTCATTCTACAGTAGCGTCACCGTGATATTATTAAAGTTTACACACCACGTCCAAAATCGAAAACGAACCTATTCGCCTTCATGAAGTTAATTGCCACGATGACTTCATCCATAATATCTGTGCATCTTCCAGATAATGTATGTAGTTTCAGGTTCGCCGTTGGTTGTATATCTCCAGCGATCAAATTTTTGCAAACAAGTTTGCGAGTTGCTAGTGTATGCAATGTGATAAAGTAACTATTGCTATCTTACAACTCTTGCCTTTTTTATCGCATATCCAACACTGGATTTTCTATCCGTTCTTTTCTTTTCACCTTCTTGCTATCTCTGAAATCAGCATGCTCTTCTTCCATTAGACTTTTGAGCATAGAAACCGGCGATGTTTCTTGTTCTTAAGTATTCCTCTAACACTCGTGTGCAATGTGACCCGCCTTGTCACATACAAAACATCTGATACAGTTTCTTTCCCTGTATGATTCTTAACTGCACGTCTCATTTGTTGGTTGTTACCAATGGTTTACCGATGTTCTGTGACACCTCTTATGTCATTGCCTTTGCAACTGTTTCATGGAATGTTGCCTTTGATGTTACCACAATTGCCTTTCGCGTATCAGGATCTTTAATACCGTCAGTGAAGCCATATATCTTAATTCGTTTCATGTAATCTGGATATGTATTTTCATGTCCCATATGTACAAGATGTTCAATTGCAAACGAAAACTCTAGAAAACTTTCTCCTACTCGATGGTAGCGACCCTTTTACTCAATTTTGTATATTTTCCGCTTGTTGTCACTACCATTCTTGCGATCCGTTGTATGGTGGTGATTTAAGCTTCGTGGCTCATATTTGTTGAACCAGATATGATGCTTTGGCAATTATCTCGACATCTGAAAGCCTTCTTCCTACTTCTACTTAGAACGTTTGTAACGCTAAAAATCGTCCAGCTGCATCGATAGTTGCGCTTAGAAGGGAAGTAACTGAAGGATTACAGGCAATGCCGAAAAAAGACCGCAAAAATTATTCAGAAGAACGCGTTGGAGCGATCATACAAGATACGACAGCGATCATAAAAGATTATTTAGGATCGAATTAAAAGGTCACTTGCAGCGGAATGGAGAAAGCCTTCAGGATTATTCCTCGGGAGGGGAACGCCTTGTTCACTTGGCACACTCGAATACTCCACTGTATTTTATACAGTACTATCAACAAGCAAGAACTATACAATTCTATCTCCAGTCTGTAGCAGAGCACAGTTTATATAAATCATAACAAGCACCAAAAGATTTATTGTGACATACTGATAAAAAACACCCAAATCGTAAATTTGCAAATTTTCCTATAATTTTCTTTATTATCTTTCCTTTTTTTATAGCAGTCTTATTTATTAACAAAATGATTAGTTTTCTATACGAACATTAATTTTCATTTTATATTTAATTTTAAATACATTTTTTTTTTGGAAATAAAAAGAACCACGATCTTTAGTTTTTAATGTCTTTTTGTCTTAGCAACAAACTTTGAATTTGTATGTTTACAAGCTAAACATGGAATGACATTTTTTAATTTCCTTTTACTTCCCACCAAATTTTTTGTTACTTGTAACATGTTATTAGTCGGTTACCATTCATATAAGTCCATTAGTTAAAGCAAGACAGCACTATTATTTCTCATAGCGCCACTGCGATAGAAATCAATACTATTATATTTTTGGTGCTCTGTAATTTTTGGTTTTGCTTAAATATGTCAACCTACATTGAAAACACAATTTTGAATGGTTTAAGTTATAGTTTTGGTTGAATTAGTAGATAAAATTTAATTATTCAGTGAAATTATATAATTAAATCTCGATTAGCAAATTCTAATTTGAGGTTGTAAGTATTATTGTTTACATATTAATTACAATTTATATATTTGTTGTTTTTGTTATTCGTCATCGTTAGTAAAGGTCAAAATCTACACGCATTTATATCGGAACATAATTTTGGAACAAATATAGAAAAATTTAAAGACCCCAAGTAAAACGTACGAATATGATTCATTTGGTTAATGGAAAGTTACACTCAGAAGTACTGCTATATGCAGCAAAACTCTGTTTGGTAAGATAATAAAACCATGTCATTTTCATTTAATGTTATTTATATACTTTTACTTCATTAGATTCATGGAAAGCTAAACTAGAGACCGTTGGTGCTGATCAAGCATAGATGAAAAGACATTTTCGATGATGATGATCGTAATATTTGGTGGAAAACCCACTCTAAATAAAATTTTGATTATCCATTACATTATAACTATATTTTTATCTCCTTTATAAGTGCAATGAAGCATTTGAATTTAGTTATTGTTATTTTATACATGTATTTTATTACTAAAATTAAATAAAATTAAAACTACGAAATTTTTAAAACATATTTCATTTAACCAAAACAAATTAAAAAACAAGATTATTTTGCAATATAATAGGTTGAACAAAACAAACTAAAGACCAGTCTGACCAGAAAAACTACAAACTAGTCTTGCAAGACAAACCCTATACATGTCTTGCAAGACGAGCTGTGACATTTCTTTGGAGTTGTCTTGTGCCTTTATAAGCCTTGTTATAATAACACGTTATAAGTAAATCTTTAGTAAGTCTGGTGTAACACGTTTGGTGGGTTACAATCATCATGCAAAAAGAAGAGTTACCAGAGGTGAAGTTTTTTCTAATAATTTCTCTTTATGGTTTTTGTTTTATTTAGTTGTTATGTTTTTTTGGGGAAATTGACTTCGCTGAATAGGCATTTAAAAACTGAAACTTATTTTAGGGTATTGACGACATTATACATTTCCAACAAATGATAACCAAAACAAATATGTGCTTGTGATCAAGAACTACTTCAGTAAGTGGCCGGAAGTGTGTGCGCTACCTAACCAAGAAGAAACCATCATCGCAGAAGATCTGATTAATAATTAGATCATCGGCTATGGAGTTTCTATGGAGACCCACACCGATCACAGACGGATTTTTGAGTCTGCTGTATTCCAGTAAAATTCAAAGAAAAACGAAACTGGAGGCTACTCTGGGTGAAAATGTCTTAACTGATGTTTTGGGACTAATATCTTTAAGTGGTGGAGAATGTGACGATAATGGAAGATAATGTAAGAAAACATCGTTTTGGAAAATACTCTTGATAGAAAATGGATCTCTAAAAGAATATAAAATACCTAAGAATAAGAATAAGAATATAAAATACCGTTAAGAAAATAACACTCAACAAGAAATTGCAGTTTAAATAAATATTTGTTGTTTTGAGTCGGTTTGTGTTCTAGAGTTTTTTGTAAGTATTACTATTGTTTCATTTAGTATGCAACAGATCACGTAAGGGATAATCAGTCAGAAATTTAAATAACCAAAGTTGGTTTGCTTTTAAAAAAAAGAAAAATTGTTTTTTTTATATATTTTAATGTTGCTTATTTGCTGATACATCTGTTGTATACTGTCGTGTTTTATCGTTTTTAATGCATTTACACCTTACAAAATATTGGTACACAAGTGCTGGAGGATCTTATATTCGATTACCGACAGACGTTTGATGGATGTGGACGTACAATTCGTTTAATTTCTAAATAAAAAAAGTGGCTGTGGAGCAAAAGGAACATCTTAATTTTGAGAGATTTGTAAAATTAAGTTACATATTTCATCTCATTAACATAGTATTAACATTGTTTATCAGATATGTACTTAACATGGACTTCATAAAACAGTTGCGACATGATTTGGTTTTTTTTACTGGGCCGTCAATTGTGATGCAAACACCAAACTTAACGCGCGTATTCAGCATCTCTGAAACCGTTACATTACGTCGTTGTGTCATTTTCATCATGGATGACATATATCGAAGAAAATTTGCCACTAATTCCACATTTTTTTTATAAATTATGTCCCAAATTAACTCCGTTTCGTGCAACATTTTTCACGATGAATTTTTGTGGAAAAATTTTATTTAATTAATAATTGTATTGTTACTTACAGTCTTCACGTCTACACGTTCATGTATAAATAAATGATGACGTTTTAAACTGGAGACGTGTGTATATATCTTTGAACAAATTTCACACTGATGTTTTCCTAATACCTATAGTAAAAAAAAGCAAAATTAGCATAACATTAAATAAACAATGTAAATAGTTGCAATTTAAAATTCTTGGCATATGTTTCCTCAACCCTAAATTTGTGTAATATTATGTATTGATCACATGTATTGTGTACAATGACTAATAATAAGTAAATCAACGAAACATGATCGTGGTCGAGGGAATAACTTAAATACAGCAAAAAAGACAGGACGATATCCGCTCTAACAATGGCGTATCAGTAGAGTATTATTGTTATTTTTAACCCACACTCAAAAGAATTGCAGTAAAGTTCCTGTTCACATTTCTTTATATGCAATATGTGATCAATGATGCAATTCGTGTTGTGGACGACCCAAAATTTGAACCAGACAATTTTTGATCGACTTCATACTAGGGTTGGCATAAAAGTAGTATAGGTGAAATATAAAATGCTTTTTTTGTTTATTTTATGTTTAATGTTAACATGAAAATAGAGTGATTCGACGAAAGATTTTTGGAAATTCAAACCAGAGAAACTTTAAAATTAAATTGCAAAAAAAGCATAAAAAAAACGCTATTTTATAATCTGGCGTGTTTTAGACTAAGGTTGGAACTTCTATATTTTGAAAAATACTCATAAAATGCTAAACCAACCTACCTAAATGCTTAAGCCATCTTTAAAAATTTGATTTCTTAATTAACAGAGTATAACACTAAGATTTTCTTCATGTCGAAGGTTTATAAGGTCGAAGATTTAAGAATATTACCATCTATACCATTTTAACTAGGGATTGCGATCCCGGGATTACCGTTTTATTAATCCACGAACTACGGGATTCATTAATTTTAAATCCCAGTATCCAGGGAGCCCGGGATTAAAAATTTATGAATCCCGGAATCCCATTCATTATACACTAATCCCGGGATGGAAATCCTTAATTTTAACATAATCAACACTAAAATATTAACGATAATTGCTTACGAAATACTGATATTGCCTACCGGTTTATTTCCACTACAAGTCTTAGAATTCTGATCATTATTCGTAGTGTACATACGAAGTGACATAGAGGCAGGTGTGATACAGACAAAACAATTGTTAGGGAGACACCCTCCTCCATCGTTTTACCTAATTTTGTTCAAACACAAACACGTAGAAATCTTTTAAGATCTCGGACAAAATGCGTTCGACGCAAATATGTTGATGGACGCAAATATTTTTTTTTAGTTTCTTATGAGTAGGAAACTAAACAATAAATCCAATCATAAAATAAAATATGACGTAGACCGAAGGAAATAAAAATAAAAAAAAGTCAGTCTCTCGCTGAGGGTTTCCGTGAAAGTAGAAGAACAAACTGACAGAAATAATTTAAATAAAGTTGTGCTGTAGACTTTTTATATTGCTAGACCATCGGCACATAGAAATGATTTTTTACTTGTAAATTCCAATAGCAAAATTAATTGAAAATTGATCCAAATTATACACAAAATGTTGCATGTCGTTTAATATTTACAATACAGTTTAGGTTAACTAAAGAGAGATTCAATTACACCAACTTTTCTTTTTTTTATAAGCACAACGGCTCTCGCCAATTATATTTTTTTTTTTTAATAAAATGTGTTGTGTAATAGGGTTTAGAATATGTGTCACAACAACACATAAATACCTTTTAAGACCTAGGTCTAGATCTGGGTCCCACAACAGCTAGCGTTCTGAGGTGTAGATTAACGCTTTTTTTAAACATCTGTGGGTTGAAGCCACCTGAGACTAAGTGTTCCGGCAAACTATTCCATTTGTACGCAGTTCGGACAAAGAAGTCTCTCTGCGATCTGCCAGTATGACAGCGCGGGATCTTTACCATTTCACTGGTTGCGGCAGCCGATTGCCGAGTGGAACGGGGGTAAGAATAAGTTTGAGGCATGATGCCGCTGATTTCATCTGAGCACTGCTGATGACGATATTTGTAAAAAACAACGAGGTCAGCAACAGTGCGACGATGTTGTAGGGAATCAAGTTTTGATGTCAAAGTTCGATCACCTACAATTCGTATAGCTCGCTTTTGAACAGAGTACTATCATCTGCATAACTATTTATTGGGTTGCTGGTGATTTTCAACAATTCGTTGATATAAATCAAAAATAGGGTTGGGGACAATACTGAGCCTTGGGGTACACCAGCGTTAATTAGTTTAGACTCAGAAGAATATCCGTCTAAGGTTTTTAGACGCGCTTTTTGCCATCGCTATTACATGATCGTTCCAGAGTAGGTCATTTGAAACTGTGACACCCAATAAACGAATGTTTTTACATTCACCTATTGGTTCATCACACATACTAAATAAAATATCTTTGGGGAACTCGATCTTTAATCTGGAAACAATCAACAGCTGTGTTTTGGTGGAGTTGAAATTGACAAGGTTTTGGTCACCCCAGTCGGCGACTTTATTCAGGTCTTTGTTCACGTTTATGGCAGCGTCTCTCCGGGCAGGATTGATTCGTTCGTGCATTTTACCTTTTGAAGGAAGGGGCTCGAACGACTTGTGCAGAGTACTATCATCTGCATAACTATTTATTGGGTTGCTGGTGATTTTCAACAATTCGTTGATATAAATCAAAAATAGGGTTGGGGACAATACTGAGCCTTGGGGTACACCAGCGTTAATTAGTTTAGACTCAGAAGAATATCCGTCTAAGGTTTTTAGACGCGCTTTTTGCCATCGCCATTACATGATCGTTCCAGAGTAGGTCATTTGAAACTGTGACACCCAATAAACGAATGTTTTTACATTCACCTATTGGTTCATCACACATACTAAATAAAATATCTTTGGGGAACTCGATCTTTAATCTGGAAACAATCAACAGCTGTGTTTTGGTGGAGTTGAAATTGACAAGGTTTTGGTCACCCCAGTCGGCGACTTTATTCAGGTCTTTGTTCACGTTTATGGCAGCGTCTCTCCGGGCAGGATTGATTCGTTCGTGCATTTTACCTTTTGAAGGAAGGGGCTCGAACGACTTGTGCAGAGTACTATCATCTGCATAACTATTTATTGGGTTGCTGGTGATTTTCAACAATTCGTTGATATAAATCAAAAATAGGGTTGGGGACAATACTGAGCCTTGGGGTACACCAGCGTTAATTAGTTTAGACTCAGAAGAATATCCGTCTAAGGTTACCGAAATGTATCGGTCGGATAGAAAATTTTGAATCAGCTTCACAACATTGGGATGAAAACCATACGCAACGAGCTTGTTGATTAAGTTGGCATGCCAGACTCGATCGAATGCCTTGGAGATGTCTAAAGCGATAACGTATGTTTCACCACCTTTATCAAGTATGCTGTTCCAACAATGCGCTACATAGTTTAATAGATCGGTAGTTGATCTTTTGTTTCGAAAACCGTATTGGCTGTCGGATATTAAATGATTTTCTTCCAGAAATTTTGAAATATGTGTATTAATATAATGCTCGTAGACTTTGGATAGGACCGATAGTAAAGCTATTGGCCTATAATTTGAGATATCGGATTTTGGTCCCTTTTTGGGGACGGGCTGGACATTTGCCAACTTCCAGCACGAGGGAAATATACTAGATTTGTAGGATTGGTAGAATATTTTAGTTAAAGTTGGTGCAAGTTCTTTGGAAAAGGTTTTTAAAATAATGGGTGGAATATTGTCCATTCCTGATGCTTTGTTGATGTTTAACCCCTTTAAAAGTTTAGCGACTATTTTGGGTTTGAAGTGAAGTTCATTCATATTAACTCCTGAAGACTGGATTTGGGGTATTTCTTTAGGAGTTTCCAAAACAGTGGAGTTCAGAGCAAAGCGTTCAGCGAACAAGTTAGCTTTTCTTGCGGGCTCATTGACGATTAAATCACCATCAATAATAGGGGGAATAGAAAATTTTGTACCAGAATTTAAAGAATTAATGGCACTGTAGAAACTCTTGTCAGAAACAGACATAGACGTAAGTTTTGAGGCTTTCGCTCTGTCAATTTCGGACTTTTCGTTTGAGATAATCTGATTAGATATTTTGTATATTTTGTTGGCCTTTAGATATTGGGATCGATTAGTGGGAGTTTTGTTATGAATCCAAATATTAAATGATCTACGTTTGTTTCTAAGTGCCGTTTTGGCAGCTTTCGAGTACAAGTATTTTTGTTTGGGTTTTACTATGGAGAAAGGGACAAATTTATTGATAGCAAATTGGATGGTTTCTGTAAAGTTTTGAGCAGAAACATTTACATTGTCAGTGTAAAAACAATGACGGTCGAAAGGGAAACCATGGAAAAAATTTTGAAGACCACTCTTATCCATTTTTGAGTAGTGAAATATTTTACGGGGTTTGGGAGCTGTAGTTTTAAGTAAATCAGTTTTGATAACTGATGAGATTAACTAATGATCAGAATTTCCAATACTACCTTTCGCAACATCGACACTCGTAATATCTGGCATTGTGGTAAGATAGAGATCTAGTAGAAAACTATTATCACCGCCATTACGGGGAGTGAAAGTCGGGCTTTTAACAATTTGGAATAGGCCCTGAGACGCGGCAAAAATTTCTGCCAGTTTTCCACTATTGTCAACATCGTCGGTCGATTTGGAGAATTCCAACCATGATTTGTTGTGGACGTTGAAGTCACCGGTAACGATAACTTCACAATTAGGGGACTTTGCTCTAATCTCGTCCATAATTTTTGTCAGTATATTAAAAAAGTTTGGGTTACGTTTGTTGGGGGACCGGTATAAGGCTATTGTAAAAAAAGTCATTTCTGGAAGACAAATCTTTAAAACCATTGTATTGAAGCCGTCACCGTGTAGTTCAAAATTTGGAAAGCGCGTGTACGCGACACTCTCATGAACGAATGCGCATACGCCCTGATGGAGTTTGAAAGCTGATTCGAGCCGATATTTGGAATTAAGCGATTCTATAAAGAGAAAATTTTCAGAAACTTGTGTTTCTGTAAGGAATAGAATGTTCGGTTTGTCGTGCTCAAGATGATGTTGCACGTGGTCATGGTTAGCGTTCAATCCGCAGATGTTTTGAACATGTATTTTAAAATTTTTTATTGATTCATATATGTTTTGTCCCTGCAAATTCCGTGGACATGCCGCTTTATGGGCGGGTGGATTGCGCAAATTTGCTTTACCACTTGCAGACTTATTTTTTTTCGGTTGTACTGCCATATATATATCAAAATGTTTATTTTATTTTTTTGTGTTTTATTTTAAAATGCATAACTAAGTAAAAAATCCTATCATACTACAAAATATGACATATGCCAATATTTCATGATAAGATGAAGAAATAATAACAAAATAATAAGTGAAAAACAAATTGTGAGAAATTTGCAGAAAACAAAACAAAACTAAATGCCAATAATCCAGCTGATGCAGCGCACCCCAGACGCACCGCCCACCACCTTAATCGAGGCACAAAGCCCACACATAACTACGTGATGGTTCGATTCCTCGGAAGAGCTAATGAGCGGTACCGCTACGGAACGCTGCCCAGCTAAGACTGGAAGTGCTGCCGTTGACTAATTAAAGTTCGTCCGCCAGCACCCTAAGATATCATCTTGGCTAATGACATCTCCTGCCATTGCCAGTGGTATGTGATATCTCACGCTAACTCATATGTCAATGGCAGGGACTGGAGTACGCAGGATAGTCAGACCCGTAGATCAACATTGATCATAATCGATCAAAATCGATCCCTCCTGCGGCATTAAAGAATTCAAAATTTTCAATATTCAAATCTAGTGAATTAAAATTATTAACCAGTTTAATGTACATAAACATTGTCTTTCGTATAAAGTAAATATACATTCAAATAACATCTAGAAATTAATCAGTGTTAGTCACAACAACTAGTTGGAAATTGTCTTCCAAACTCGTAGATCACAAGTTATTCATTCAATGCTAACTTCGTTAGAGTATGAGAAACATATGTTCGTAGAGTTAATTAGGCTAAATACACTAGAATTGGCTAATTGAATTACAAAACCAGAAATACCATATGAGAAAAATTCAACTTAAAGTAGTTAAAATAATGATGAAATTTCAACTTTAGTTGGATAGCGTGTCTGCCAAAACGGATTCGAGCCATGGCACTGATGAGAATAGTTCGAATCCCAATCCGAAACACACATAAGAGAAAAATGGAGTTTCTCTGCGAAATATCCAAAATATACATTCTAATTGAAAAATTCAAAATAATTTAATTGCTTGAGTTTAAGTGGTCAAAAAAAATCTCTAATATATAATTCAAATTTTACTTCGGTCTGAAAGACCTAAGTATTACATTCATGAGCCAAAAGTGAAATTTTGACCCCCACTTTTTTTGGCATTTCACGACGTTTTAGGACCTTCTGATTCTAAAAAAGCAACAAAAAAAATGTATGTCTGTCTGCCACCCGGCCTGCAGGCCGTAACAACCGCGACGAAATCTAGAAAACGGCTGAAGGGATTTTAAAAATTTTGGTTTCTAAAAATAGGTACACTCAATGGTAGCAGCCGAAAGGATGATATGTTCGATAGCTGTACCGGAAGTGTATCAAAAATATCGTCAAGTGTGTCAAAACAAGGAAATATGCTTATTTTTTGCTTAAAAAACGTTCATTTTAAGTGATAATGGGTTGGAGCTCTGGAATGAGCAATGGACCTCTGGAATAAGCATTTGTACAGCTCCAATTCTATTCTATCCTATACCTAATGTGAAGTCTACTTTGGATACATAGGCCAGTAATGAAGGTATATGAGAAGTCCTGTCCCCATTTGAGATGATTCTACATTGGCTATTATGGGATGCGTCAAACATTTCCATATATACTTGTATGGTTAGAAATTTCATCCCAGAACTGATCATGGTGAATTAAGGTGGTTACTCTAGTTCAAAAATACAGAATGATAAGTAGCACGCTGGATTCAACGATTACAGGCATACGACATATATATTAAGCATCGAAAAGATACCGCGCATGGGAACCGGGCTGATGCGTTATCGAGGCGACCCTGTCAAATTGAATGTAATGTAATGTAAATGTACATCCAATTCTTCTTTGTTCGCCATTTTCATAAAACACTGTGAACAATTATATGGGTTTTCACCTTTATGTGTTTCTAGATGAAGTATTAAACTAGAAGATTGGAAATATTTTGTGGTACAAAATTCACATTTATATTTTCGAATCTAAGGAAAAGAAAGAAAGAAAAGAAAATGCAATTATTATTAAAGTTAACAATTTTTGTAATTGAGGCGTCAGTTAAAATTATTTTTGTATGAATTGGGAACAAATGTCTTATGATATTTTGTATGATGCTTTGTACGGAATTTAAACCTTCAAATTATAATTCAAACCCTGTGCTCCTGAATTATTTCTATTAACGTATTATATATTGGGTGGATGATGTTTGATTCATAAAGAGTTTTAACGTTTATAATTAACTTTGGTTACTTACAATTTTATTGGAAACTGCATTGATTGATTCGTTTCCAGTCGATCCCTGAAAATAAATGAATGTTTTAACAACCAAATGTGACAATCTATCTTCAAACAAATCCGTACCGTAAGTTTATTTTTCAGTTCATGATTTTTAACATGTTTGTCAAAAGTTTCTTTGTGGAAATATTTTAAAGGACACTGTGGACAGGAAATTGGTTGTCTACGTTCATGTGTTAATAAATGACGTTTTAAACGGTAAGGTCGTAAAAATAACTTTGAACAAATTTCACACTGATGTTTTCCTAATACCTATAGTAAAAAAAGCAAAATTAGCATAACATTAAAATAAACAATGTAAATAGTTGTAATTTAAAATTCTTGGCAAATGTTTCCTCAACCCTAATTTTGTGTAATCTCATGTATTGATCAAATGACTAATAATTAGTAAATCAACGAAACATGATCGTGGTCGAGGGAATAATTTAAATACAGCAAGAAAAGACAGGACAATATCCGCTCTAACAATGGCGTATCAGTAGAGTATATTGTGAATTGTTGGTGATCGAAATTTAACATTCAATTTTGATTCCCAACAACATCGTCGCACTGTTGCTGATCTCGTTGTTTTTTATAAATATCGTCACCAGCAGTGCTCGGACGAAATCAGATTCATCATACCTCATCATACCAACAACTAGTCAATCGGTTTATGCAAATAGTCAAACTGTAACAAAATGCAAAGAAACTTCTTTGTGCGTACATCGTGCAAATGGAATGCACCAGCTCTGCATGTGTTGTTAAGGCAACTAAGGTGGGTATTTTGGATGTGCATTATTCTCAGACGATGCTCAGTGCGGAGCAGCTATAGTAATTGAGGCTAGTAAAAGCCAAATATAATAATAAGAAAGACAAATGAACCAACTAGCGATAGGATGTGCCGATCACAGAATCGGGTTTGGGGTATTCCCCTCAAACCTGGTCATGTGGTGGTAGAGTGCGAGGACGAGCAGACGTTAAATGGCTCGCGTCTGTGGTAACTAAAGTGGAAGTCGGTAGGCATGTACTAGTGATGAAAATGGGAGATGACTTTCCGATTGCTTACAAGATTGCCGCCTTTCTTCCAAGGAGTGCTGGGCAGACAAGGAGCAAATCTTTCGCTCTGCTAGAGGATCAAAATGTCCGCCTATTCGTCAGATATTGGAAGCGGTTGGGTAGTTAGGATAAGGGTACAGACCAACTCCTGATTGCACTGATTGACGAAAGAGCAAAAACAGCCTTACCAGGGGTGGGGTACACTCTCAACTACCTGTTTGGCAAAGTCTTTGTTGTAGACGGGCCTAAAAAGACGACGGCTGAAATATGGTTGTGGAAGAGGAGGAGGATGCTGCTGCAGATGATTGCAGTAGTATCGAAGACGTGGGGACCGAGGAGAAGGGCAGATACGCCCGCTCCGACAACATCTAATGGAGGCCGCAGGAAGCTTGCGCGTAGCTCAGTGAATGTCAATCACGACAAAATAGCGTCAGCTGTTGTGGCCACGACATTCACTAAGAAACAGCTAGGGTTTACGATGATACAGGAACCCTGGATTCACAAAAAGAGGGTTAGAGGCCTTGTAAAGAACGAGGCGAAGGTAGTATGGGGTCCTAATGCAAACTTACCCAAAGCGTGCATTATGACCAGAAAAATATTAATTATATTTCAGATTTTCTTACCAGGAACTTGGTGGCCATATCAACTACCATCACACTCGGAAGCATTTTCCGCCAGGGAGTGATAGCATCAGCATACTTTGCAGGGGACGGGGCACTGATACTGACTACAGAGGTACAGGGGCTAGGTGAAACGGAATGGTACAACAAGAAGAAGTGGCCGGTTATCATCGGGTGTGATGCAAATGCTCACGACGTGACATGGGAAGTACGGATACAAACTAGAAAGGTGAGTTTCTGTTAGAATTTTTGATTAAAGAAAACCTTTGCGTGTTTAACGCCGGGAACACAACCACTTTTGTCATAAGCGCTAGACAGGAAGTGTTTAATTTAACGTAATTTAACTTCCCCTTGTCGGATCATAGAATGATTTTGTTTGAAATACGAATAGTACGAAAGAGGTATCGCCCCACGTTCGGCACACAAGGTGGAATCAATTTCAGGAGAATCTGAAAGAAGGTCTACAGCTAGTAACGGTTAGAGGAATTTAAAATACTATGCCGCGCTGGAACAAGCTGTAGTGGGGGTAAACGTGGCAATCACCAAGGCGTTCGATGTCAGCTGCCTAACTATTAAGTTTAAAAGCAGAGTGACGCGTTTTTGATAAGCTTTTGATAGCTTTTGATAACGTAAGCCTTTGAGAAGGCTTTAAGTGCGAAAAAGGTTGATAGCACCACAGTCCACAACTGATTGGATGTGTGAGATGCTGAGAACTAGAATAGCAGAAACCAATACTGGTGGTCGTAAAGTCAGCCTTGACACAAGTAGGAGCTGTCCGCAAGGTGGGGTATTATCATCCCTCATGTGGAGTCTGGAGGTGGATGGAATTGGGTACGCAGATCACATTGTCATTATCGTGAGAGGTAGATAGTGACACCAGCCACACTTGCAGAGCAGTCGTATACAGCAAAAGAGCTCAGATTAACGCTGGGAAGTCACCACCGTTGGAAAAGGTGCAGGGACTGGCCGGTATCTGCATCACGGGGACAATGACAACATGTCCTACCGTGTCAATGGGGACGCTGTTAGGACTTGCTCCACTCCACTTATAGGTTAAGAGTGTAGCCAGGAAAATCATACTGAAATTTTGCATACAAGGTATAGGAACGGGCTAGATCATCGAGTCTAAATATCGAGGAAGTTTTTCAAGGAAAAATCGCTTGCTTTAGTTTCTTGAAGACGGAATGATTAAGCAGTTCAACTTCGATAGGAAATACACATCGCAGTTGTACAAAGAAGCAGAGGGGAGCAGTGAATCCACAACGTATCAAATCAAATGTTATGCAGATGGTTCAAAGACCGCGGCAGAACTAGGTGCAGGCGTCTTTGGACCAAAGACCAAATAATTTTGGCCTCTGCGAAAGCGTCTTTCAGGCCGAAATAGGTACTATCGAAAGGTGCGCAGACTCCAGCTTAGGAAGTAAATATAAGAACAAGAGAATTGCCATCTTCTCGGACAATTAAGCAACAGTTAATGTCAATTAAAAATAATATGCAGTTAATAATAACAAAGTTACTGTTTACTAGTTACCTGGTCATGCGGTAGTCGCAAGTAATGGAGTAGCCGACAAACTTGCAAGCCGAGGTGCCTTAACATCTTTTGTTAGCCTGGACCCTTTTGTGGGCTGGTGGCACGAGTCCTCCACGAACGGATAAGGGAAGTAATTATGATGGAATGGTGCATAACCTGGAACAGTACCGCGAGCTTGAAGCAATCCAAGCAATTGAAGCAATCCTTGATTGGATCGTTTAATCAAAAGAGAGCAGTAATGTGCTCTAGGTTGAATAGGAACAACCTGAGATTCCTGATAGGGGTTCTTATAGGACACTGTGAACTAAGGACACACCGTATGACAAATGTAGATCCTGTCTCTTGGAAGAAGAAACCCAAGCCCATGTCTTCAAAGATTTTAGAACCTTGAGCTACGACAGAAAATTGCATCTGGGGGAGCAGTACATTGACGGGCACGACCTGCATAAACTTAACGTTCTCCATATCCTGAAATTTCTAAAGGAAGTTGGATTGGAGGAGGTGATCTAACTGGGTATTCACCAGGGGGTAGTAGGGTGGGGTACAATAGAGTATTTTGGTTCGTACCACCGAATTTAATCTAATCTAAATATTTAATCACTTTTTTACCGTACTATCAAGGCAATCCCACTCCTAACGAATTAGTCGAGAGCAATGGCGGTTTGATAAAGAGTCTGTGGACAAATAATTCTGTCAATAATTTCAATGGCATTCATTTTCCTTACGTATGGAGTTAAAGGCTATAGAGGATCGTTCTAGTGGCGCCCAGCGCGGGACTCAAGTCCACGACCTTGTGATTAAAATTCAAATGAAATTTAATTAATTTTAATTCAAATAAAACACAGGAACTAATTATCGTAAAAGAATTCGTATATTAGTTGTGATGTTTTAAAAACGTATGGCTCAGTTTGTTGAGATGGTTGCTCAGTGAAGTGTAATACTAGTTTTTTAGAGACACTCAGTCATTTTTGTTTACTGATAAACAGAGAGGTTACCTAGAAACTTCTTGAAGTGAATCACTCTAGACTCTAGAGTAAAGTGAGTAACTATAATATCAGATAATACTGACCACAACAACATTTTGTTGGATTTATTTTTGAAAAACGAACGAGAAACAATAAAAGTGAAAATAGCATTTGGTACACGACTAAAAAAGTGTTATGAGCAACACAACATATTTAAAGAAGTACACAGAAAGGCGAGAAATAATCCAAGAAACATTTGCAAATACAAAATTGATTTAGCCATAGAAACGTTTACTAAAAACAATGGAAACTTCGATCGGAACACGTAATTTTTCAAGGGGTTAAGTCAATCTTAACTAATTCAATTTTCTAGTACAAAACCATTTTAATATTGTGTTCAAATTGTAGAACTGAATACTATTTTCTGCGATTCCCGTTACTTCGTTCGTCCTATAGTATTTTAAAGAAATTGTCCCTCAGCATTTAAAACAAATTTTAGAAACACCAACTTTTTAATCACATGTATGGTTCGAATATAATTCAAACGCTTAGGTTTAAACTCCTGTATGGGATAAATCATATTGATTCATAAGTGCTTCTATGCAATTTTAAATTAAAAATACTAACAAACTTTTTATCACAAATTTCACACTTAAATTTTTTTTCCGCCTCGGGAGTGAAGTTTCGTAATAAAAATTTAATGAACGTTAAAATTTATTATTTACACAAAAATTTTAATGAATTTATTCAACTTGAAAAATATGTAAATATTTATTGCTAATAAGGATAAATACCAGTTTTTTCACATCACGTTTGACATGAATTTTTAGATGTTTGAGCAAATGTTCATTATTAGTGAATTGTAAGTTACAATGTATACATTTCAATGGTTCGTTACTATTGGTTTGAGGAATTGATTTTTTCAATATTGCATGTCTTTTTCGATGACGTATTAATGTATATAAAAACATAAATTTCTTATCACATTCTTGACATTGAAATTTTTTTTCTGACTCAGCAAGCGGCTCCATTGGCACCTATATTAATAAAAAAAAAATTGGGACGAATTAGTTGATGAGAACTAGAAGTAGGACAAAGCAATGTAGAGGCTTGCAAAATTAGCATCGTCACTTATAGATAATGTTGACAGAATGAAGTCTTATTATCTCTTATGTGGCATCTAGATAAGTAGTAGACAATGTTTGGCTTGGGTAGGTGGGTTTCATAGCAACGTACCATCATTCCTGCCATTGAGTTAGCGTGAGATATCACATACCATTAGCAATAACAGTGACATATCTCTAGCCAAGGTGATATCTTCGGGATATTAGCCTATGTATTTTAGGTAGATTTCATATAAAAATCTACCTATTGCAATGGGCTTCATCTCGGAATTTCGGAAAAATTTTGGTGCCAAACGACTATGAATGATAAGCGGAGAAGGAAAAACAAAAAAAACGTATATTCATGTAACAAAAAAAGAATAACAAAAAAAGAAAAGGTATATTCGTGCGTCAAAGGTACATGTAGACGAACCAACCAAAGAGGAATTCGATGCGGCGCTGTCAAAATTAAAACGCAATAAAACACCTGGTATCAACGATATAACATCCGAAATGATTGTACATGGTGGTGAAACTCTATCCTTAAAATTGTTTGAACTTGTTCAAATGATCTGGAGGACTGTAACCATGCCACAGGACTGGAACACAGCTATGCTGATACCAATCCATAAAAAAGGTAATCGCCTACAACGTGCAAACTACAGAGGAATCGCTCTACTCTACACAGCATATAAGATCTTTTCTTACATTTTGCTATCAAAAATCAATACTTTTGCTGAACAACTGTTTGGAGAATATTATTGTGGCCGGGGTACTACCGTTGCACTTTTCTCGATAAGGATGATTTTGGAAAAGTGCCGAGAGTTCAACATACCTGTGCACGAACTCTTCATTGATTTCAGGCAGGCCTACGACTCTCTCGAACAAGAGACTCTATGGTCTGCTCTGGTGTCAATGGGAATCCCTGGTAAACTGGTATCATTATGCAAAATGACAGTACAAAACTCTCAATGCTGTGTACGAGTAGAGAACGAAATATCAAAGTTTTTTAAAGTCGACTCCGGTTTAAGACAAGGTGATGCTATCTCTCCTATACTTTTTAATTTAGCCTTGGAATATGTGTGCCATCAAAAGAAACTACTGACTAGCAACAATATCTTGTCAATAAACTCAGTACAGATGATCGCATACGCTGATGATGTTGTCAATCTCCGTCGAAGTGAAGCTGTTATGAGTGAGACTTTCAAGTCGCTTGAGAGTCGTGCTAGAAAAATTGGTCTTCAAATTAATTACAATAAAACCAAACATATGAATGTTTCAAGAGAGGCTGGCAAGAAAGATTTGATGTGCGGCGATGAACGAATTGAGGGAGTTGAATCTTTTAAATATTTGGGATCAATGCTTGACTCAAACAACAGCATTATTAAAGATATAAAAGCTCTAATCGCTGCAGTTAAACGAACTTTCTACTTAATTAAAGTTGATCCTCTCCGTGGATCACCGTATGTATCAACTAACACCAAGCTCAAGTTATACAAGACATTGTTAAGACCGGTCGTGATGTATGGGTCACAAACGTGGACCCTTACACAAAACGACGAATCGCATTTATCTATATTTGAGCGTAAGATCCTACGCTACATTTTTTGTCCACTTAAGACAGACGATGGAGAGTATAGAACCCGATATAACTTTGAGATCAGAGACCTTCTTGAGGGTCCTGATATAATAATTTGAATCCGATCTAATAGGATTGCTTGGTTTGGGCATGTTCTACGAGCCGATTCACAGTCTGGAATGATTAGAAAAATGTACGTTAGTGCCTCAGGGAGTGGGCGACCGCGAGGTAGACCACGACTACAATGGGAGACTGACGTAATAAACGACCTTTAAAAAATCGGCTGCCATGGTAATTATGTCGCTGTTGCGAATGACCGTGGTGATTATTCAAAGCTGATTAGCCTGGCAATGCTCCTACATGGAGCATGAACGCCGTTAAAAAAATAACACGAAGCCAATACAACGTTTCATCCTTTCGACAGAGTAACATGTATTAATTTAAATTGAATTATTTTAAAATTCATTGATAAAACAAGTAAAACGAATAAAAAAAAACAATGAATTTTATTTTATTTTTATGTACCATTAATTACAAACAATCAAATAAATTTTATTCACATTCGAAACCTATTTAATTGTTTATATTTTGAAAATGAAATGACCTACAGTGGAAACCATAAAATTTCTAGCTACTAATACTAATGAGAATGGACAAACGTTTCTCAAGATGGTCGGGTCTACGACCCAGAAGTACTCGAAAGAATTTTCGACCAAGGATAATCACAACAATCTCGACGAAAAGTGCAATCTCCGTCATTCCGTTTTTTTGATAAGAAAGCAGCTATCACTGGAATCGCCGCTTCAGATTCTTCTCGTAATGGCCGGCATCGAAACAAATCCTGAACCAACAGCAAAAATATTGCATTGTGCTGTATGTAAAAAAATTCTTAGGGCAAACACAACATCCGTCCCGTGCAATGGTTGTAAAGAATGGTGTCACCTCAAAAAGTGCTCTGGTCTATATACGCACAAGCAATAGAATCGAACTTTCAAAGCACCATGCTGCCGAGTAACTAGTCAACAGACTAACACATTCACGCAGTCAAACACACGGTGTATAAACACACATCCAGATGCTCCAAATGATGTGAAAATAATGCAACTTAACTACAACGGTCTAACAAATAAGATAGGGGATATCATAAACTTTATGTGCAATAATAACATTCAAGTCACGGTTCTCCAAGAGAACAAATTAAATAATAAGTCTAAAATTGTTACAGTGTTAGTGATTTTGAAATTACAAGACTGGATAGAGACAAGGACAGAGGTGGTGGCCTTGCCTTTATCATACATAAACCATTATCTACTGTACAACCACCCTACCAGCAACAAATGATGTACATCTTGAACAAATGGGTATTATAATAAAGTCTGGTAACACGGAGATAACACTAGTCAACATTTACATACCACCAGTGAACAGCTGTGATACAGGTTATGACTTATGAACATAACATTGAACATTTACTTAGCAATAACGATTGTCTTATTCTCAAAGATGTGAACGCACACCACGATCTATGGCACTCTCACCTGAAAATCGATGCGCGAGGCGAAAATATTGCAGATCAAATCGACGGCTCGAACTTTGGAGTTCTCAATGAACAACAACCGACTAGAGTAACAAGCAACTGCTTTTCATCCCCAGATGTCTCCCTTGCTAGCATGTCACTCATGCCGATAGCAGAGTGGAGTACTGAAACTGCACTGGGATCAGATCATGTGCCGATCGTAATCACATTAAGTCGCTCCATCAATCTAGTAAAATCAGAGAATAAAACATTCATCAATTTTAACAAAGCTGACTGGGTAAACTTTACCAATTTTACTGAAAATGAATTCAGTAAACTAATTTTACCACTTGACACCCCCTCTAGGGAGAAAATATTCAGAGATATTTTTAATAAAGCCAAAGCACGCTACATCCCGACTGGAAGAATACAATTTATGAAACCTAATTTCCCACCAGAAGCATCTGCAATTGCCGTGCTTAGAGTTAGAGATGACATCCGAAAAACAGATCCAGCCGATCTTAGAATCAGAGACCTGAACCAGCAAATAAATAAATTAGTTATAGACCACAAGAGGAACAAATGGAGAGAACTAGTGAGTAAGTCGAACTTCGGTCCAAGTCTATGGAAAGTTATAAAAGGGTTAACCCATTCTCGAAAACCAGAAAATGACTGCATGATCTCCTTCAACGATATTCCTGTAGAAAACTCTAGAAAGTACGCCTCGAAGTTTAATACACAGTTTCAGAAAAGCTAAGTAAACATGAGAAGGAGTCTAGATCAGACCTCAGAAACTTCCGAAAACTTAAAGATGACAGTACTAAGAATATCAATTTTACAAATGTTGAAGTTGAGACAGCAATAAGAAAAATCAAACCATCAAAAGCAATTGCACCCGACGACATATCAGCTATCATGCTTAAACACATTGAACCGAAGGGAGTGTACTACCTCCCCACTACACTAAATACATCATTAAATACGCTCCAGATACCGAATAATTGGAAGACGGCTAAAAGAAGCCCTATTCTAAAACCCGGCAAACCTGAAGACGAAGGAAAGTCATACAGGCCAATCTCCATTCTCTCATCTGTCGCTAAACTAATTGAAACACTCCTGTCACCCACGATATACACCACGAACACCTAGCTCCTCATCAGCATGGCTTCCGGAAGAAACACAGCACATCCACCGCTCTTCACAAAATTCAAAACCAAATCAGTGATGGTCTGAACCAGAAACAATCATGTGCAAAAACAATCCTAGTCGCACTAGATCTATCAAAAGCGTTTGACACAGTGTCGCGCGTAGCCCTACTAAATGACATCCTGTATACCAACTTGCCTGGCATAATAAAGCGATGGTTGTGTAACTACTTGAGAGGTCGCCAAACATACGTGGATTTCAGAAACACGAAATCAAAAACGAGAACACTCAGAAAAGATGTACCACAAGGTGGAGTTCTCTCTGCATCACTGTTTAACCTCTACCTAAGCAGTTTACCTACTCCACAAGAAGGTATAACCATCAAATCGTATGCTGACAACTGTACGGTCCTTGCCACAGGAAGCAATCTGGAACAACTCCCAGAAATGTTGAACATATATCTTAACTCCCTCAATGAATGGTTTAGAAGCAGAAAGCTGATACTATCGTCAGAAAAATCCACTACCACACTTTTCACCACTTGGACGAAGGAAGTGAACACAAAACTTAACATCCGCATTGACAACGTGCTCCTTGCTACAGCTAAAAACCCGACATTGCCGGGAGTGACATTCGATCCACTGCTATGGTTCAATGCACACGCACAACAGGTAAACACGAGGCTGAAAAGCAGAAACAAAGAAAGAATGCACTGAAAGCGCTAGATGGAAGTTTATGGGGCAAGGACAAGAACACAATTATTATACCTTACAAAGCCAAAGGTAGACCCATCCTATACTATGCAGCACCAATATGGACACAAGTTTCTGATACGCACTGGAAGAAGATGCGAACCTCACAAAACGCAGCTTTGAGAACCGCCACTGGATGTCATCTTATGGCTCATAGAAACCACCTACATGAAGAATGTAATATTTTGCCAGTCCGTGAACGCAATGAGATGCTATCTAAACAATATATATGGTCCTCGCACAAAGAGCAACATCCATGCAATGACATCCAGAAAAACTGCTAAGCTTTTTCAAACCGATGTTAGAGAAGATCCAAAAACTAGAAGTATCGATGAGCTTACATACAGAAGTGTTTTAAAAAGGCTTCACACTAAGGCGGTAGAAGAAACAGTAAACAACTATGTTCATAATCGAGTTCTAAATAAAAAACCACCAGAAGTCGCTGCAGAAGAAAACCAATTGACTCGCTCAACTAAGATCCGGTTGGTCACGAATATTAGGTGTCCCGCATGTGAAGGAAGTCCACATGATGTTGACCACTTATTTACATGTCCAGAGAATGCGACGGACCTGTCGAAGAAGGATCTGTGGTACCGCCCACGGGCAGTTTAGCAGAGCTTTTGAATTTAGAAACGGAATCGATCGAGTAGCACTTTACCAACGTTGCTACAGCAACAACAACAGAATAGACAAACAAAAAAACAAAAAAAAAACTAAATGTTTTCACATTTAGTGGATTTTTAATCTAATTTAATCAAAGTAGTATAGCTTCTTTTAACAATTCTTCTTGATTTCCGCCGTATTGATTTGCTGCGTGTCCACAATTATAACACTTGTAATTTCTCGTTTTATAATTTTGCTGAGTATCCTCAACTATATGTACATTTAGTGATTTTCTGATTTATATGTTCAAAATATAAATCTTGAAGATTCTTGATTTATAAAGTAATTCAATCTATCGCTTGTGTATTTTCTCGCTATTTGATTTTGCTGCATTACTCGACTCCTTCAAGTTCAGGTGTTCTCAAATCTTCAGTCGTTTCTTTTAAACTCTACTTATAACTTCCATTTAGATAAATAATAATAAATCAGCCTCCATATGAACACAAATAATTCTGAAGTTACTGCTTCTTACAACGGTTTAACAAATGCTAAACAAATTTAAGTTTTTAATATTAGTTGAATATATTTTATTAAATAATATATTCATTGAAAACAATTTTCATTTCAAATTATTTATAAGATAAAAAAACTTTAACTAATTTTAAATAATTTAGTACTTTTTCAGTAGAGAAGAAAGAAACTAACAATGCATGCATAATGAAAATGATTTTACTCATGAGATCCAAGTTTGTATGAAAATTTATTTTGAGAAAAAAAAAATTTATTTTTGAAATACTTTTTCCTCAATTTCTCTCTCTCTCTGGCGTTTACATCCCATGGAGGGATTGTGCCGTCTGTGCAATCAGCTTCCAATTATCTCGTTCCATTACCAGTTGACCCCAGTTTCGACATCCTATATCACGAAGGTCTTGGATGATGTCATCACGCCAGCGTTGTCTAGGTCTTCCTCTTCGACGAACACCAGCTGGTTGTTGTTGGGACGCTTTTTTCATCATTCTATCCAATGGAGCCCTTTCTACATGACCAAACCATCTAATTCGGTTGGATTTAATGAATCCGATTACATCGCAGCCTCCAAGAAGCTGTCTGATTTCGTGATTCATTCGGATTCTATACTGATTTTCAGCAACTTTACATGGACCATAAATTGTTCGTATGACTTTCCTCTCGAAAGTTGATAGAATTCTACAATCGGAGGAAGTCAGTGTCCAGCTTTCACTTCCAAATGTAAGCACAGGTCGAATTAATGCTTTGTAAAGTGTGAGTTTACGCGACCGCGAAAGATGTTTTGATCGCAGAAGTTTTGAGTATGCGTAGAAAACTCTGTATGCGGCAGAGACACGGGCTTTGATATCTGCCTGCATGTCATTTGACGATGTTATTACAGACCCGAGGTATTTGAAGTTTTCCACGCGTTCCACTTCATAGTCGCCAGTATCCAGATTTCCGGGAGGTATGTTCTTGGATGTTGTTAACACTTTGGTTTTGCAGGTGTTGATGCATAATCCAAGTCGTTTAGCATTTCTTTCAAGCTGAGAGAGACTATCCTTAATATCGCTTGTTCTACGTCCGAGAAGCACAATATCATCTGCGTAGCCAAGCACTTGACTAGATTTGTTATATATGCAGTTTTGTGTCTCAATTCGGCTTTTTCTTATCGCGTACTCCAGCGCCAAATTAAATAGTATGGGCGCGAGTGCATCACCTTGTCGAACACCTGATGTTATATCGAAATGATCAGAAACTGACCCCTCGATTACTATTCTACAATTTGATCCCGATGTTGTGAGTTTGCACAGAGAAACAAGTTTCTCTTGGATGCCAAGGCATATGAGTGCGGACCAGGGGTTGTCGCGGATGATACTATCATATGCTTGCCTGAAATCAACGTAGAGCTGGTGAATGCTGATGTTGTACTCCCAACATTTTTCCAGAATCATCCTTAATGTAAAACATTGATCTGTGGTTGAGCGGTTGGGACGAAAACCACACTTCGTTGTGTGATTTCGGTGGTCGTTTTCCGATTGTAGTTGGTGCTGCGGCTATAATGGTTGATTGAAGCGTTTGCCATTCTTCTTGTATGTTTAATGGCATCTCAGAAGAGATGTCATGCTCTTCTATGTTTCCTCAATGAAAAAGTTAAAAATTTCGTAACTTTTTCCTCATGATTATTAAAGAATTGAGCTACCTACATTTTAAAGCATTGTATTTCTATTAAAAAATAATAATAAAAAGTTGCTCAAATCTCTTGAAGAAAAACCTCATACATTGTGCATGCACCGTTAATTAACAAAAAATTATTTTTTCATTTCTAAAAAATGTTTTTTCAAACATACTAACAGAGCATGCACAATGAAAATACTTTTACTCATGAGATCCAAGTTTGTATGAAAATTTATTTTGAGAAAAAAAAAATTTATTTTTGAAATACTTTTTCCTCAATGAAAAAGTTAAAAATTTCTTAACTTTTTCCTCATGATTAGTAGAAAATTGAGGTACCTACATATTAAAGTATTGTATTTCTATTAAAAAATAATAATAAAAAGTTGCTCAAATCTCATGAGGAAAAACCTCATACATTGTGCATGCACCGTAAGTTAAGAAGAAATAAATTTTAACCAGCATACTTGATTTGTTAACCGCGAGTATCCTAAAGTTTACAAAAATTGCTGCCAAAATAAATATCATAAAATTTCGTCAAATTTTTTCGAGAAATCACCACAGTAGTCTTTGCCTTTTTCAATATTCGGTAGAGGGACATGCGCATTAATTTGAACTTATTGTTTTATGTATAATCATAGCGAATACAATCAAAACAATTAATTTCAGAGTTCAATACAATCAAATAAATTGTTTTATCCTATAAATATAGGTTTAGTTTTTTTTTTTTTCAGAATCATAATTGTGTGTGTTATTAGTCTTAATAGAATAAAATAAACAACTGTTGAAAACTAAACGTAATGTATTGAACTCTGAAATTAATTTTTTTGATTGTATTTTATAAACAAATCATCAAAAATATTTTCGCTTTGATTAAATAAAAAACAAGTCTAAAGTTCACTTGGGCATGAGCATTGAATTTAAACAGTGGGTCGAATGTTACCCCCGAACAGTCTCGGTTTCTTGTAATGTAGGAATTAGTATGTTGCAAATGCAGATGCTTAGTGTTGTATTTACCTCCTTCGTTCATGTGATGAAATGAGTAGAAGTGAACTTTTCACTGGAAAGTTTCAATTTTTATGTTTTAACCAATTATTCAGAATGTTAGAGTAGGTATTCAGGATATTGGTGAGTTGTTTAAGGTTGTATCTGATGCAAGTACCGTGCACCAGACAAATTATTGTTTAGGATATCATCCAGTAGTGCAGCGTGGGTAAAAGCGTTTTTACAAGCATCTATCAGATAACGCATTCTCTCTCATTTAAATAAAAAACGTTTCATGTCCCTTGAGAACCAATTGTTTATTCGTGTATATTTGTGATAATTCTAGCTATGGAGCTATGATGAAGTCTAGCAATGTTCCTCATTCAAGAAATTGTCCCATAACTAGCGCATGTCTTAATAATTCTGAATTCATCCAACGCTGCTTTGTAAGAGGTATGTTCAGTAAAAAAAAAGCTGTGGTCTATGTGACTACTTTAATAAAACAGTTCAATTGTTACTTACCACTTCAGCACTATCAATATTGGGTTTATTTGAATCTGTAGTAGGCTGCTCTTGATGAAGTTTCATATGTTTAACAAAAGTGTATTTCCATGCATATTTTGCATTACAATGGAAACATTCGTATGACTTCTTTCCCGTATGCATATTTTTGTATGCTGGTTGAGACACTTAGTATTCGTTAATTTATTAGCACAAAGCTCACATTCAAGTTCTTCAATGTCCTGTAACAAAAAATGTCGTTAGATGTAACCTTAAATTAAGTTTGTCTTTAATAATAATAAGCATGGACTGTTTGGTCTAGAAACAGAAGCTGAAAAAAGCTTAACGAACAACTAAGCCCCGGGCTTATAAGGGGTGCCAAACGATGTTCTGAGCCAGGTCACTAAGCAGTTTTCTAATATTATACTCCAAGGCCCATTTGTTTAAGTTAGTGCGCTTTGGTGAAAGAGTGGAAAACGCAGACGCTGCTGTGGTTAAGGAAACGGCAAAAACCGGTAGACCAAGCACCATCCTACAGGCCCATTGGTCTGCTAGACACCATAAGAATATTTTTGGAAGGTCTTTTTCTCCAAAGACTGGAGAACCACATCCAGGAACAAGGTGGACTCGCTGGGAACAAGTTCGGTGTCAGGAAAGGTTCGGCTTCACGATCCATGCAATACAGGTGGTAGTAGAATCCGTTAAGGCAGGTATTCATTCGGTATTCAGTATTCATTAAAATTATGGACTTCAATATTTTATTACATATAATGTGATTGTGATCAACAAACTCATCAATAATATACATAACAAAGAGTGGTCGCTGTTATTGTGTTGTTATAGGTAAACAAGTTAGAGGCAAATGAAGTGTTTAACCATCTCTTGGAGCTTTAGGCAATGCAATATGCATTAATATCAATATTTTAATGCTAATCCTCATTCAGTTCAAAACTAACAATAAGCACTTTGACTGAGCATGTTTGTTGAGTTGAACCGATATTCAACTAGTAAGGACTTTACTGAGCAATGAGCATGTTTGTTGAGTTAAACCGATATTCAACTAGTAGATGACATTTCATGCTGGTTTATTCCAGATCGACTACTCACTTTCATAATTGTATCATCCGGAATCAAAGAACTGCGGTGCTTCAATATTAATTAACATAATGAAAATAAACTGACGATAAGATACGCGGATATAATGGTTTAATTGATATTGAGTATTTTCCTTAAAATATTTTGACAGATAAAATAGTTGATTTTAAGGCCGGGGGCCAAAAGTGAATTTTTGTTAATACAAAATCGTCAGTTTTTGTATGAAAAGTGTTAAAAAATAAACTAAAAATTTATCTAGGAATTGTTAATTACATTTAAACAAGTAGTAAGTATAAACTGGTTAAAAATATTTCATAAATTTATGTTAAATCGATGTTTTTAGTAGCCCGCAGTGTTGTTTAGTTACTGGAAAATCTTCAGTTGTATTTATGAAAAATGCCCAAAAATGATTTACAATAGTTAAATAATAAACTAAACTACAAATCAATACAAGTGGTGTGTCTAAATTTGTGAAATATATTCAATAAATTTATGTTAAAATCAATGTTATATTGCTGTATGTAATCTGTCGTTACGTCGTTATATTTCTGTATGTAATCTGTCGTTACGTCGCTATAATCTGTCTAATGATAATTAGAAATCAGTAATTATGTATTAAAATTTACTGCAAAACCAATAATGATGCAAATATATTATTAAAAACAATTTAAATACAACGCAAAACGATCTTGATTTGCAAGAAATAACAATTATTTAAGGTTTTCGAAATACAAATCAGCTGATCACATATGTCAAGTTTTTTTTGGGAAAAAATGTGTACTATAAATAAACAAAAAACATTGACTTTAGCATAAATTTATTGAATATATTTAGCAAATTTATATATACCCTTGTATTAATACTATTATTTACTTGTAGTTTAGTTTATTATTTAACTAGTTTAAACTGTTTTTTGACTCTTTTCATACACAAAACTGAAAATTTTCCAGTAACTAAACATCACTACTGGCAACCAAAAACATTGATTTAACACTAATTTATTGAATATTTTTAACCAGTTTATACATAATACTTTTATAAATGTTATTAACAATTCCTAGTTACATTTTAAAATTGTTTTTTAACATTTCTCATACAAAAACTGAAGATTTTGTATTAACATAAATTATTTTGTATTAACATATTTGTAAGTATTTTTAATATTTCATTTTGACGTTTAAGTAAAAAGGTCAATAAGCAAGTTACAACATATTTCAACCACAACCTTACCTTTCGAGTAGAATCAACAGGTTTCGTATTAATTTCTGCTTTAACTTTTTCATCTATATTCATTTTAGATTATATTACCGCTCGACCTCACCGCATTGCTTAAAAAAAAACAAACATTTTTAAAAATAACACACAAATGAAACCGTAAACAAATTTATCTGTCAAAAACTGAATTACTAGTATGATTACACCGTACTTCTTACCTTCGTCAAATCCCAGTTAAAAATATAACATCGATAACATGTGTTATCGGCTAATTAGCGAAAACTTTACGCGTGCTTTACACTTGAGCTAAACTATGTGAGCTATGCGAACTATATTTTTTGTATACAACGTATAATTATACAAAAAAACATTACGGAAACAAAACATTTAAGAAAAGAAAATAAAAAAGGAAACATTAGATGGTGTTTAAAAAATATTATTCGCGTTAAAACATTATTTTTTTAAAAACATAGTTCGCATAGTTTGGCTCAAGTGTATAGCGCGTCTAATGCCTAGTTTACACGAGGCGAGTAAACGTGCGAGTTGAACAGGCGAGTTACTGTAGTACAGTTACTGGCATCGTGTGAACACACAAGGCGAGCTACTGGTAGGCGAGTTACTACAACTTGTTTTGTTTTTACTTGCCACTTGCCTTCCCCCTCCACATTGAAAAAAGTAAATCGTATTGTATTCGGATTATTTCGACTTTTTTTTATGTTTATTTTCATTTTTGTATTAATTTTGTGAGAAAAACAAACAAAATCAAAACGTTTTCGAAAGTAAAATAGGTTGTTAAACAAATCGTTGGAATATATATAATTTAATTTAGAATATAGGTATTTTTATTTTGTTACGTTTTTAAAAATTTTGTATACATATTTTGTTAAATTTATTAATAATATACTAACCAAGTAATTTGAGTATGCATCAATTATCGAGAGAAAATCATGACCGGCACACTCAAACAGATCCATTGAGACTATGTGATAAGGATATTTTGGGTTCATTTCCTTTATCAATGGCTCTTTCTGATTATTCCGTTTACAAGTTTCACAAATATTACATGACGCAATAATTTCTTTAATTTGTGAATTCATTCCCGCCCAATAATATAGCATTCTTGCTCTCGAAAGTATTTTTTCCACACCTAGATGTGGTGCATGCAACCACCTTTTCATTTTTTTCTATAGATTGTTTGGAATTATCAACCTGTGATTCAATAATAGCAATCCATTTCCAAAGTGTAATTCTGATTTAAATTTGTGAAATTTTTAACACTCTTCATTCAATTAATGATATCCAGGCCAGCCCTTTTGAACGTAATCACAGATTTTTTTTAAGATTATCATCCGCGTCCAATAGTTTTCGATAATAATCATAATTGTCCTTTGATACACACACGGATTTTGTAATACTATGGATCACGTCAGATAACCCATTCAATTCATTTCATTTAATTGTGCACGAGAGAGACAATCAGCAACTAACATGCTTTTTTCCGGGCTTATAAGTAATATTCAAAAGTGGATATTTCAATAATATCATGAACATTCTTTGTAATCTTGGTGTTACATCATCAACATCTCGCTTGACCAATGTTTCCAACGGTTTGTGATCACTTTCTACAGTGAATTCGCGACCATATATATAATAATGAAAACGCTCACATTCAAAAACTATTGCCAATAGTTCTTTTCCAATTTGGGTCCATCTTTGCTCAAAGTTCTAGAAGCAAAGGCAATTGGGTGGCCATCCTGGATTAAAACTGATACAAGTCCCTTTGATGCATCGGTTTGAATTTCTACCGGTTTTTCTGGATCATATGGTTTTAAAATTGGATCCGATGTTATAATTTTTAATAAGTAATTAAGTTCATTTATATGTTTTTCATTCCATTCGAACTCAAGATCTTTTCCCGTTAGTTTTCTTAATTTCGTTGTCAATTTAGATAAATTTGGAATAAATTTCGCTAAATATTTGAAAAATCCCAATAGACACATGACACCCTGTTTATCAATTGGTTTTTTTACACTCAATATTGCTTCAGTGTGCTTAATGGCTGGCCTAATTGTGCCATTTGAAGCAATGTGGCCCATGAATTTAACTTGTGATTATCGATATTGAATTTTTTATTGAATTAAAAACTACTTTATTTGATCGATTTGACTACTTTATTTGAACAATTGACAGGATTCTATCATGTTCCTCCTCATCAACGGCAACAATTGCAATATCATCAAAATAGACAAAAACTCCTGGAATGTCACCAAATATCAAAACCATAGTTCTCTGAAAAATTTCTGGTGCACAATTTAACCCAAATGGAAGACGATTAAACTTGTAGCGGCCAAATAGTGTCATGAACGTTGTTAATTCCGAACTTTTTTCATCCAACTGTATTTGCCAAAACCAGCTTGAACAATCAATTACTGTAAATACCCTTTTATTTGCTAATTCCGAAGTAAAATTATCCATGGTTGGTATCAAGAAATGTTCACGTTTAATACAGGCATTTAATGGTTTTGGATCTAAACAAATTCTTAAGTCACCATTTGATTTCTCAACAATTTGAAGATTATTAACTCAATCAGTTGGATGAGTCACAGCTGTGAAATGATTTTATCCTGTACCATTTGTTCTAGTTTAGGCTTTAGTTTCTTGTCTATTGTGTCTGGGAATCGTTTTCTGTAACGTACAACAGGTTTTGAATTTTCTTTTAAATAAATTGTAACATTTCCAGGAATTTTTTTCCCAGGCCCTTGAACACATCATTGTTGTTAATAATAAACTGTTTTCTTTCATTAGATTAATTAATTGAATCAATGTTTAATAGCTTAAGTATTTCAAGCTCATAGCAAGATTCATGTCCCAGTATCGGTTCATATTTATCATCTACAACCACAAATTCCACTAAATATTGTTTTTCTATTTGAACATTTACAAGAGTTAGCTTAACTATTCCAAAAATTTTAACTTTATTACTATTAGGCCCGCTATACACTTGAGCTAAACTATGCGAACTATGATTTTAAAAAAATAATGTTTTAACGCGAATAATATTTTTTAAACAAAATGTAATGAATGTAATGTTTCCTTTTTTATTTTATTTTTTTAAATGTTTTGTTTCCGTAATATTTTTTTGTATAATTACGTTGTATACAAAAAACATAGTTCGCATAGTTCACATAGTTTAGCTCAAGTGTATAGCGGGCCTTATAATCGTATAAAAGAATAGTAGATTCTTGTATGAGCTTAGAATGAAGGCAATTCTTCACGAGGATGAAGTTTCCCGAAACGAGCGTAGCGAGTGGAGGGAATCATCCGAGTGAAGAATTGCCATCATCCTAAGCGAATACAAGATGCTATTTTATCCACGACTGTAAAATATTTCGTTTAATTTTCAGTTTTCATTCAAAAATTTGTATCGCCATATTTAAATAAATACATCAAAGATAGCGAAAAACAAAACAAGTTTGTTGTTTAATTTATTAGGGGAATATTTAATTTTTTTTTTATTGGAAGTTAGGCATGTTTAGTGTTAATATAATTAATTATACATTAACGTCTCTGAATATCCGAAGATACCATGCCAACTAGGGATTATAATCAATTGAGAATTAAGTTTCTCTGAGAAATTTATGAACGCCGACTTTGAACTTTTGAGGGTTAAAGTTATCAGGGAAAACCCACGAAGGTAATGAATTCCAGAGATGAGAGACTCTGTTGAAAAAGTCGCGCTGGAAGGCTACAGTTCTACATCTAATTATTTGAACCGTAAAAGGATGGGCCGCTACACCGATGCTCTGGTATGACGCGATAGGTTTGCTTAGGTAAAATCGGTTTGATCTCTTCAGAAACCCGTTCATCCATGATATATGTGTAGAAAATCGTCATATCAGCAAGATTTCTTCTATGCTGCAAGGAATCAAGGTCATTAGTAAGATTTGAGTTACCAATCAATTTAACTGCTCTCCGCTGTACAGAATCAAGACACTTCAAACTACATAAGCATGCTCCACCCCATATGTGAGAACAATATTCCATGCAGGGGCGTATAAAAGATTTGTATATTAAAAGAAGCTGTTCGCTACTAAAAAACTTACGACATCGTCCTAAAAACCCTAATTTTTGAACAGCGCTTTTTGTTAGGGTAAAAATATGAGAATTCCATTTCATATTATTTTCAACCTCAACTCCTAGAAGTTTCACGGACTCTTTCTCTATCAAAACGTTGGAATCAAACTTCAATGGAAAAGGGTTAGGTGTTGATAATCTTGAAAAATGGCAAACTTGTGTCAAACACTAATATTTTATTAAACTATTTTGATCTTCCACATAAATTTTATTTAAAACTTTCACTTGGTTGAAACACAATTATTTTTAGGTTATGAAGGTTATGAACAGAAACTACATAATAATAATCGATTTCTGTTTTATTTATTTGAAGAAAAAGGTCTTGGGGTAGCAAAACTGTGTACCAAAAATGATGACTCATTTATACTAAGTCAACATCGGGGAGATCATTGAAACTAGTTTCAGGTTGATCAGAACATGGGAAACACCACCCCCCCCCGCCCGTGACTTTGAAAAATTTCAACATTAATTACCCGTCGCATTAACATTGACATTTAATGTTTCTATATTAATTTTATTTGACTCTCTTCTGCGACCTTGCAGGCCTTCGATCAAAGATAGTACTACCCCCGCTCCCCACCCCTGAAAAACTGAAACAAAACAAACAGAAGAGGCGATGAGCGATGAAGTAGACCCTATGTTCAACTTTTAATAAATAAATTTCTCATAAAAATAATTTTTTTCAAAGTGACGTAAGTTGCACTTCCCGTGCCCGGACCGACCGAAAAGTAGTCTCATTGTTGGAATCAAAGCATTCATATTTGTTATATTGGTACAACTGTTTTATGAATATAATGTTATATAGATTATATTATAGTTCTATATGGTTTATATATCGCTGTATGTTAAATTGAATTAAATACAAAACGTGTTGCTCTCAGTTTATTCAAATTATAATCCTTTACTTTATATTTACAACACTCATTTTACTCCCCTCTTTTAAATCTCTAATTTTGCTCAGTCTAAAAAAGGAAATGTAAGTTGGTGATAGTCAGTAGCCTACTAGAAAATTTTATAAAAAACCATATATATGTAGGAGAATAGACCAATTCTCTTGTAATTTGTACATATAGGCGGCGTTTATCATTTTTGTAAATTGGTATTAGCGTAGCTGAATTCCAGTTCTGTGGCATAGTTTCAGTCCTATACAGACCATTTAAACAATCTTAGATAGAGTTTCACCACCCTGTACAATCATTTCGGATATGTTATATCGTATTAGAAAGTAGATACCCAGGTGCTTTATTACGTTTTGTAGAATTTATTGTTTCGAAATGAAATTTGAATATTTTCTCTATAAATCGGCATCGGAGTATGGTCGGAGGTCGGGGTCGGATTTAAGATTTTAAAACTTGGATTCGGAGTCGCTTAATTTTGGCACTGACACCGCAGCCCTGCTTATAATTAAGTATAACGAACTGAGTTTTTTAAATGAATCTACCTATTTATTTGCCGTTATTAAATGTTTTATTTAATTTAATTTAATGATTCATTGAATTTAATTTAATGTTTCGTTTTAAATACGTTTTCATAGGAAATGAAACGTAGAATACGATGATTGTACTAAAAACTCATTTTGTTGGTGGGCAATGTCTAAAGATCGATTTGAACATTTTATTTGTTTATAACAATAGGAATTTGTTAATAATATTTGTTAATTTGCTAATAATAGAATTAAGTCAATAAACAACTTTATTTTTTTTAAACTAGCTAAAAGTTAAAAGATACTTTAAAATAAAACAAATTAAAATTTTCTATTTTTAATAGAACCGAAGTTATGAGTTTTTGAAAATAACTCGTCAAGAAAAAAGTATCGAAATTCTCGAAATTTAGAACGGCTATATTTTCTAAAAAAAATCCTCAAACAAGAATATCTTTTTTTCCGCTATAAAACCTGTTAAAAAAATTTCAGCCAAATCAAAAATGTGTCGGATTTTGTCAAATCTGTTCGGTTTGTAAAATATGTGTACTGCAACTATAGCCTCAACGTTCGTAAATAATTATATTTCTCGATTCGGATCTCCATTAAATATTACAACGGACCAAGGTACTCAATTAGAGTCAAAATTATTTTCTGAGCTAACGAAATTGTTAGGCTCGCACCGTATTCGTACTACAGCATATCATCCACAAGCTAATGGGATGGTCGAACGATTTCCCCAGCAGTTGTAAGCTGCGTTGATGACCCGTGGCAGCACAAATAATTGGAGCACTGAAAATCCACTAGTTCTTTTAGGAATTCGAGTAACAGTCAAGGAAGATATTCAGTGTTCACCGGCAGAGCTTGTCTACGAACAAACATTAAAGACATGCATGATATAATTCCTACTCCACCGATAGAGCGATAGCAAGTAAAATATTTTAACCGAAGTCACATGAGAATTGCGAATACGTGTTTGTTCGCGTGGATAAGGTTCGCACTGCAAATCGTGTCATATCATCGAAAAATCATACCATCGAAAATCGTTACATCGAAAAAAAGCAATAAATTGAAAAATAAAAATCATACTGTCGAAAAATCAAACAACCGAAAATCGCAATATGGAAAATCATAACACCGAAAGTTCACACTCGGGCGATGAGCAAAGCTTATTTGTGCGTCAAAGGTACATGTAGACGAACCAACCAAAGAGGAATTCGATGCGGCGCTGTCAAAATTAAAACGCAATAAAGCACCTGGTATCAACGATATAACATCCGAAATGATTGTACATGGTGGCGAAACTCTATCCTTAAGATTGTTTGAGCTTGTTCAAATGATCTGGAGGACTGAAACCATGCCACAGGACTGGAACACAGCTATGCTGATACCAATCCATGAACAAGGTAATCGCCTACAACGTGCAAACTACAGAGGAATCGCTATCCTTTGCACACCATATAAGATCTTTTCCTACATTTTGCTATCCAAAATCAATCCTTTTGCTGAACAACTGTTTAGAGACTATCAGTGTGGTTTCCGGCGGGGCCGAGGTACTACCGATGCACTTTTCTCGATAAGGATGATTTTGGAAAAGTGTCGAGAGTTCAACATACCTGTGCACCAACTTTTCATTGATTTCAGGCAGGCCTACGATTCTCTCGAACAAGAGACTCTATGGTCTGCTCTGGTGTCAATGGGAATTCCTGGTAAACTGCTATCACTGGCAAAATGACAGTACAGAACTCTCAATGCTGTGCACGAGTAGAAAACGAAATATCAAAGTTATTTAAAGTCGACTCCGGTTTAAGACAAGGCGATGCTATCTCTTCTATACTTTTTAATTTAGCCTTGGAATATGTGTGTCGTCAAAAGAAACTACCGACTAATAACAATAGCTTGTCAATAAACTCAGTACAGACGATTGCTTACGCTGACGATGTTGTCATCCTCGGCCGAAGTGAAGCTGTTATGAGTGAGACTTTCAAGTCGCTTGAGAGTGGTGCTAGGAAAATTGGTCTGCAAATTAACTATAATAAAAGCAAACATATGAATGTTTCAAGAGAGGCTGAGAAGAAAGATTTGATGTGCGGCGGCGATGAACGAATTGAGGGAGTTGAATCTTTTAAATATTTGGGATCAATGCTTGACTTAAACAACAGCATACTTACAGATATAAAAGCTCGAATCGCTGCAGGTAATCGAACTTTCTACTCAATTAAACCTCTCCTTGGGTCACCGTATGTATCAACTAACACCAACCTCAAGTTATACAAGACATTGATTAGACCGGTTGTGATGTATGGGTCACAAACGTGGACCCTTACACAAAATGACGAATCGCATTTATCTGTATTTGAGCGTAAGATCCTACGCTACATTTTTGGTCCACTTAAGACAGACGATGGAGAGTATAGAAATACCGGGTTCTTTGAGATCAAAGACCTTCTTGAGGGTCCTGATATAATAGGTTGTATCCGTTCTAATAGGATTGCTTGGTTTGGGCATGTTCTACGAGCCGACTCACAGTCTGGAATGATTAGAAAAATGTATGTTAGTACCCCAGGGAGTGGGCGACCGCGAGGTAGACCACGACTACAATGGGAGACTGACGTAATAAACGACCTTAAAAAAATCGGCTGCCATGGTAATTGTGTCGCTGTTGCGAATGACCGTGGTGAATATTCAAAGCTGATTAGCCTGGCAACGCACCTACATGGAGCATAAACGCCTTAAAAAAAAATATACCACTTCTAATGTCTTTTCCAATTTTTTGGTTTTTACTTAATTTTCTCGCCATATATTTTAAAGTTTTTTCTAATATATCTAATTGAACACATTTTTCTCCAGACTCTGCTAATATCGCAGGGATAGGAGTTGTTTTACAAAAACCCATACAAGTTCGTATTCCATTATTTTTAATAGTTTGTAATGCGTTTGTTATTTCTTTAGTATGTTTATGGGTAATTTCATAAGCATAACTAATCCTAGACTTAATGAGAGATTTAAATATATTCAGCATAACTCCTGAATGAGCTCCTCCAAACTTGTATGATTTAGATTTTAAGAAGTTTAAGTTTGACTGAATATCTTTTTTCTTTTCCTTGTAATGACCAGATAATGCGAGACAGTTACTGATTGTAACTCCTAAAATTTTCATTTTATTACAATACAGAGCACTTGTTCCATTTATTGTTATATCTGCAATTGGAGTTCGTTTACAGAACATTTTCATTATTTGCAGAGTTTTAGCTAAATTAATTTGAAGATTTTTTTCGCATAGCATAATTATAAATCTGCTAATTAATTGTTCAGTTTTGATTTTTAGTTCATCTTCAGGTTTTTCTGCTATTAGAAAGGTGAAGTCATCCGCAAACTGAAATATTTAAACTGTTTCTGATTGAATACTATGTATATATTTAGTATATATATTAAAAAGGATGGGGCTGAGAGAGCTTCCTTGTGGTAGTCCATTGTTTGTTACGTTTGATATTTCATTACTTTCTACTTTAAGAATCATTTTTCTATTTGTTAGGGAGAGATAAATCCAATTTATAATATTCTTATCAAAATTCTCATTTCCAAGATCTTTTAATAATTTATTTTTATTCACTCGACGATCAAAAGCTTTAGTTAAATCAAATGTTATTAGGTTCATTCTAAATTTTCTGTTCTTGTAATTATTAATTTGAGTAAAAAGTTCAACAAGATAATCATGAGTGCTGCAACCTTTTTTAAAACCAAATTGATTGTTCATAAGCAATTTATTTATAATTAAATGTTTTTCTAGCCGTGATTGTATCATTTTATTCATAATTTTTGAATGTATTGACAAAAGGGAAATCGGCCTATAATGATCTATATCTTTTCCATACTTATTAGGTTTTTTTATTGGTTTTATTACTGCAATTTTCCATTTCTCTGGGTAGTAAAAGGTATACCAAATGATATTGAAGTATTCAGTAAGCTTGATTTTATGAATAATATTAAGATCTTTCCATAATTTGTAGCTTATTTTATCATTCCCAGGTGCTGTTGGAGAACTATTTTTAATAATTTCTTGTACTTCTTTTAATGAAAACTAATCTAAGAATCTTTGAAGTTCATTTGAATCAAGCGGAAGTTGTAGTTGTTCAATTGTGTTTGGAAAATTGAAATTTAAGATATTTTGAGCAGCGTTTGTATCATTCATTATAGTAAATTTATCATTGTTTCTTTTATAAAGTTTATTAACTTTATCCCATATCGTTTTTGTATTTTGATTCTGGTTGATTTCTTCTAAATATTTATTCCAATTTTCTTTTTTCGATCTTTTAATTTCTATTTTAAGTTTCCCAATTGCTCTTTTCAACTCAATGACTGTAAAAAAGTCTTGTTTGATTAGAAATATTTTTTCTTTTTCTTTTTTTATTTTCCATAGTCTGGCTATTTTGAAATTCCACCAAGGTTTTGGTTTATGTCTAGGATTAATTTCTATTGAAATAGTATTATTTAAAATTGTTTCTTCCATAAAAAACTCATAATCCTCGATTCCAAAGGAATGTTGTGGATTAAAGTTATTTATTCTCTTCCATTTAATTATATCAGCTTTATTTGTATGTTTTTTCGATAATAAGAGTATGTATTATTGTATTGTTTTCTAACCTATAGCCTAATGAACTTAAGCTATTGTCTAATGAAAATTTTCGTATAAAAAATTTATCATTATTCAATTGGTATGATTCCAATTGGTCAAATTGTTTTGATTTCATTAAAATTATTTTCAAATTATAATCACAATTGCTTTGATAAGTTTTGTTTAAAAATCAAATTTTAATTTAAATTCTCTTATTTCGTTTAGTTGAACTTGGTTGATTGTATGAGAAGGGCGTTTTTTATCATCAGGGTTTTTTTTATTAAGAAATTTGATTTATCAATTAAAACAATAAAGATTTATTGTTTTAATTGAAGAAAATGTTTTTATTTTTTATAATACACAATTCTTTGTCAGAGAATAAAGTATTGTAATCGATTCGTGAATAATGAATTTTATTCTATCGCAAATTAAAATTCTCGCTCGTGCCTCGCTCAAATTTTAAGCTTTTGCTTGAGAATAAACTACTTCATTATTCACTCATTGATTAAACTACTATTATTGTTTCAAATTGTTCTTGTATTTCTATGATAATTGGATAATGATCAGATCCTACACTTTCGTGTACACACTCCCATGACATTATTGGACATATATCTGGTGATGATAATGATATATCAACTGCGTATGTTAGGTGATTTCTTTCATCTCGTCGTGTATGTTTACCATTATTAAGTAATACAAACTCAGAAGATGTTATTACATCAGCCACTTCATTTCCTAAAGTGTCACTTCTACTATTTTCTTCCATAAAGTATGATGAGCATTTATATCACCAGCAATGATTGTTCTATTTTGGTTTTTATAATACTCTAATATTTTTTCAAGGTCTTCCTTAACTTGTGCAGGATTTCTGTTTGAATTGTTATAAATGGTTACAAGGTTCATTTTCTTGTTTTTGTATTGAATTTCTATTTCCATTACTTCTATTCGGTTTAAATTTAGATTTAATTTTATTTACAGAAATTTCGTTTTTGATCAAAAATCCCACTCCACCATCAGGCCTTTTTGTATCATAAATTTTATAGTTACCAAAGTTTAAAGTTACCGAATTTTTTTAACAGGTTTCACATAAAATTGCTACATCTATTTCTTTGTCCAACATAAATTTCTCTAATAGTAGTTTGTTACTATAAACGCTTCTGATATTTATTTGCAATATTTTAAAATTATTTATGAGACATGTTAAATTAAGTTTTTAATTTAGAATTGCTGAATGGGTTTTATGTTATTTAATAACTACTAGATTCCTGGATTATATCCAAATTTTTGCGATATATTTCCAGCAATTTAATAATTTGTATATCATTATCTTGGTTATCATCACTGAACATCTTAGAGATTAATTGTGGTGTTAATTGAATTAAAATATCTTTTTTTCTTAGAACTTCTTTTATTTCATTAAATTTGTTTGCTTCAAGTCTTTCTCTCGGATTAATCGGATTTTGTAAAGGTTGTTCAGATTCTGTTGTTAAAGCTTTGGCAAAATTCAATTTCGGGAGTTCTTCTTGGTTTAACTTGAAATTCATATCTCTCCTGCATGTGAAAATTGTTTTTTTAGCCTCAGTATACGATTTTTTTTCTTTCATCATTACTTTTTGTATTTCCATTTCAGTTTTTTTTATAAGAACAATCTTTAGAATTAGTTATGTGCCCTTCATTACACAGATTGTATTTATTTATCTTACTTCGTTATTCACGTATCGTTCTTCAATTAGTTCTGAACAAAGTCTGCATTTTTGTTGATTTTTACCGTATTTTTTAAAATGACCATATCTTAAGCAATTATTGCAAAAAGAGGATTAGGAATAAAATATTGAGTTCTTATAGAAGTGTTAAATAATCTCACTTATGGGGGTAAGTAGTTTGCTCTGAAAGAAATTTTGATAATTTCAGTATTTTTTTCTAATTTTCTTTCAAAGTTCCATCGTTTCAATCTCTGTACTCCAATAATATCTACCCCTTTATCCACTTTCAGCGATAAACGAATCTCTTCTGTCGTTATTTCTTCAGGAATATTTCTTATTATTCCAATGGTTTTGACATAGGCTTCAGGAATTCTGAATTCATAACTTAATTCTTCATTTCTAATTACTTTATTAGCATCAGAAATGTCCTTAAACATTATTTTGGCCTTATTCTTTCCAATTCTAAATGTATTTTCTATATTTTTAATATTAATTTTAGCCATTTCTTTACCAAGTCTTATTATATTTATATTTGCTGTGTGAGCTAGGACATAGTAAGGACCTTTATCTCTGATTGAATAGTACATGATGCTATTGTTATTTGAATTATTTTGTTGGCTAATGATTTCAATTTTTGAGTCCATCTCAGTAGATATTTTTTTAATTATAATTAGGGAAGCATCTTTATCATCCATCTCAATGCTACTATTTGAAATTTCTTTATCCTCGTTCAAACTGTACTTTTCAAAACTCACTATCGTATCATTCTTTTTTTTTCTTCATTTCCTTCCTCTGTATTTTTTTCCATTTTTTTAGAGCTAGCATTTAATTTTTTTTTAATATTTGGGTTGCTGATTATTTGAGTTTCTTGTATGTTCAAGACTTCTGTATGATTACTGGCGTCGGCATGGCAAACGCCATTTATTGTTTTACTAATGATTATTGCTTATATTTCTTTTTTGTCGATTAAAAAAATGATAACAATTTAATTTTAAATTATAATTTAAAAAATCGATGTTAATATGATAATATTCTTAATTTAAAAATTTTAATTTTTAATAGAAAATATTTAGAGAAACAAAATTTAAATTTAATGCTAAACGCTACGGTTACTGATTGAATGTACTTAATTTTATTTTTTTTTTTTTTTCAAAAAATTGGGTTAAAAAATAAATGAAAATCATTTTTTTGACACATTTGACAGTATTTTTTGACACACCTATAATACAATAATCAAGGTCCTGGTCCCACATACCAATACCAACCATCAAGATTTCTGCACATTCAATGTTACTACTCGTAATCACTTAGAATGGACGATTTTTAAGCAAAAAATTGGCTAATTTTCGGGTTTTGACACTCTTCATGATTTTTTGACACACACTTCTGGTACAGCTATCGAACACATCGTCCTTTCGGCTCTTCTGAGAAAAAAAAATTTACAATCGCTCCAACGTTTTCTAGATCGGACGGCCGACCGGCAGACAAACGGACATTTTTGTTTGCGTTATAATCGTTATGGGGTCTTTCAGACCGAAGTAAATGTTGTACGCATTATGCTTTCATGGACAGTAGTATCTAAAAAACAAAATTTCATAGCATTCAGAACCAAAAAAATCCTGTTTTTTTTTTCGCTTTCGCCAATACAAATTTCGTCAATACTAAACATACCAAATGTTTATACATTTTCAAAAAGAATCTATAAAACATGTGCATTTTCAAAAGAATTGCCCTATAGTAATATTCAAAAAAACGTAGAAAAATCTGTTTGGAATCCTAAAACTCTATCTTCAAAATATGATGGCACATAATATATTATCTATGTAAACCAAAAGAAATTACTAAAAATTCATGCCGGCATAACTCCATTTCAAAGCAATAAACAAAAAATTCAGAATTTAGTTTTTTTCTTAGTTTTTAGTTTTTTTACACCAAAATTTTGATTTAAAATAAAATCCACAAATAAATCAAACTGCTGACATCTAACATTTTAATTTACAAAATCTTTATCTGTGAGGAGAGTATACACCCTGTTTTACGATGATATGATTTTTCGATGTAATGATTTATTCATTACATCGAATATTTTCGATGTAATGATATTTCGATGATGTGATTTTATATTCGATTTTACGAATTTCGATGACATGATTTTTCGATTTTGTGAATCAAATTTTCGATTATATGATTTTCGGTGATGTGATCTTCCGATGCTAGACTTTTCGACGCAATGAACTTTCGATGATATGAAATTCGGTGGTATGAACTTTCGGTTTTGTGATTTCTGGTGATTCGACGATTTGATTTTTCGATGTTATGATACGGACTCATATTTAAGGTAAGCATCAGTCTATTTCGGTTGAGCGAATCAAACCAGCATATTATGGTATACTAAGCTCTATGGACAGTATTAAACCAAAACCATTGAAACAAGCTAGATTTAACTTTTCATAATTGAAGGTAGATTATTGATTATTACTTTTTTTTGATAGAGTTGGTTAGTACGTAGTGAAAATTAAATAATAAAAACTAAATAATTGTACTTTACGTATTAAATTTAAAAGTTTTTGGTTATATAAAAATTAAAAATTGTTTAAATAAAATAATAGTGATTTACTTATTGAGCTATGTATACCATTGGTGAATTATCTCCTGAATAATTAATAAATCTTGTATGTAATTCAGTATTTTTTTTTCCTGCAAAATAATTTTCATAGTGAAGATTGAATCTGCCTTTATTTGGTTGTTTGTTTATTTTCAATTTTCGATAATATTAATTTTATTTGACGATTCGATAGATTTATAGTAGTTCAGAATAAATACAAACAATTCACATAATATAATAATATATATAAAAAAATATATAAAGATATCATAAATGGAAAAAAATTTCTAAAGAAATTCCCCTCGACCGGTGATAAATTCTCATAATCTTTTGGAAAATTCCTCAAGCAGGTGGCATTGATAATAGCCCTCGGTCTCGTGATATTATCAATCAAGTTGCTTTCGAAATTTTTGGCAAAAAATTATTTCGAATTATCACCGCCATTGGGAAATTAGAACTGATAATTTTTTAAATTATAATTGTGTGTTTGTAGGAAAGGTAGGAAAATCCACTACGCCCACTTGGTCCAATTTGTTTTATTTTTCAAAACAGCAGTTATCGATCGATTATTAACGCTAATTAATAAAAAAAATTGAAATTATTTATAACTTATAATATTTATTTTAGTTTTTAAAAATGTGATATAATTCGTTTAAACCTTTTAACATAGAAAATAGTGAGTTTGATCATTTGACTGAAATATATTGTTCTTGTTATTTTCTCAGAAACTCTAGTCAAACAGAATTAGTTCTTCTTTACAGATAGCTTCATCGTAACAACTATTCAAAGGAGGAGCGGTAGATTGTGTCTCTATAACATCAGACTAAAATAGAATACAAAAAGTTATTACTCCATAAATAATGTTTTAGAAAAATGTTATAGTTTTTGTTTTGATTTTTTTAGATGTCGGTCTTGCACTACATTTACTAAAGATTTTATCTAAGATAATTGGTTGTAAAGAGACCAAGAGACAAATTTTATGAAATACATCGTGGTTTGTTCAAGTCTACTGAATCAAAATTTCCAAGCCGGGTAATTATGCATAAACATTATCTTTCGCATATACAGAATATAGATTAAGGATTACAGACTAGCTTTTCCCATAAACAAAAATGGAACAAACAAATCTTAATTTTATTTAGAACAGAAAATATATTTACCTCTTCTTTTTCAATTTTACCTATCGTTGCCAATTCAATTTGCTCCACCTTTATGTTTTCAGATTTAACTGTTGAATTTTCTTGCATGTTTCTTGAACTTTCTGTGCCAATATCTGTCGCTTCCTATAATGTTAATATTTAAAGATTAGGATATAAATAAAAATTTTAAAGTTGAATTTGGAAGCAGGATTTTGTATTTCAGATCTAGTAGGAAAGCGAGGAGGTTCATACGGTTCAGATTGGTTTGCCAGTTTCGAATATTTTACATTTTTAAAAAAAACTTCGAACTCAAGCTTAGTGACAGAAATTTTATTAACAATAGTTCTGGAACTTAGTTTTTATGGGGTCAGCTTTTATAGTTGTAACATGTTATATTAAAATACTGGAATTGTATTGGTGCCAAGAAACGATACGAGAACTGGATTGTTCCAGTAAATGTGCGATGTAAATTGGTGGTATATCTTCCATCGGAGTGATGCTATATCAAAACTAATTCTATGAATTAATTTTATTTAGTTTTTTTCAAACCATTTGATTACCATTATAGTTTTATTCCTGGTTTGGACCGTTGATTTTACTTCTTTTCACCACATTGAAATAAAAGAACATACCACGATATGTGAGTTGTATCTCGTTTCTCAATTTTTCGCGGAACGCTTTGATTTAAATTCGACCGTTTCGACTCTTAACGAAATACCCCAAATCCAATCTGCAGGGGTTAATATGAAACAATTACATTTCAAACCCAAAATTGTGGAAAAACTTTTAAGGGGTTAAACAACAACAAAGCCTCTGGTCTGGACAACATTCTTCCTGTTATTCTAAAAACATTTTCAAAAGTACTTGCACCAACCCTCTCCAAAATATTCTATAAATCTGGCATTTTTCCATCCTGCTGGAATGTCCAGCCTGTCCCAAAAAAAGGAACGAAATGTGATATTTCAAATTGTAGACCAATAGCCTTACTCCCCGTCCTGTCTAAAATACTCGAGCACTATATTAATTCACATTCATCCAAATTTTTGGAAGACAACCATTTGATATCTGACAGTCAATACGGTTTTCAAAACAAAAGATCAACAACCGATCTATTGAACTATGTAGCACATCTTTGGAATAGCATACTTGATAAAGGTAGTGAACGTACGTGATCGCATAGAGATCTCAAAATCGAATCTGGTATGCCAACTTGATCAACAAGCTCGTTGCGTACGGGTTTTATCCCACAGTCGTGAGCTTGATTCAAAAATTTCTGTCTAACCGATACATCTCGGTATCTATAGATGGCTTTTCTTCTGAGTCTAAATTAATTAACGATGGTGTACCACAAGGTTGTTTTATCTCCCACTTTATTTTTAATTTATATCAACGAACTGTTGAAAATCACCAGTAACCCAATAAATAGTTCTGCAGATGATAGTACACTGCATAAGTCGTCCCCCTATCTTCAAAGGGTAAAATGCATGAGCGTATAAATCCCGCCCGGAGAGACGCTTCCATAAATGTAAATGAGGACCTAAAAAAGTCGACGATTGGGATGACAAAAATTGGGCCAATTTTAATTCCACCAAAACCCAGCTATTGATTGTTTCCAGGTCAAAGACCGAGTTTCTGAACTATATTTCAATTAATATATGTGACGGTAAAATAGACAAATGTGAAAGCATTCGTTTACTGGGAGTCACAATTTTCAATGACTTACTCTGGAACGATCATATAATGAACTCAAAAATATTGAATGTGGTGTTCCCCAAGGGTCGATTCTCGGTCCAATTCTATTCTTAATATATGTCAATGATATCTTCAGTATTAAATTTAATGGTACATTACAATCATTCGCGGACAACGCTATTCTAACGTACAGTTGTTCCAACAATGTCGAATTGCAATCCCAGATGGAATCAAATCTTACCACACTGGACAAATGGCTAACTTAAAACAAATTACGACTTAATATCAATAAGACACACTTCATCAACTTCTATATAAGAAACCCAATCGGGTGTGACACAATTCAACATATTGTTACGTTTTTCTCAACCTTCCTTCGAATTGGCCTAACTCACAATTTGATAAACGTAATGCCCAATCTCTTCTGAGTTCGATCACTGATTAGTAAGCACAATCACCAGGTTTTATTAAGTATTCAACAACTTAATTGTTCCCAACAATAGGAAAACAATACAGCAAACAATATTCCTAACTAGAATATTCTTCCAACAGCTTCGAAACTCCAACGGTTTATTGTAGAAATTTCCAATTCACAACGTTCAAAATAATACACAAAATATGTAACGCGAGGACTATGTCAATTTTGTTCTAAAAATAATGATTTTTGTTTTCAATTATAATTTCGTTAATTTTCTTAAAGGTCGCAACATTTTTGTATGCTACTGTTGAGATTTAGTTACGTCACTCAATTTCAACAATAAACATGAGGAAGGGGAAACAGAAGAAGTAAAATTAATATAAAAATAAGAATTTTCATAACAAAATCAGTCAGTATAATTTTGTAAATCAATTAGATTATAAATTAAAATATAATGGTGTGTGATCGCAAAATTAATGTTTTAAAATTATAAATATGGTTCTTAATAAATTTTATTCATTTGTGTATTTATAAATTGTGAAAAAAATATATCAGTTTTAATCAGAATGTTGTGTTCATATTTTGTGACATTTCTCAGAACCATAATCGTTTTTGTGATAGTTTGAATTGAGTCTTTTTTTTGGCCTGAAAGAAAATTTATTCATATGTATAGGTATGACAGAAACACAAAAAAAATAGAAAGTTTAAACTTGCAGTTTTATCAAACAAAAATTATGTTATCTGGACGTGTGGTGTTACGTGCAGTTATTTACAGTTTGGAAACATTAAAATGTTGCAAAGTCAATTAAATGGTAATAGTTGTGAAATGTTGTATGGATTTCCAACCGATACAAAATATTTAAATGCATAGTTCATATTTAATGCATATTTAAAATCACTAAATTGAGCAAAATTGGAAACCGCAGATGTAATTTGTTCGCAGTATTAAAAAGGGAAATGTTTAGAACGAAGTTCACCGTTAAGGATACGTATTAGGAAACTGCAATACGTTTTTATTTTTTTTTGATCAAATATCTGGGGATTCGTTGATAAAGGGAGTTGCCACAGAGGATAAACGAAGACAACATTCAAGATGACATAATCTAAGCTTTCTTTTTAATTTATATAATTTTTGATTTATTTTTAATGTAGAACTAAATTATTTGTATTCTTTTCTGTTCCAGAGATTTCCAAATTTATATTTGTTTGTTGTAATAAATTCAGTGTTTTTCAGTGGTTTCAGTTTATAGTTTTGAGCTATCCGGCAAAATAAAATTAAAATATAGTTTTCGTAAAAGTTCGAATTACGTTACAAATATTTCTTCTCAATAACACTTATAACTTTATTCAAAATAACTAATTTAAAAATCACTTTTATAATTTTAACTTTACTATCGCAGGTTTAAAATAAAACTAATTCTTAATCTACAACAGACAATTTCTTATATGCTGTTTTGCTTAATTTCTAGAAAATTCTAGGTCACTTTTTAGAAACCTTGAGAAAATAGTAGAATATTCGATTATTTTACGTTACGTTCATTTAATTCATAAAATCATTTATTTATGTTGACCTTAATTCTAAGAATATGTACAACAACAACAACACTATTCATTTCATTCATTTGTTTTTGCGTTTTGTTGTGATTTGATTTTCGTGGAAGTGACCGTAATCGTCTAGATTTTTCTGTAATCGTAACAATATTAAGCTGAATGACGAATATATCCAAAGAGTGGAATCAACAGTTTATCTTGGCCTTCGATTAAATTTACATTTTAATTGGGCAAATCATGTTGACTATGTGAAAAATAAAATAGCTCCTTAAGTTGGAGTGTTCAACAGAGTAGGCAAATATCTATACCAGAATGTAGCTCTCAATGTTTACTTTGCCTTAATACAGTATCATCTAGTCTACTTGTTACCTATCTGGGGGGAGCGCAGGAGAAACTAAAATCCAGCAACTACAAATATTGCAAAATCAGCTCTGAAAAAACTGAAATCCTTACCAAATCTTACTCCAACTGTTCGAATCTATAGTGAGAAGATTTTCCCACTTAAAAAACTTATTGAATATAAATGCCTACTCACAATCTATAAAATGTCCAATGACTTAATCAAATTTAATAATGCGCTTGTTTCAAATTATTCAATATCATCTCGATCTGGAAGATATGCAGCTATCTTCCGTCATCCAAGATACACATATGCAGTTTGCCAAAACAGCATATTTTATAAAGGTCTCCAACTGTTTAACAACCTTCAAAACCCAATTGAACAAACTAACATAAGTAAATTTAAAACCACAATAGATCTCAGTTATATGTAAATTTTGTTAATGAGTACAACATAAGTCATCGCTTGTGAAAGTAACTCAACATGTAGGATGTATTAAGTTTGGGTTTCAAATCTTACCTAGTCTTTCTAAATTACTTAGTTGTTCGATTGCTTGTACCTGGTTCATGTATCTTGTATCTGATTTGGTAAATTTTTAAATTTTGTTTGCATATTTTTTATGTCAAGATAACTTTAAGCGAGAATATCGTCGCTTTAATAATGAAACAACGCATTCGCAAAAGTGTAGTTTCGAGATAATTGGGTTTAAAGATTTTTCGATTTTTTGATTTTCGTAAACTCGGCAGCACTATTGAATGAATAAAGATATTGGAAAAAAAATGTCTATCAATTAATCTTGACTAATTTCTCCACAGCATATTAAAATTTCAAATTGGTACCTGCTACCTAAAAAGAGATGAAAAGTCAATCAGGTACCCTATACGTTATTTCATATTTCATATACGTTATTTCATTTTGCATGGAAGTACGATTAAGTCTAAAACTAATTATTATTGAACTAACGCATAATATTCTTACAATTTTTTATTTATATGAACCGGCATATCATGTAGTAATGAATGATGCTTATACAATATTTTAGATTTACCATTTCGTGTGGCGATCGTAATGTATGTAAAGTATACGACACTGATTTGACCCAAGTTATTATTCTGTAGGAATTGAAATATCGTACATGCATTTACGCTGTTTCAATATTTAACCAAATTCAAATTTGCATGTACGTTAATTAACAATATATTAATTTTCACCCCCAGTTATAAAAAAATTGGAAAATGTTAAAATGCCACTTTATAGACATCCTTATGGGGAATGCAGCGCACCCATTATATAATAACAACGTATATATGGCATACGTTATTTCATTATTAAAGCGACGATATGTATATACAATTCATAAAAATGTAACAAAATAAAATAAATAAAAAAAAAAAATTAATTATAATTTAGTAAAAATAATGTTTTCCACTATGAAATGTATATTTTTTAGGAAAATAAAAGAAAGTTTGAAAAAAAATGACCATGGCAAAAAGTGCGTCAAGAAAACTCGGTCTTCTCAAAGATGTAAAAAATATTTCACTCCGTATCAATTCCACATTTATAAGTCCTATATTCTTCATCCCTGAATTTTTGTTTTTTTTTAATAAAATGTGTTGTGTTATAGGGTTTACAATATGTGTCACAACAACACATAAATACCTTTTAAGACCTTGGTCTAGACCTAGGTCCCACAACAACTGGCGTTCTAAGGTCATGATGAACGCTTTTTTTTAAACCTCTGCGGGTTGAAGTCACCTGAGACTAAGGATTCCGACAAGCTATTCCATTTGTATGCAGTTCGGACAAAGAAGTCTTTCTGCGATCTGCCAGTATGACAGCGTGGGATCTCGACCGTTTGACTGGTTGCGGTAGCCGATTGTCGAGTGGAACGGGGGTAAGAATAAGTTTGGGGCATGATGTTGCGGATTTCATCTGTGCACAGTTGATGACGATATTTATAAAAAACAACGAGGTCAGCAACAGTGTGACGATGTTGTAGGGAATCAAGTTTGATGTCAAAGATCACCCACAATTCGTATAGCCCGCTTTTGAACAGAGTCCAAGAGGGCCAAGATGGAAAAAACCGTATTGGCTATCGGCTATTAAATGATTTACTTCCAGAAATTTTGAAATGTGTGTATTAATATAATGCTCGTAGACTTTAGATAGGACCGATAGTAAAACTACTGGCCTATAATTTGAGATATCGGATTTTGGTCCCTTTTTGGGGGCGGGCTGGACATTGGCCAGCTTCCAGCACAAGGGAAGTATACCAGATTTGTAGGATTGGTAGAATATTTTAGTCAAAGTTAGTGCAAGTTCTTTAGAAAAGGTTTTTAAAATGATGGGTGAAATGTTGTACATTCCTGAGGCTTTGTTGATGTTTAACCCCTTTAAAAGTTTGGCGACTATTTTGGGTTTGAAGCGGAGTTCATTCATATTAACTCCTGAAGACTAGATTTGGGGTATTTTTTTAGAATTTTCCAAAACAGTGGAGTTCAGAGTAAAGCGTTCAGCGAACAAGTTAGCTTTTCTTGCGGGATCATTGACGATTAAATCACCATCAATAATAGGGGGAATAGAAAATTTTGTACCAGAATTTAAAGAATTAATGGCACTGTAGAAACTCTTGTCAGAAACAGACATAGACGTAAGTTTTGAGGCTTTCGCTCTGTCAATTTCAGACTTTTTGTTTGAGATAATCTGGTTAGATATTTTGTTGGCCTTTAGATATTGGGATCGATTAGTGGGAGTTTTGTTATGAATCCAAATATTAAATGATCTACGTTTGTTTCTAAGTGCCGTTTTGGCAGCTTTCGAATACAAGTATTTTTGTTTGGGGTTTACTATGGAGAAAGGGACAAATTTATTGATAGCAAATTGGATGGTTTCTGTAAAGTTTTGAGTAGAAACATTTACATTGTCAGTGTAAAAACAATGACGGTCGAAAGGGAAACCATGGAAAAAATTTTGAAGACCACTCTTATCCATTTTTGAGTAGTGAAATATTTTACGGGATTTGGGAGCTGTAGTTTTAAGTAAATCAGTTTTGATAACTGATGAGATTAAATAATGATCAGAATTTCCAATACTACTTTTCGCTACATCGACACTCGTAATATCTAGCTTTGTGGTAGGATAGAGATCTAAAAGAAAACTATTATTACCGCCATTACGGGGAGTGAAATGTATGGAGTATTGTTGTCAAATTTAGAGCGCTGCATCTGTTACCATCCTGGCTCTTTTGAACTCTGTTCAAAAGCGTGCTATACGAATTGTTGGTGATCGAAATTTAACATTAAATCTTGATTCTCTACAACATCGTCACACTGCTGATGATCTCGTTTTTTATAAGTATCGTCACCAGCAGTGCTCGGATGAAATCAGTTCCATCATGCCTTAAACGATATTCTTTTCCCCGTTTTACTCGTCAATCGGTTTGTGCAAATAGCCAAACTGTCGAGATTACTAACTGTCATATTAACAAAATGCAAAGGGACTTCTTTGTGCGTACATCGTGCAAATGGAATGCTTTTCCTGAATCAAGATTAATATACATAAACAGTATCTTTCGTATATAAAGAATATAGTTGTAATGTTTACACACTAACTTTTCCCATAGACAAAAATGGAACAAACAAATCTTAATTTTATTTAGAACAGAAAATATATTTACCTCTTCTTTTTCAATTTTGCCTATCGATGCCAATTCAATTTGCTCCACATTTGTGTTTTCAGATTTAACTGTTGAATTTTCTTGCAAGTTTATTGAACTTTCTGTGGCAATATCTGTCGTTTTCTATAATGTAAATATTTAAAAATTAAACTTAAGCCCATAAACCCCCAAAATCCTCGTGTCAGATTTCAGGTTCTGACAACATGCAAAACATAGAAGTCAAAGTCATATACCACCAAGTCAAAATACATCCTTGTCCGGTTCACAATTCAAACAAAATGACAACATTTTTTACAGAAATCATTTAAAAATAATGTTAAATGGATACCAGCAATTTTTTTAAAACAAATTAGTCAAATAATGTCCAACTAGTTGAATGTAAATCCGTAGAAGATTACGTTTCCCAAATTGTATAAACTGCGAACAAGCTGACTGGCATTGGTTTTACTGCTGCGGACGAATTGCCAGTTGGATTGCCAGTTGCCAGATTATTACAAGCCAATGGTAATGAGTATTGGGGCTTCGGGAATACCGATATCTGCCGACAACATCAAAATGAAACTCTTAGTTACATTTTGTAAGAGTTTCATTTTGATGTTTTCGGCAGATATCGATAGAATCATCAAATTGTACTAGTCAAACCAGTGGTGCCTTATATCTATCGAAATCGAAGAAGTTCTATAAACGTTTCAAGCAGAAGAAAGAACAAAACGGAGACAACAATAAGTTAGGAGCTCAGTTTCATAATTGCAATGGTATTGGACATAGTGCTACTAATTGTTCCTCGCCCAGAAGTGTTCAAAGTTCTAATGTCAAGAACAAGGAGGTAAAGCTCTTGTTTCCGCTTTGCAAGCAGACTTCAGTAAACCAGACACATAGTATGTGGACAGCGGAGCTTCCGCTCATATGTCGTATGATGGATCTTTGTTTGAGTTGATTGCGAAGTATGACGGTGAAGTTACTATTGCTGATAACACATAAAATATCAAAAGGTGACATAAAGTTGAGTTTGACTACTGAAGATCAAATAACTGTCAGAGGTGTCATCTATGTTCGTGAACTTTCAACTAATCTGCTTTCTGTCAGTCAAGTAACAAAGAAAGTAAATAAGATTGTATTTCAAGAAGAAAGCTGTAAAATCTATGATGATAATGAAGATGTAGTCGCTACCGCAAGCAAATCTGGAGGCATGTACATTCTTAATATGAAACAACAAGAATTGGTGTGTTCTGCTGCTTCCAAAGTCGACGATTCTAGAATTTGGCGTAGGCGCTTGTGTCACTTGAACCAGGATAGTATGAAGTTACTACGGGATGGTTATGCAACCGGCATAAGCTTCTCTAAGACCATGGATCTGCAATGTATAGCGTGTGCAGAAGATAAGCAACATCGTCAAAGTTTTCCTTCGAGTATCACAATTTCTTCGAGAGTTTTGGAGCTCGGCCATTGCGATGTCAGTGGGTCTATGGAAGTTCTTTTCATTGCTGGAAGCATCTACTTCTTTACATTCATCGGTAACTTTTCCAGGAAGATTTTCATTTACTTCTTGAAATCTAAAGGCGAAGTTGCGAGCTGTTTTAACGAGTTCAAGGCATTTGCTGAGAATCAAAGCGGACAGCGATTGAAAATCCTTCGCTCTGATAATGGGACACAATTTGGAAACCATGAGATTTCAACTGAGCTCGATCGTTGTGAAATTCTACATCAGAAAACTGTGCCATTTACTCCAGAGCGAAATAGATTAGCAAAGCGTCTTAACCGAACATTAGTTGAGAAGACGCGCTGTATGCTTAGCGACTCAGGACTTGGAAAACAGTTTTGCGCTGAAGCGGTCAACACAGAAATATATTTGACCAACCGTTCTCCTCACACACGTTTGCTGAAAACTCCAGAAGAAATGTGGTCTGGTGTAAACCTAAGCTTGGCTCATTTCAAGATTTTTGGTTGCGTAGCCATGTCGCATATTCCGAAGAAGAAACCAACTAAGTAGGACCCAAAAGCAGAACGTTGTTTCCTGGTGGGATATACCGAAACTTCAAAGGGATACCGCCTTTACAATCTGAAAAATCGATCTATTATTGTGAGCAGAGATGTCGTTTTTATGGAGCAACAGTTCATGAGCGTTATCGAAGCTGTACTAAGGACATCAAGTTCTGTATCTGATGAACTGTGCAGTTCAGACATCATTGTTGAAGTGTGGGTGAATAGTATATCTGAGAATCATCCTATTACCGATGTGGAATGCGATTTATCAACAAACTGCTAACAAAGAAGATCACATTGAAGACGCATCTGACAAAGACTCATTGTCATTTTTCTCCTTTGATGAAAATACCAATGAAGTGGGGGAACCTATATCGGAACTTGTTCAATATCCTGAGCTCCCTGTTTTACGAAGAAGCGTTCGGATTGCAAATAGTGAAACTAAACATTTTAACCTACGTAGCTGCTATAATTCCAAAAGATGATCCTGTCACTGTGAAAGAAGCCTTGCAAGGACCTGAAAAATCCAATTGGCTCGAAGCAATGAACAGAGAGATGAACTCTTTGGTTGAGAATGAAACGTGGTCTATTGTATGTTTACCTGATGGGAAGTCAACCATCAAGACCAAATGGATCTTCACAAAGAAACGTGAATCAAACAACCAGGTTCGTTATAAGGCCCGCCTTGTTGCTAAAGGCTACAGTCAAGAAAAGAGGATAGACTACGAGGAGACGTACTCACCAGTTGTAAGGTACACATCTATTCGTTTCTTGATGGCGCTTGCTGCTAAATACAATCTCGACATACAACAAATGCATGCAGTCACCGCCTTTGTACAAGGTGAGCTAAGGGAAGATGTGTAAATGGAGCAGCCGGAAGGTTTTCGTAATGAATCTGGACATGCATTCAAACTACAAAAACCATTATATGGTTTGAAGCAATCCAGTCTGGTTTGGAATCAGAAGCTAGATGCTGCTTTAAAGAACAATGTATTGAAACGTTCAAGTGTGGATCCATGTATCTACTATAAAAGAGATAGCTCCAAAATAAAATGTTTAGCCATTTATGTGGATGATATCTTGATATTTACCAACGATTTAAGCTATTGTTACCAGCTAAAAGAAGAAACTGATGAAGCAATTCAAGATGAAGTTTCTTGGGAAGGCGAAGGGCATGCGAATTACTGCTAACGGAGAACTACATCTAGACCAGGAGAAGTACATTTAAGAGATCCTAAGCCGCTTTAACATGGAAAAATGCAATGCAGTTAGTACTCCATTAGACGTAAACCCAAAAATTAACGAAGGACCTTTCACCGAAGACAGCAAAGGTCAGTCTGAGATGAAGAAGATTCCGTACCAACATGCGATTGGAAGCTTATTATTTGCAGCAAACTGCACTCGACCAGACATATCAGAATCAGTAAATCACCTTAGCAAGTACAAATTGTTAAATTCACGTACGTAATATTTTGTTAATTTTTTTTCTAAATTTCAATGCCAACCAATTACAAACAAACAAAAAATGCTTGGATTAAACAATTTTCTCAAAATAAAATTTGACAAAATATAAATGTCTGTAATAATAAGTATGTTTTTTTTGGAAATATCCATAATGTATTTTGTTCTTTTGAGTTTGTTTGATGTTGTCAAAAATATTTACGCTTTAGGACGTAAAATAGTATTTTAGGCATTGTTATTTCAGAAGGAAAAAAAGGCGCGCTTCACGCACAATTTTTGAATCGTAAAAGTACATTTTACGGTTTACTCGTACAAAAAATATTTTTACTGTCACCTAAATTCAAAACACTTTGACATTTAAAACCAGCAAATCTGATTTTTTCGTAATAAATAGCTGCGTATAGTACTTCGAGAAATCATGATTTTTTTATCACGTTGTCTCGACCGAACACCAGGAAGGTGGTTGCAAAAAGACAATTTTATAAAATACGTCATGGCTTATTCAAGTCTTGTGAATTAAAAATTCTAAGCCTGTTCAACATACATCATTTCGTTTTACAGAATATAATTGTAAGGTTTACACACTATAGGTTTTTCCATAGACAAAAATGGAACAAACAAATCTTAATTTTATTTAGAACAGAAAATATATTTACCTCTTTTTCAATTTTAACTGTCGTTGCCAATTCAATTTGCTCCACATTCGTGTTTTCATGTGATTTAACTGTGTGTGATTTAACTGTTGAATTTTCTTGCAAGTTTATTGAACATTCTGTGGCAATATCTGTCGTTTTCTATAATGTAAATATTTAAAGATTAGACAAATGAAAATTTTAAAGTTGTACTAGTTTAGAAGCACCTTTTTGTATTTCAGATCTAGTAGGAATGTAAGGTTCATACGGTTCAGATTAGTTTGCCCATTTTGAACATTTTTATTTTTAAATAAACTTGGAACTCAAGTTTTGGTGACAGAAATTTTATTAACAATAGTTTTAGAAATTAGTTTATATGATTGTAACTTTTATGATTGTAGCATACATATATTGAAATACTGGAATTGTATTGGTGCCAAGAAACGATACAAGAACTGATTGTTCCAATAAATGTGTGATCTAAATTGGTAGTATATCTTCTATCTGAGTGATGCTATATCAGAACTTATTCTCTGAATTGATTTTATTTAGTTTTTTCCAAACCATTTGGTTACCATTTTGGTTTTATTTCTGGTTTGGACCTTTTATTTTACTTCTTTTCACCAGATTGAAATGAAAGAAAATAGCACGATATGTGAGTTGTATCTCAAGTTTATAAATTTAAAATTTACCGATTGAGTTTATGACATATATAAATAAATAATGAATATCAACATTTTGATTTAATATTATTTTATGCTATCGCAAATCACATTTGGTATTTTTGTGTTAAACTTATGATTCCAGAATTTCCAAACAGATATCAGCTTGAACATTATTGCAAGAGATAAATTAATTAATTCACGGTGTAAAACAACTTTAGGCTAATTATATGAGATAATTATCTTCTTTCTTTCAAGTTTTTAAATTTTAAATAAACTTACGGTTGCTTTCTGTGTGTTATGTTTAGGCATATTATGAAGTTTCAAACTCTGATTTAAGAAGAATGAACAGATTTTACATTTTATGAATTTTGACGGCCTGAAAACTGCGTAGTTATATTTAATAAATCAAAACAATCCCTTACAAAATTATCGCATTTAGCTTTTCCAGAAGCTCTATTACGAAACCGATCAAATTTCGTATTTTTGCGATTGAGCGCATGCGATCTAGTATTCCAATTATGAAATACTGCTATCGCATTGAGTATTTACTTCTATTTTATTTTACTTGAGTTTTTCTTTGTGGTCGAACCACGACATAATTAAAATAGATGAACAGACTAGTTGAATGGGGTGTGACGTTCAGGGCTACGACAAGAACTTTCCTGTAAGTTGAAAAATAACCAGTTGCCAAAAACTGCTTGATAAGGTATACACACACACTGACCAAATTTAATTAAAAATATCACCGCATAGAGGATCTTCGCATTTTGACACGTTTTAAATTGTCAATCTTTAAACTTTTTAAAATAAACTTAAGACCATAACGTATGAACTAAATATCTTACCTTTAACTTTCTATCCCGCGTTAAATTTTTGCCACATTCGGAACTCATATGTAGTTCTAAAGAACCTTTATACATAAACCTATTGCTACACACTTGACATTCATACTTTTTATTAGACTCCTTTAGATGCAAGAAAAAAAATAGAATTAATTATCATATATTTAATACATAAATTATAATTCGAACTTATTAACTTACCGCCAACTTTCGCTTTTCATGAAACTTCATATGTCTCAGCAAATTACTTTCTTCTGCAAATTTTTTATTACACTTGGAACAACTATATTGTTTGGTAGCTGCATGAGTCTTGATATGTAGTTTCAAAGCACTTGGTTTGCTAAATGTTTTATTACAATATCTACAAAAGTTATATTTTGGTGATACCGTTCCGGATTTTGGTTGATTCAATCGTGGTTTACTTCTTGCTTTAGACATCTTTAAAAGAAAATTATTATGGTTTAAATTATAAAAAAAAATTGAAATACAAATACAAATAAATAAAATGCAAACAGTTTCTGAATAAGGAATATGCTATATTTATAGCATATTCCAAACGTAAGAAATATTAATTTTGAATCAAGATTCAAAATAATCCTTAACGATGTAAACATAGGTTGTAATAATATATTTACAATTGCTTTTTACTCACCAATTTATGTGAATTTTTATGGGTTTCTAATTCAATACGTGAAAAAAATGCTAGGTCACATTCATTACATGGGACTCCATTTTGATTTCCAGCATCATCGATCTTCAATATTGTTTTATTTTTTTCGTGGTCGGATTCTCCTTCAGTGTCTTTTTCATCAGATAATGGTTCACAATAATCGGCCTGAAATCTCTATTGATGTGATAAAAAAATATTTCAAAAAATAACATAAAAATGTTTAAATTATATTTTGTAAGGTTAATGATTGTGGTAGTAGTATTCTAAAACTCCGAACACCACTGAAACTGGCAAGTATTTCATTTTTATACAGTTGGGACAAAGATGTGTTGCCGCAATCGGTAAGTATGGGAGACTGAATGTTCACACTAACTTGACTAGAAAAAGGAGAATGACAATAATTTTAAGGAACAAGTACGCAAGTATGATACAGATCGATTATTGGTTTTAAAGCAAGCTGAAACTGTCACTTATAAAATAGTAAAACGAAATCAACACCATTGACATATATTTCAAACACAAACAAAACACCATGTTTGTGGATATTGTTAATTGCGGTTTAATTCTCCTAATTATTAAAATACTGAATGAATTAACCATTACTCAAACTTAATTTGATCAACTTACACGTCGTTTGGTTCGTGGTTCTCTTTCAGAATTTGTATTATCACGCGATTTATGTTGTTTCTTCTTCGCCCTTTTTATTTTTCCTTTTTTTCCTCTTTGGATCTGTAATTTTTAAAACATTTAAAAATTAAATCAGACGATTTTATACAAAACGCAGTGTGAACTTTTAAAAATTGACTAGAGCAGTTTGTAGTCCTATTTGATTACTTACCATTTCAATATCATCAGTTAATATTTTATTTAGAACTTCATTAAATTGATTGGCTAATTTATTGCCTGTATGATTTCTTTTGAATATATGTTTTTTGAAGTTGCAAAGTTGATCAAATTTCATATCACAACACTCGCATTTATAAATTTTATTATTCTCCGATTTCTGTAATAGCGATTGAAAAAGAGTAATGAAATGAAAATGTTAAGAGTGAGAAATTTATAAATTTACTTACTATTGTAATATTTTTATCATGCGTTCGAATATGATTATTCAAACTTGTTGTAGTAGTGAATGATGCTTTACAATAAAGGCAATTGTGCTAAAATGAAAACGAGAAAGAGAACGAAATTTATAATTTTTTTCTAAATCAAGCTGAACCTTTAATCTATTTAACTGGATCGAACAAACATATGTTTAATCTAAAGTGAACGTTAAAAATGTTTAAGCAAATATTAAACAGCCAACAACATTGACGATCGTTACGTTAAATTCTTGTGTGCGGATTCTCATTGCGCGTATCCGCATATTAACTGGGTAAAAGTCACGCAAAGATGTATGAGAGAAGCCAACTCCAAATTCTTCTCCAGTTTGATGACCGTAATAGTAGAAAGTGAATCCTTACGCTTTTTCATGAATACCACTCCATGGTCATCTGAATTCTTGTAGTCCCACAATACCTATTGCTTAGCTATCGATTTGGTTTGTAAGTTTTAGTAGATCTTCTGATCTTCTAAGACTTAGCACGTTCAAGGTTACCATTTTTAAATCGTATTTTTGGGTACAGTTTCCGAGGTCGTTCTTGTAATAAGTCCGAGATGATCCGAGGCCAGTGTACAGAATTCATAACAAATAACTGTTTTACAGAAATTGGTAGTTCCCTTTCACCCAACACAAAATTTTTGAGAATGGATCCGGTCCAAAAACATTTTTCACGTTTATATAACGAGCCGCTTGATCTAAGACAGATGCCCGCTCTAAACCGCCCTTAACATGGGGAACAGTCGCTTGAGTTGCATTGGTTTTAAGGTGCCAATGACTCACCATGATTAGGAATTATTAAGTATAAGCAGTATTTAGTAATTACTCTACTCCTCTCAACTACACCAACGTGCACGGCGTGGACGAGAATTTCGTATTTCACTACCCAGCCAACAAAACGCTAGCTGTCTAATTATACAACGTTAATCGAGAATAGAAATTAATTTTCTACAGACATCGATTTTTTTATTTATTTAAATGACTGTGATTCGAATTTGAAACAAAAAACTAAATCAACTTACCATTTTTCTTTCGATGAAACCTCTTTTCATTTCTGTAATCGAAAGGCGTCTTACGAAACAAAAACACTTCCAATTAAAATCTGATATATTTCTAGATATCTGGTTTAAGTTACTATCCTAAAATTCAAATTAAACAAAAATTAAATTAAACCAGATGACTTGTAATGGAATTAAACACAAACCATTGAAGGTGATGTTCCAATATGACCCATCAAATGAGAAGGTGCTTTGGTGTTGTTAGAACCAAAAGAACACTGAAATCTATATTCCTTCAGATGGTTTGTTGTATGATGTATGAAGTAGGAGTAATTCAAGAAGCTTCTACCACATCTATCCCAATCACATACATAATAATCGAGTTTGGATGTCTATATAAATCATTAAATAAACGATTTTAATTATGTTGTTTGATTTATTGTTTCTTTTTACGTAATAACGGAGTTTCACTATAAAGATTCTTCTTTTAATTAGTTCAAAGAAGGAAGCACGTAAAATCAAGTATTAAACAGATATAATTGAAATGCATTACTAGTTGCTCCTCTTCGAAATTTTCATATGGTTGCACAATTCAAGTTTACGTTTGAATTTTTTTAGAACATCTTGAACATTCGGGTGAACAATACGCTATTCGCGTGAACAATAATTAGTATGATGTCTTAACGCATATTCATCATTTAAAATTAGCGAACACAATTCTGCATTATAACGAATTTTGTTTAATTTTCTTCTTTGGTTAAAGTAATGTAAATAAATATGTACTTTGAAATTATTATAATTAAAACAACAACAGTTAATTTTATACTTACCATTTTATAACTATTTTTCATTGTTTTATTTGGATTCTTAATCGAAACCTTAAAAAAACAAATATTTTAACTACAACAAATGCAGTATTGTATTTAAGACAAGAGCATACCACTATTTTGTGAGGATGGACCCTTGCAAAATGTCTATATACAGTGCGTTGCCATGCATATTTTTTACCGCACTCTGAACATTCATATGGTCTTTCACCTGTATGGACTACCATATGTCTATTTAACCTAAACAAATAATCAAAATTTCTCATGCATATGTTGCATTTAAAATTTTTTTTGTCCTAAAAAAAAACATGTAATGATTAATAAAAAAAATGTTATTTTAACAAAGAAAGTGTTGATTTGATTCTAATTTCTTTTTCGCAATTGGGATATTCCTAATTAATATAAAGATCTAGTGTTGTAAGCCCATAATATCTCGAGATCATTCTTCATTATTCGAATTGCTAATGCTAATTCATCAAACAAGCGCAATAAAGCAGGAAACGCTTGTTTCACAAAAAACACAATTTTCTGAATTAAATATAATTGACAAAAACTAAAGCAAAAGAATAATAATATAATTTTAATAAATAAAATAAATAAATTTTAGTCAAAGTCTTGTGTTTAAAATTTTATTTCCTAAATCACCAGTATTCCTACAAATTCGGTGACAGGCGGTGGGATCCCAATAAACAAAACGAATTTATATTAAATAAATTCATAAAAAGTGGTGATATTATTTATCAATCAGCTACAACGGTAGAAACTTAGAAACAATTTGGGAATATGATATTAAGTTATCTGACAAAACATATCAATGGGTTGAAAATAACGAATTCACATCATGGGGAGCCATTAGAGAAGAATTAATTAAACAATTTAGCAAAACTCGCACTTATAATCACGTGAATTCAAAAGTGGTACATTCGCGAAAAAAAACGGGTAAACCATACAAGATTTTGCCAATTGGCTTTCTGAGTCATAGCGACTGCCCATGCCTCTGGTTATCCTTTGACTTCACCGAGGCAACCTTACAAAATTCTATTTGTTTATAATATTAAATTGTTTTTTGCTCTGATTTTGTTGTTTTTTTTTGAATCAGTTCGCTTGTTCTACTGCCACCTATCCCAATCGTTTTTTCTCGTTTCCTCTTCTAGTTTTCTTAAAGTTGGTGTTGGGTAATTGAGTTGACCAAATGAACTCACGCTTTTGAATTCTTGAGGATTAAAGAGTTGAGGTGGGATTGCGTTGGTTAACAATTAAGGGTTTGTGAGAAAGTTTGATGTTCAATGAAATTGTGAATGAAGTGTTAAGTTGAATTCAAATTAATTAAAGATTTCATATGAAAAATGTAAATTATCAATAGTTCGTGGTGGATAATTTTTTCATAACACATAAGATTAAAAAAGCTTGGGTTACAACCTGTTAGCAAAGAACACAATCTAACCTATGATATTATAATAAAGAAAGGTGTTTGCAGAGTGTAAGGTACTGCGAAGATACAAAAGGGTCATTATAGTGGCGTTGCAAGTATAGGAGAGAGTGAATACGTGCGGTGCAAATACTGGCTGAGAAGAGTTCTAGAGTAGTTCTAAGAAAATCAATAATGTTTTTGTATTTGAATACGGCTTTTTAATATTGGCAGAATGATATGGTGAAGTAAATTAAAAAGTACGTACGGAATTTAGACGTTCAAATTATGATTCAAACGCTATGCACCTGAATAATTTTTTTAACGCATTCTATATTGCGTGGATGATGTATAATTTATAAAGAATTTTAATTTTTATGATTGTTTACTTACAATTTTATTGGAACCTGCATTGATTGATTCACTTCCAATCGATCCCTGAAAAAAAATGAATGTTTTAACCACGAAATGTGAAAATCTATCTTCAAATAAACCCTTACCTTATTATCTTCATGATTTCTAACATGTTGGTCTAAAGTTTCTTTGCATGAAAATTTTGAATGACACTGTGGACAGGAAAATGGTTGTTCACGCGCATGCCTATTTCTATGACTATTTAAATTGGATAATTGTGTAAATCTCTTTGTACAAATTTCACACTTATATTTTCGTTTTAAATAAGAAATATTATACTTTGCATCCTAAAGTAAAGAAAAAAAATTAGTATAACATTAAAATGAACAATGTAAATATTATCAATTTAAAATTCTTATGAACGTTTTTTTTAATGGGCTGGCAAATGTGTGCTCAACCCTAGCTTTGTGTATAATAATGCATTGAACACATGTATTGTGTATAATGACTAATGATTAGTAAATCAACGAAACATGATTGTGGTCAAGAGAGTAACTTAAATACAGCAAGAGAATACAGATATAAGGATGACTAAATGATATAAAAAGGAATTAGCAACTCTAAAAATGCCATAACAGTCGAGTACTATTGTTATTTTTAAGAGTAGAACACTCTTAAAGCATTTATAACATGTCACATAAATAACTTAAAAAGCAAAACCCATAGGAATTGCAGTAAAGATCCTAAAAACATCAAAACTTAGTTCGTGAAAATGGTGCAGTTTACTGGTGCAGTCAAAACTATATACCCACTACAAAAAGAAGTGATACGCTGTGTCCATCAGAAACGAGTTTAGAGGTTAGAATAAAACAACTTCAACTAACTACGTACTAAAACAAAAGTTTCTAGTAAAAGTTCCAAATAATAAATTTGATTTATTTCTATACGAATGAAAATGTGGGATTCGATATTTGTACGATTGACTGAATCGAGAAAAGGGCGGTACAATCACGAAGCCGTGTACAAAACGATATATATTTAAATGAAAACCCAATTCAAATAATTAAGGCAAACCCCCTTAAGTTAATTATAAGAGCCCTGGGGTTCCATTTATATACATAATATATAGATTATAGTCTATGTCCATCTGGAATAATGAATCTTTCAAATAGTGGAAGAATTTTTCAAATAGGTGGTTTTGGAGATTATCAACTTATGTTTATTCAACGGATTAATGATCATCTCTATACAAATATTATATTCTCAAATTTAGTACATTTCAATACATAAAACTAGGTCAAGGGAGACTAACACTTCCTCTACCACAAAACATTAGTCCAATTTAGCTCTGATTCGACCAATTGCACATTCTGCGATGACATCGACGTCATCTGCAGTATAACAACAAATCGGTTAAGCACAATAGATCTCTAGGTCGCAGTGCTACTCGAACCAGCTAACTAATTAGTTCAGCTTCGAGACCCCCCAATAAAAAAAATTAATATAATACAAATCAATATAATTATTAAAATATAATGATGTAATGATTTATTCATTATATCGAAAATTTTCGATCGATTTTATGAACTAAATGTTCGATATATGATTTTTGGTGATGTGATCTTTCGATGCAATAACTTTTAGACGAAATGAATTTTCGGTGATATGATATTTCGATCTAACGATTTTTCAATTTGAAAACCATTCGATGATATGAAATTCGGTGGTATGAACTTTCGGTCTAGCGATTTACGGTTCTATGACACGATTTGATGATTTGATTTTCCGATGTTATGATACGGACTGAAAAAATAAATCATAAATGCTAGACCTACGACATCAGCGCCATCTTTAAAAATGTTATTTCTTAATTAACAGTGTATAACACTAAGGTATTTATGTCGAAGAATATTACCACACATAGCATTTTAACATAATCAACACTAAAATATTAACTGATAATTTATATTGCTTACCATTTTTTTATTTCCTTTACAAATCTTAGCATGATTGGTCAAACTATCTTTTCGTGTATATGTGTTCTTACAAATTGGACATTCAAATGGTCGTTCTCCAGTATGTACTCTTTTGTGCAATTTCATATTAGCTGCATGCAAAAATTTTTTATCGCAAATGTCACAGCAAAATTTTTTTTTTAGCTCACGATTACTCACCTAGAAAACATTAAAGGATTATAAGTTTTAATTTATAACCGTATATAATGTTTATATTGTAACGTTTTGTCTGAGCTACTTTTATTCGGCTTGATCACTATAGACCAAGAAAGTAAAACAATAAATTGTCTATACGTTACAATTTTTATTCTGTCAAGATTATCGTATCGTAAAACAGGCTTTCTTTTAATATTCCTCTTAATTGAGCACAACACCACTTATAATAATCTGTCACTTAAAATAGTCTGGTTATATTATTTTATTCACCCTGTATTATGACTAACTTGCGTCACTGCTAATTTAGATTTCCAGTGTATCACTGTTAACTTAAAACTGACTGATTATTCCTTACGCGACCTCTTATATACTAGATGAAACAATAGCAACATTTCTATAAAACTCTAGAACACAGACCGACCCCAAACAACAAAAACATAATATCACGACTATCAAATGTTCACATATAGGTGTGAAAACGTTTGTATTAATTTGTTTATTTACCTACACTACTATAGACTACCTGATTTTATTTTATTTTCTCATTACGTAAACAACAATTTCTTGTTGAGTGTTATTTCTTCTTGTTATCTTTAAATAATTACTCAAGTGATTTTTTTAGTGGAACCATTTTCTCTGAAGAGTATTTGCCAGAACGATGTTTATTACATTATCCTCCATAATCGTCACATTCTCCACCACTTAAATCTGTTCGTCTCGAACAAAATAACTTCTTTCGTTGCTTGTCTTCCAGAACATCAGTTGAGATAATTTCACCCATAGTAGCATCCAGCTTCGTTGTTCCTTGAGTTTTCCACCAACTTTTTTTCCTCTTCACACGTTCAATAAAATTGATCGTTTCTTGATTCACAGACTTTGTTGATGCATCAGGTTTCCCGTATTATGCTTCTTTCTACAGTAGCGTCACCGTGACATTATTGAAGTTTACACACCACGTCCAAAATAGACGAACCTCAATGTATGTAGTTTCAGGTTTACCGTTGGTTGTATATCTCCAGCGATCAAATTTTTGCAAACAAGTCTGCGAATTGCTAGTGGATGCAATGTGATAAAGTAGCTATTGCCGTCTTACAAATTGTTACAATTGAAAAATTCAATTGATTTTTTTTATCTCAGTTCTAAATATGGTTCTAATAATATTAACATTTTATCTCTCTTTCTTCAAAAATTTCCCGTTGGTTTTCCAAAACGAAAATCAAATGAATTTATTCCAGACAGTTGATATTCAGATTTATTCCGATTTAATATAATAAGTAAAAAAAATTACTAAAGTGAAATTGTTAGTAGAAAAGATTCATGATAATTATCTATCTATAGTTTTGGTTAGCAAATTTGCTGAGTTAGGAAGGACTAAACAAAATTTTATTAATTTTGGAAAGTAACAAATTATTTTGTGGTGTTGATATTGAATATCAAAACTGTTTTATAGAGAGAAAAAAAAACTATCCATAAAACTATTGTAAAAATACTAAAATATATTGTAAAAATACATTTACTAGTGCATTAACGTGGCTAAGTGACTTTAACTAGTATTATAACGCGACTATGTTTAATGAATTTAAAAGTCATTGATTAAATTTGAAAGAAGTAAGCTACAACGGTAGTGCTAGTATTTGTAATATGTACGGGAGTTATATGATGTGATCTACGGTTACAATTGAATTAAATACATAAACATTTAAAAAAAACGTTCTAATTCTTTAACGTCCTAATATATGAGAGTGGCATGTTGAAAATTATTGCGTCACTCTATAGTAAAAGTTCAACTAGTAAACTCGACAGTTAAAGCATCAAAAATTTAGTGATTGCCATACACAGTTTACTCATATTACTATCTATGATAGACTGCATTTAAAAATCAAAAATAAAATCCATGTAAAGAAATGACTAAAAGAAAGATAACATTTTCAAATTATTTAAGAAGAAATACTATTCAAATCAGTTAAATCTTTATTCGCAAATTTTTCCGTTTGATTGATTACGGATTATTGATATTATAATTACCAGAAGACGTGATAACACAAATCAATTAATCGGGATAGATTTATAATAACGTGTGTATTCGTTTAACACTCCTATGCAGTGTGAAGCCATATACCTTGATTCGTTTCATGTAACCTGGAGATGTTTTTTCATGTCTCATATGTACAAGACGTTCAATGGTAGCGACCCTTTTACTCAATTTTTTATATCTCCCGCTTGTTGTCACTACCATTCTTGCGATCCATTCCAAAGCCTTCATGGTTTCATTGAAGCTCCGTTGATCTTGCACTGGTATTTCTTGTATTGTTTTGCTGCTTCACCCTATTAAAGGTGTTAGACGACGTTTCATTCTCGTCAGTTATGATTATGTTCCGTTGTATGGTGGTGGTTTAAGCTTCGTGGCTCATATTTGTTGAACCAGATGTGATGCTTTGGCAATTATCTCGACGACATCTAAAAGCCTTCTTCCTACTTCTACTTAGAGCGTTTGGAACGCTTAAAACCGTCCAGCTATATTGATAGTTGCGCTTAGAAGGGAAGCAACTGAAGTAGTACAGGCAATACTGAAAAAAGACCGCAAAAATTATTCAGAAGTGATGAACGCGTTAGAGTGATCATACAAGATACGACAGCGATCATAAAAGATTATTCACGATCGAATTGAAAGGTCGCTTGCAGCGGAATGGAGAAAACCTTCAGGATTATTCCTCGGCAGTCAAACGCCTTGTTCATTTGGTACACTCGAATACTCCACTTTATTTTATAGAGAGAATGAAGATCGAGTGTTTTATGGATGGTATCCGTATTCCACAAACAAGGAAAGCGGGAATGTTGTCGCCAAAAGCAACATTCGCTGAAACTATATCTTGTGCCTTGACCGACGCAACTGCACAAGCTATTACAAAAACATCGATTAAAATACGCCGGATGGAGTTGGTTGATGATAACAATTCAAGACCACGAGAAACTATTAGAAGTGAAAGAATTCGACGCTGGCTATGTAAATAGTTAGGGCATATTTCGAGGGAATGCAGAAACATAAGAAGAAAAAGAGCAGGATTACCATCGACTATGCATCGGGAGAACGATGGCGCAGCACCGAATCAATTAAACCCACAACCGATTGCCCCATAATCTTCATCCATGTTTCGATATTAACAAGAGAGTGACATCCTTACTGTTGGGGCTAATATTGATGGAAATAGTTGTATCATCACCTTGGATACGGGAGCAACAAATAAAATTGTCCGCGCAGATGTTGTAAAGCTGATAAAATGATGAGAGATATGGAAGATGATTGTGTAATCGAACCATCAGACAGTACCTGGAGCTCACCTGTGGTGTTAGTTGACAAGAAAGATGGGAATTTGAGATTTTGTGTTGATTACAGGAAACTGAATACAGTTACTAAGAAAGATAATTGATGATACACTGAATATCGGGTTCAAAATTGTTATCAACACTGGATCTGCAGAGTGGTTACTGGCAGATGGAAGTTGTGCAGGAATATCGGGAAAAAACGACGTTCCGTGTAGGGAATGTACTATGATAATTTAATGTCATGCCATTTGGGTTATGAAAACTAAAAGGCTTGAACTAGAAAACATGCTTATAGATTTGGATGGCATAATCGTCATGGGTAGAAACTTCGATGAGTACTTGAAGAACATGGTGGAGGTCCTGGAAAGGTTGCAATTGGGTGGCTTAAAGTTAAGTCCCGAAACGTGTTTACTTTTCAAGAAAGAATTAAAATATTTGGGCATAAAGTGACCGCGACGGGAATTCGTACAGAATCTGACAAGAGTGCAGCAGTTATGAACTGGTCGAGCCGCAAGACCCTACATGAACTGTAAAGACGGACTATTTTCAGTTTTTACTCTAAAATAATAGTATTCCTCCATCCCAAAAGTTTGCATGGGTTAATCAGGAAAGATAAAGTATTTGAAAGGAATGGACCTCTGGAATAAGCATTTGTGGAAATCCGAAGAAGATTATGTACAGCTCCAATCCTGTCCTATCCTATACCTAATGTGAAGTCTGCTTTGGATACATAGGCCAGTGATGAAGGCATATGAGAAGTCCTGTCCCCGTATGAGATGATTCTATATTGGCTATTATGGGATGCGTGAAACATTTCCATAAATACTTGTATGGTTAGAAATTTCATCCCAGAAGTGATCGTGGTGAATTAAGATGGTTACTCTAGTTCAAAAATACAGAATGATAAGTAGCATGCTGGATTCAACGAATACAGGCATACGACTTGGATATTGAGCATCGAAAAGGTACCGCGCATGGGAATCAGGCTGATGCGTTATTGAGGCGACCCTGTCAAATTGAATGTAAGCATTTTAGTTAACAAGAAAGTAAGAATAACGTCATCGATGTCCGCTTAAAAGTGCTACCTGATGACAAGTGGACTGTTGAAACCATAAGAAGAAGTAAATTAGAACATCCGGATCTTATACCCGTCATCGAGTTCAAGCAAAAGGGTTGAAAACCAGTATGGGGATAAAATTGCTGATGAAACTCAAACTCGGAAGGCGTACTGGGCACAATGGGACAGTCTCCATTTGAGGAATAGATGTTTAAGGAGAGTGTGGAAAATTTCAGATGGCAAGATAAAGCAACACAGTGGTACCAAAAGAGAAAACACCAGCAGTATTAAACTCTGGCAAAAATACGACAGTGGTTTTACTGGTCTTGGACACGGCAATCAATTTTGGAGTGGTGTCAAAAATGCCATATATGTGCGGCGGTAAGCAGAAGTCATGGGAAAATGAAGCAATACAATGTAGCCGCTCCATTTGAAAGCAATGGATGTAACAATTGCCAACAAATGAATAATTTAATTTAAATTTATGTGATTGGATATTGATACAAAAAAATGATAACCAAAACACGTATGTGCTTGTGATCAAGAACTACTTCAGTAAACGGCCGGAAGTGTGTGCGCTAACTAACCAAGAAGCAACCATCATCGCAGAAGATCTGAATAATAATTGGATCATCCGCTATGGAGATCCACACCGATCAGAGACGGATTTTAAAGTCGGCTGTATTCCAGGAAAACTCAAAGAAAAACGAAACTGGAGGCTACTCTAGTAACGAATTAAGCCAATCTGTTCGGGACTGACAGATTTAAGCGGTGGAGAATGTGACGATAATGGAAGATGATGTAAGAAAACATCGTTCTGGAAAATACTCTTGAGAGAAAATGGATCCACTAAAAGAATATAAAATACCTGAATAATGATTTGAAGATAACAAGAAGAAAATAACACTCAACAAGAAATTGTAGTTTAAATAAATATTTGTTGTTTTGGGTCGGTTTGTGTTCTAGAGTTTTATGTAAGTATTACTATTGTTTCATTTAGTATGAACAGGTCACGTAAGGGATAATCAGTCAGAAATCTAAATAACCGGTGATACAAGTTAGCAGAATTGATTTGCTTTAAAAAAAAAATTGTTTTTTTTAAATAATTTTATGTTGCTTATTTGCTATCTAATAGAACTGTTGTATACTGTCGTGTTTTATCGTTTTTAATGCATTTACACCGTACCAAAATATTGGTACACAAGTGCTGGAGGATCTTATATTCGATTACCGACAGACGTTTGATGGATGAGGACGTGCAATTCGTTTAATTTCTAAATAAAAAAGTGGCGAATATGTACCATTGCTGTGGAGCAAAAGGAACATCTTAATTTTAAGAGATTTGTAAAATTAGGTACATTTTTCATCTCATTAACATAATATTAACATTGTTGTCCAGATATGTACTTAACATGGACTTCATGAAACAGATACGACATGATTTGTTTTTTTCTTGCCCGTCAATTGTGATGCAAAAACCAAACTTAACGCGCGTATTCAGCATCTTTGACATTACATTACGTCGTTATCATTTTCATCATGGATGACATATATCGAAGAAAATTTGCCACTAAAATGTTCCACATTTCTTTTAAAAATTATGTACCAAATTAACTCCGTTTCGTGCAACATTTTTCACGATGAATTTTTGTGGAAACATTTTATTTAATTAATAATTGTATTGTTACTTACAGTCTTTTTAGGAAGGATAGTTTCAAAGACTTCCAATTCTTTATGGTTGGGTTCGTGTATTGTAAAATGTACATCCAATTCTTCTTTGTTCGCCATTTTCATAAACACTGTGAACAATTATATGGGTTTTCACCTTTATGTTTTTCTAGATGTAGTCTTAAATTATTAGATTGCAAATATTTCTTGTTACAAAATTCACATTTATATTTTCGAACCTAAAGAAAAGAAAGAAGAAAAGAAAATGCAATTATTATTAAAGTTAACAATTTTTGTAATTGAGACGTCAGTTAAAATTATTTTTGTATGAATTGAGAACAAATGTCTTATGATATTTTGTATGCTTTGTACGGAATTTAAACCTTCAAATTATAATTCAAACCCTGTGGTCCTGAATTATTTCTTTTAACATATTCTATATTGGGTGGATGATGTGTGATTCATAAAGAGTTTTAAAGTTTATAATTAATTTTGGTTACTTACAATTTTATTGGAAACTGCATTGATCGATTCGTTTTCAGTCGATCCCTGAAAATAAATGAATGTTTTAACAATCAAATGTGACAATTTATCTTAAAACAAACCCGTACCGTAAGTCTATTTTGTTTATGATTTCTAACATGTTTGTCAAAAGTTTCTTTGCGTGAAAATTTTAAAGGACAATGTGGACAGGAAAATGGTTTTCCACGTTCATGTATAAATAAATGATGACGTTTCAAACTGGAGGTTTGTGTAAATATCTTTGAACAAATTTCACACTGATGTTTTCTTTTTAAATTAAACTTTGTAACCTATAGTAAAAAAAAGCAAGATTAGCAAAACGTTAAAATAAACAATATAAATAGTTGCAATTTAAAATGTTTCCTCAACCATAATTTTATGTAATATTATGTATTGATCACATGTATTGTGTGTAATGACTAATAATTAGTAAATCCACGAAACATGATCGTGGTCGAGGAATAACTTAAATACAGAACAAAAGACAGGACGATATCCGCTCTAACAATGGCGTATCAGCAGAGTATTATTGTTTTTTTTAAGAATAGCAATAACTCTTGGAACATTTATATAAATATAAATAATTAAGAGAACACACCCACAAGAATTGCAGTAAAGTTCCTGTTCACATTTCTTTATATGCAATATGTGATCAATGATGCAATTCGTGTTGTGGACGACCCAAAATTTGAACCAGACCATTTTGATCGACTTCATACTAAGGGTATACAAGTAGTATAGGTGAAATATAAAATGTTTTTTTCTCTTATTTTAAGTTTAAAGCTATGACATAAAAATAGAGTGATTCGACGAAAGATTTCTGGAAATTCAAACCAGAGAAAATTAAATTGCAAAAAAAGCAAAAAAAATCCTATTTTATAATTTGGCGTGTTTTAGACTGAGGTTGGAACTTCCATATTTTGAAAAATACACATAAAATGCTAAACCAACCTACCTAAATGCCTAAGCCATCTTTAAGCATTTTATTTCTTAATTAACAGTGTATAACACTAAGGTTTTCTTTTAATGTCGAAGGTTTATGATTAAGAATATTATCATCCATACCATTTTAACTAGAGATTGCGATCCCGGGATTACCGTTTTATCAATCTTCGAACTACGGGATTCATTAATTTTAAATCCAGTATCAAGGGAGCCCGGGATTACAAATTTATGAATCCCGGAATCCCATTCATAAAGCACAAATCCCGGGATGGAAATACCTAATTTTAACATAATCAACACTAAAATATTAACGACAATATTGCTTACCAAATACCGATATTGCCTACCGGTTTATTTCCACTACAAGTCTTAGAATGTCTGATCATAATTCATAGTGTACATACGAAGTGACATAGAGGTAGGTGGAATACAGACAAAAACAATTGTTAGGGAGACACCCTCCTCCATCGTTTTATCTAATTTTGTTCAAACACATAGAAATCTTTTAAGATCTGGGACTAAATGCGTTCTGATGTGTTGATCAAATCTTTTTTTTTTGTTTCTTATGAGTAGGAAACTAAACAACAAATCTAATCATAAAATAAAATATGACGTAGACCGAAGGAAATAAAAATAAAAAAAAAGTCAGTCCCTCGCTGAGGGTTCCGTGAAAGTAGAAGAACAAACTGACAGAAATAATTTCAATAAAGTTGTGTTGTATGTACTTTTCATATTGCTAGACCATAGGCACATAAAAATGATTTTTTACTTGTAAATTCCAATATCAAAATCAATTGAAAATTGATCCAAATTATACACAAAACGTTACATCTCGTTAAATACTTACAATACAGTTTAGGTTAACTAAAGAGAGATTCAATTACACCGACTTTTCTTTTTTTATAAACACAACGGCTCTCGCCAATTATATCTTAGAGAATTCAAAATTTTCAATATTCAAATCTAGTGAATTAAAATTATTAACCAAATGTACATTAATTTGGTTAATAATTTTAATTCACTAGATTTGAATATTGAAAATAAACATTGCCTTTCGTATAAAGTAAATATACATTCAAATAACATCTAGAGCTTAATCAGTGTTAGTCACAACAACTAGTTGAAAATTGTCTTCCAAACTCGTAGATCACAAGTTATTCATTCAATGCTAACTTAGTTAGAGTATGATAAACATATGTTCGTAGAGTTAATTAGGCTAAATATACTAGAATTGGCAAATTGAATTAATAATAACTTTGAAATACCATCGCCTCGGTAGGTTAGTTGGATAGCGTGTCTGCCAAAACGGATTCGAGCCATGGCACTAATGAGGATAGTTCGAATCCCAATCCGAAACATGCATAAGAGAAAATGAAGTTTCTCTGCAAAACATCCAAAATATACATTCTAATTGAAAAATTCAAAATAATTTAATTGCTTGAGTTTAAGTGCTCAAAAAAAATCTCTAATATATAATTCAAATTTTGCTTCGGTCTGAAAGACCTAAGTATTACATTCATGAGCCAGAAGTGAAATTCTTACCCCCCACTTTTTTGGCATTTCTCGACGTTTTAGGGCCTACTGATAAGTTACTGTTTTAGGGCCTACTCTACCCTACTCGCAAAAAAAATGTATGTCTGTCTGCCAGCAGGCCGTCACAACCGACGAAATCTAGAAAACGGCTGAAGGGATTTTAAAAAGTTTGGTTTCTAAAATAGGTACACTCAATGGTAAGAGCCGCAAGGACGATGTGTTCGATAACTGTTCCGGAAGTGTATCAAAAATATCGTCAAGTGTGTCAAAACAAGGACATATGCATATTTTTGCTTAAAAAACGTTAATTTTAAGT
>OY856188.1:102743511-102825460 GCA_963693315.1 Diogma glabrata | reverse complement strand
GTTACGGAAATGGAAAAAAATTACAAATGGAAAATGGAGACTCTGGCGACCCCGTTTGCGAAAGAGCTACGATCAGCGCGTCCAACCCTCACAATCACTCTCAGACGCCCACACACTCACACTTCACACAGGCTAACATTCACCCACACACTCAGACTGCGAAGCAAGACAACCGAGCTCCACGACCCGCAGCAAGTATCGCAAGTGGTAGTAATTAAAGTTAAGTTGTAATGCTGTCACAGGAGCAACACGATACAGCCCACAAACCACTGCCATTGCTGGTAAACCGTAGATCGAATCTTAGAGCACTGGTGAACTGGGGCATGGGGGCAAGACTGGGGCATTAAGCGATTATCTGGAAGAGCAGTTGTTAATAAATGATTTGATAGAAATGATTATGATATGTGTTATGATTGTCCTGCTGGTTCATCGTTTGATTTTGTTCACCTTTGGTGTGGTTGACGTAGTGTATTACATTTTACAAAGCGTCTATGGATGACGCTCTAGATATTTGGATAAGTGATTAATGAAATGCAATTTGTGACAGCCAACAATCAACATTTGTTCCACAGGACTGGTTATGGAAGAAGATAACATTCAAGATATAATTTATGTAAGCTTTTGATTTAATTTATATAATTTTTGTGTTTTAGTTCTTTTTGTATTAAATAATCAGTATATAATTTAATTTTTTTAAAATACATTTTGTGTTTCATAAATAAGAGATTTGCAAGTCTAATTTGTTTAAAGTAGATTCAGTTTCCCGTATTTTTTTTTAAATATTATATTTGGTTTAAAAAAAACTAATTTTCTCTACAGAGCTACGAAGCTTCCTTGGATTGAACACATATTACAGACGGTTTTTGCCAGGATTCGTCAACGTTACCAAAAGTTTGCATGAGTTAATCAGGAAAGATAAAGTATTTGAAAGGAATGGACCTCTGGAATAAGCATTTGTGGAAATCCGAAGAAGATTATGTACAGCTCCAATTCTGTGCTATCCTATAGCTAATGTGAAGTCTACTTTGGACCAGCAAAGTAGGTATATGAGGAGTCCTGTCCAAATATGAGATGATTTCACATTGGCTATTATGGGATGCGTCAAACATTTTCATATATACTTGTATGGTTAGAAATTTCATCTCAGAACTGATCTTGGTGAATTAAAATAGTTACTCTAGCTTAAATACAGAATGATAAATAGCACGCTGGATTCAACGATTACAGACATACGACATGGATATTGAGCATCGAAAAGATACCGCGCATGGGAACCGGGCTGATGCGTTATTGAGGCGACCCAGTCAATTTGAATGTAAGCATTTTAGCTGACCAGAAAGTAAGAATAACGTCATCGATGTCCGCTTACTACAAGTGCTACCTGATCACAAGTGGACTGTTGCAACAATAAGAGATAAATTAGAAGATCCGGATCTTGCACCCATCATCGAGTTAAAGCAAGAGGGTTGCAAAATTGCTGATGAAACTCCAACTCTGAAGGCGAACCGGGCGCAATAGGAGTCTTCATTTAGAAAATGGATGCTTTAGGAGAGTGTGGGAAATCTCAGATGACAAGATAAATCAACACCTTACAGTGGTACCAAAAGAGAAAACACCAGCAGTATTAAAAGAGTATCACGAAGGGACGAGTGGAGGTGATTTTGGAACCAATTAAACACTGGCAAAAATACGACAATGGTTTTACTGGTCTTGGACTCGGCAATCAATTGTGGAGTGGTGTCAAAAATGTCATATATGTGCGGCGGTAAAAGGACTTGCACGCAGAAGTCATGGCAAAATGAAGCAATACAATATAGCTGCTCCATTTGAGCAATGGATGTAACCATTTCCAACAAATGAATAATTTAATTTAAATTTATGTGATTGGATATTGATAAAAAAAAAATGATAACCAAAACACGTATGTGCTTGTGATCAAGAACTACTTCAGTAAGTGGCCGGAAGTGTGTGCGCTATCTAACCAAGAAGCAACCATCATCGCAGAAGATCTGAATAATCATTGATCATCCGCTATGGAGATCCACACCGATCAAAGACTGATTTTTGAGTCTGCTGTATTCCAGGAAAACTCAAAGAAAAACGAAACTGGAGACTACTATGGGTGAAAATGTCTCAACTGATGTTTTGGAAGGCAAGCAACGAATTAAGCCATTCTGTTCGGGACTAACAGATTTAAGTCGTGGAGAGTCTGACGATAATGGAAGATGATGTAAAAGAACATCGTTCTGGAAAATACTTTTGAGAGAAAATGGATCCACTAAAAGAATATAAAATACCGAATAATGATTTGAAGATAACAAGAAGAAAATAACACTCAACAAGAAATTGTAGTTTAATTAAATATTTGTTGTTTTGGGTCGGTTTGTGTTCTTGAGTTTTATGTAAGTATTATTATTGTTTCATTTAGTATGTAACAAGTCACGTAAGGGATAATCAAACAGAAATCTAAATAACCAACAAGGGAGAAAGAAGAGATCCCATAGGGAGGCCGGAAGGCTGCAAACAAACACAAACGTAACAAACCGTGTCAATTGTAAAGTAATTCTGTGACCAACATACTTTAAACAAATCTAACATTTCAGATTTTAAAACTGGTGAAATTCCTGCCTTATCTAAGTTATCAGCCACAAATATTTGACACTCATCAGTTGGAATATTAGGGAACATATTAGAAACATGAAATGACACTAATTTGAATGAGTTTGTATCCGGGTTTAATATTTGTAATTTATGGATTCGGTCCACTGAATTCTTAACAGCATGTAGTGCCTTAAAATGAATTAGTTCCTTAAACTTATCATTAACAAACTTACAGACGTTATAATTAGGAGCTGAATAGTAGGAAGCTACCGGTCTGATTGACTTTTCAACTTTGTAAAGTTTTATGAGACCATAAAGTTTGGGTGCCTCAGCATGCATCAGCGTCATTCGTTTTATTTCCCACTGAACTGCGACATATTGAAGGCCAGGAAAGGACCAATCTAACCTCACGTTGAAACTTGGAACTTGGATCAACGGCACATCTTACTGCACTCAATTGATCAATAACTGCATCCATTTTTTGGTTATAGTCCCGTCTATTGAGCATAACGATTGTGTTAGATTTGTCTGCTTTTGTAGCCATCCACCATTTTTTGTTTAATGCATTTTAATGAACGTTTAGTGGACAGTTCTTCTCTTGACAACGTCATATATGCTGGATCAACCCTCTTGATATCATCTGCGATAACATTTTTATGAACGGAGCTACTAACAATCTCATTGGAGCGACGAATTAAAGCTAACTCACAACTGACACCCATGTTTTCGACAGCCTGGTTATAATAGACCGTTCTTGGAATGAACTTAGGGACCATATTTAACAGCTTTAATTCACTATCATCCAATATTATATCGGATAGATTACCAAATCTATTATCGAATTTTACTTGTTCTACAGATTGCGCTGATGAATTGTCAATCTCCAGTAATTTCACTAATTTCGCTTTTAGTATAATCATTTTATTGTGTGCCATTTCACTCACTATCATACGTACTTTATCATCTAAACTATCAAACTCAACATTATGTAATGTAGCCGCCAAACATGAGTGAACTACTTTCAAATGCAGTTTTAGGTTATCTCTTCTGTTAAACAATGATTTAACTTCTAATTTAACTAATGTTTTTTAGCAAAAACTAGAGCCGTTTTAGCCGGAATACTATTAGATTTGATTCTATCAATATAATTAGGAGTAACATTTTTCTTTCTGCATTGTTGATTGAACCATAGATTATGTGATGTCATTTTAACTTTTTTATGCAATTTGTAAAATAGGACAACTAAAACTGCGCGACTAGCCGATTTTATATTATTAATGTTGTGCACTGAAACACCTTTGTGGAAATTCATTGTAAAAAATAAATAAAAACAACTTTGTCTTTTCCACTTAAAAATTTGTTAAATTTATTAAAATTATTATATTTTATCTCGACCGGTTTCCATTTTTTAAAATGAATTTCCACAAAGGTGTTTCAATGGACAACATTAATTATATATTTCTTTTAACGTATTCTATATTGGGTGGATGATGTTTGATTCATAAAGAGTTTTAACGTTTATAATTAATTTTGGTTACTTACAATTTTATTGGAAACTGCATTGATTGATTCGTTTCCAGTCGATCCCTGAAAATAAATGAATGTTTTAACAACCAAAAGTGACAATCTATCTTCAAACAAACCCGTACCGTAAGTTTATAATATAGTTCATGATTTCTAACATGTTTGTCAAAAGTTTCTTTGCGTGAAAATTTTAAGGGACAATGTGGACAGAAAAATGTTTGTCGACGTTCATGTGTAAATAAATGACGTTTTAAATCCCAAGGTTGTGAAAATATCTTTGAACAAATTTCACACTGTTGTTTTCTTAATCCCTATAGTAAAAAAAGCAAAATTAGCATAACATTAAAATAAACAATGTAAATAGTTGTAAATTAAAACTCTTGGCAAATGTTTCCTTAACCCTAATATTATGTAATATTATGTATTGATCACATGTATTGTGTATAATGACTAATATTTAGTAAATAAACGAAACATGATCGTGGTCGAGGGAATAATTTAAATACAGCAAGAAAAGACAGGACGATATCCGCTCTAACAATGGCGTATCAGTAGAGTTTATTGTGAATTGTTGGTGATCGAAATTTAACATTAAATTTTGATTCCCGACAACATCGTCACACTGTTGCTGATCTCGTTGTTTTTTATAAATATCGTCACCAGCAGTGCTTGGACGGAACCAGATCCATCATGCCTCATCACACCAAAAACTCGTCAATCAGTTTATGCAAATAGTCAAACTGTCGAGATTACTCACTGCCATAAACAAAATGCAAAGAGACTTCTTTGTGCGTACATCGTGCAAATGGAATGCACCAGCTCTGCTTGTGTTATTAAGGCAACTAAGGTTAGTATTCTGGATGTGCATTATTATCAGACGATGCACAGTGCGGAGGAGGTATAGTAATTGAGGCAAGTTAAAAACAAATATAATAAAAAGAAAGACAAATGAATCAACTAGTGATAGGATGTGCTGATCACAGAATCGGGTTTGGAGTATTCCCCTCAAACCTGGTCATGTGGTGGTAGAGTGCGAGGACGAGCAGACGGTTAAATGGCTCGCGTCTGTTGTAACTAAAGTGGAAGTCGGTAAGCATGTACTAGTGATGAAAATGTGAGATGACAAAATTATATATTTCTTTCTCATGTCAAAATTAAGAACAGAAGTACGGATGCTCTTTAATGGAGTAAAACAATACGAAAACTGGGAACAGTATACCAAGGTGCTTACCACCAACAATAAATAAATCAGGAAGTTAAAGAGGGGCAGCTTCAGAACCTTCTGTGATAATATATCTAACATCTTTATTGTTAAAAACGATGAAAAAGGTGATAGACAACCACATACGAACCAATACCTTGGTGAGATCGTCCTTATAAGATAGTTAACATGCGTACAGAACAGGCAGATCAACGGAAACTGCACTGTTATGGTTGACGAGAGAATTAGGGCCTCTCCTAGAGGCCAACAAAGAAGTTGCTATCTGTGCCTTTCTAGACATTGAAGGAGCTTTTGATAACACCTCACATGGAGCGGTCAACGCTTTAAGTGCGAAAAAGGTTGATAGCACCACAGTCCACAACTGATTGGATGTGTGAGATGCTAAGAACTAGAATAGCCGAAACCAATACTGGTGATCGTAAAATCAGCCTTGGCGCAACAAGGAACTGTCCGCATGGTGAGGTATTATCACCCCTCATGTGTAGTGTATTATCACCCCTCATGTGTAAATATCTTGGGTACGCAGATGACATTGTCATTATCGCCAGAGGTAGATAGTGTCACCAGCCATCACTTGCAGAGCAGTCGTATGCAGCAAAAGAGCTCAGCATAACGCTGGATAGTCATCATTGAAAAAGATGCAGGGACTGACCGGTATCTGCATCACGGAAACAATGAGAACATGCCCTACCGAGTCAATGGGGATGCTGTTAGGACTTGTTTCACTCCACTTTTAGGTTAAGAGTGTAGCCAGGGAAATCATTCTGAAATTTAGAATGAAAGGTATGGGAACGGTCAAGATCATCGAGTCTAAATATCGAGGAAGTTTTTCAAGGAAGAATCCCTTACTTTAGTTTCTTGAAGACGGAATGATTAAGTAGTTCAACTTCGATAGGAAATACACATCGAAGTTGTACGAAGAAGCAGAGGGGAGCAGTGAATCCACTACGTATCAAATCAAATGTTATGCGGATGGTTCAAAGACCGCGGCAGAACTAGGTGCAGGCGTCTTTGGACCAAAGACCAAATACTTTTGGGCACCTACTCTTGCGTCTTTCAGGCCGAAATATGTACTTTCGAAAGGTGCACAGACTTCAGCTTAGGAAGTAAATATAAGAACAAGAGAATTGCCATCTTCTCGGACAGTTAAGCAGCAGTTGATGCCAATTAAAAATAATATGCAGTTAATAATAACAAAGTTACAGTTTATTGGTTACCTGGTCATGCGGCAATCGCAAGTAATGTAGAAGTCGACAAATTGGTAAGCCGAGTTTAACATCTTTTGTTGGCCAGGATCCTTTTTGTGGATTGGGGACACAAGTCATCCACGAACGGACAAGGGAAGTAATTATGATGGAATGGTGCTTGGAGGCAATCCAAGGAGTTGATTGGATCGTTCAATCAAAAGAGAGCAGTAATGTGCTCTAGATTGAATAGGAACAACCTGAGATTACTGATAGTGGTTCTTATAGGACTCTGTAAATTAAGGAAAAACCATATGAACATTGGGGAACATTAAATCTAATCCATATATTTAATCACTTTTTTCACCGTACTATCAAGGCAATCCCTGACATATTAGTCGAGAGCAATGGCGGTTTGATAAAGAGTATGTGGACATACTCTGTTTTTTTGACCCCGACTTCACCAATAGAGCTCTGCAATATCGTGAATGGACTCGAAAATAAAACATCTTCTGACATAGATGGCCTAAGTAACTTACTCGTAAAAAAGATTTGTATTTATATTGTTGATGTGCTGGCATACTTGTTCAACTTAAGTTTTAGTTGTGGAATCGTACCTGATCGCTTAAAAACTGCGATAGTAATTCCTCTGTTTAAGAATGGTGATTGTTTATTGGAAAGTAATTACCGTCCCATTTCGCTTCTTCCAGTGTTGTCTAAAATTTTAGAAAAATTAATGAAATCCAGAATGCTCAGCTTCTTGAACGATTTGTCATATTTTAGCAATTCACAATTTGGGTTTAGGAATAATTTGAATACCGAATCAGCCTTAATTGAATTTTTAAATGAGGTTTACACATCACTTAATGCAGATTTAAAATGTGCAGGAGTCTTTGTCGATATTAAAAAAGCATTTGACCTAGTTGATCCAGCTTTGTTGCTTGAAATTTTATATTTAACAGGTTTTCGTGGTATTAGTTCTGATTGGCTTAGTTCGTACTTCTCAAATCGACAGCAATGCGTGAAAGTTAACCAAACATTTAGTAATTTAAAACCTTTAAAAAGAGGCGTTCCGCAGCCGGGGTCTGTTCTTGGACCTTTGTTTTTTCTAATTTATTTGAATTCAATTTTTAGTGTGAAATTTAATGGTAAAATTGTTGCGTTTGCAGATGATATGGCCTTCGTATATTCCAGCAACGACTTTAGTTCAATTAATGTCCAAATAAATAAAGACTTGGATTTGCTGGCCGTATGGCTTAACTCACATGGTTTGATTGTTAGTGAGAAAACAAAAACTATGGTTTTTCAGATTTCTGGAGCTCATGAAACGGATATAATTAAAATTAAGTATCATGTTGCCGGCTGTAGAAAAATACAATGTTTGGATACATGCTTTGATATTGAATGTGTAAACGAATTTAAATATTTGGGTGTATACATTGATTGCAACCTTAATTGGAAACGTCAGTCAATAAACATGTCTAAGTATCTTTGTGCTGTTTTACGTAAATTTTTTTTGGCGAGGAATTTATGTCCTCATAAGGTCTTAAAGAACATTTATTTTTCTCTTGTCCACTCTAAGCTTGACTACGGGATTGCGTGTTGGGGTGGTGCATATGAAAATACAATCAAACCCATTGTGATACTTCAAAAACATTTTTTACGTCTATTAAATTTTAAATCTCGCTTAACATCATCTTGGCCTCTTTTCATCAACAATCGTATTCTTCCTTTACGTCACCTATACTACTTTAAAGTCCTAAAAATGTTTTTTAATCGTAGCGGCAACAGACTTATCAAAACACTTATTAGTTACAATGCCCGGTCTAATAATCAATTCCTGTGTACTGTACCACGATCTAGAACAGAACATTTTCGTCGATATTATTTATCGGTGGGCCCATTTATTTTCAACCAACTACCATTACATGTTCGACAATGCAATATTTTCAAAGAGTTCCTTAAAAATGTGAAAGATTGGTTGTTTGAACAAAACGATCCTGAAAAGCTTCTGAAATTAATAGTTTAGCTTTATTGTATTGAATTCTTAATATTATGTTTCATCTAGTCCTTTGCATTACCTACTATATTTACTTTTAATACTCCTCCACGAGTTAGAAAACTCATGCATGCGCATACATAAATGTATCGCTATATCTTTAATTACTGCTTCTGTTCCCACTATATATGCTTTTGCAAAATAGCTTTGTTGTCAAATCGTCCACTACTGTCTCTCTGATCTTGGTCACGGACAAAGGACTAGCATAACAAATGCTATTATATAAAAGTAATTATAGTGCTTAATAACTTTATATTTGTGTTGCTTCTAATAATTGATAGATGTTTTATATAGAAATATGTTGTTACAAATGTATTTATGTATATATATATATATATCTATATCTAAATGTTAAAATAGTAATAGTGATAATTTGTCAAGGTTAAGTGATAATAATTATAATAATAATAATAATAATAATTTATATATATATATATATATATATATATATATATATATATATATATATATATATATATATATATATATATATATATATATATATATATATATATATATATATATATATATATATATATATATATATATATATATATATATATATGTATGTATGTATAAATATATGTATATATATATATATATATATATATATATATATATATATATATATATATATATATATATATATATATATATATATATAATATGTATATATGTATGTATATGTGTATATATATATATATGTATATATATATATATATATATATAAACATACACAAATAAACCAAAATTTTTCGAATCACAAAGCAAAATTCACACATTTGTAAATATAAAAGATGTAATTATTCATATTTATAAAAACAACAATAGCATTGTTACAAATTATAAAACAAAATTATATAATAAAATCACATAAAAATATATCTAAATATATAATTCTGTCAATAATTTCAATGGCATTCATTTTCCTTATGAAAAGAGTTAAAGGCTATAGAGGATCGTTCTAGTGGCGCCCAGCGCGGGGCTTAAGGCCATGACCTTGTGATTAAAATTCAAATAAAATTTTATTAATTAATTAATTCAAATAAAACACAGGAACTGATTACCGTAAAAGAATTCGTATATTAGTTGTGATCTTTTGCAAACGTTTAACTCAGTTAGTTGAGATGGTTGCTCAGTGAAGTGTAATACTAGTTTTTTAGAGACAGTCATTTTTGTTTACTGATAAACAGAAAGGTTACCTAGAAACTTCTTGAAGTGAATCACTCCAGACTAAAATGAGTAACTAGAATATCAGATAATACTGAACACAACATTTTGATGAATTTATTTTTGACAAACGAACGAAAAACAATAAAAGCGAAAATAGCATTTGGTACACGACTAAAAAGGTGTTATGAGCAATAACAACATATTTAAAACTTAAGCATAATTTAAAGAAGACCACAGAAAGGCGAGGAAGAATCCAAGAAACATTGGCAAATACAAAATTGATTTAGCCATAGAAACGCTTACTAAAAACAATGGAAACTGAATGGTTAAGTCAATCTTAACTAATTCAATTTCCTATTACAAGACCGTTTTAATAATGTGTTCAAATTGTAGAACTGAATACCATTTTCTCCGATTCACGTTACTTCGTTCGTCCTATAGTATTTTAAAGAAATTATCCCTCAACATTTAAAACAAATTTTAAAAGGAACACCAACTTTTTAACCACATGGATAGTTCGAATATAATTCAACCGCTTTGATTTAAAATACTGTAAGGAATAAATAATATTGCTTATCATGTTAGTTATATTAATAATAGTATTTTAGCTTACAGATTTTTTATTTATAATTTTCCTGTTTATTTCCTCCAACGCCTTAAAATAAATAAAAAAAATTTTAATAATATATTCCAACTAGTACAACACAAGATCGTACAAAGTTTGGGTGATGAGTTTCTATATGATGTTTCAAAGATGCTCTGGCTCGAAATTTTCTATCACACTGTGAACATGGAAACTGGTGTTCATCTGTATGGGTGATTCTATGCACTTTTAAACTAACAATACTAACAAATTTTTTATCACAAATTTCACACTTAAATTTTTTTTCCGCCTCGGGAGTGAAGTTTCGCGGATCCTATAATAAACATTTAATGAACGTTAAAATTTATTATTTACACTAAAATTTTAATGAATTTATTCAACTTGAAAAATATGTAAATATTTATTGCTAATAAGGAGTAATTCATCACATACCGGTTTTTTCACATCACGTTTGACATGAATTTTTAGATGTTTTAGCAAACGTTCATTATTAGTGAATTGTAAGTTGCAATGTATACATTCCAATGATTCGTTACTATTGGTTTGAGAAAATGATTTTTTCAATATTGCATGTCTTCTTCTATGACTTACTAATGTATGTATAAACATAAATTTCTTATCACATTCTATACATTGAAATTTTTTTTCTGACTCAGCAAGCCGCACCTATATAATTAAAAAAAAATTTAGTCCTATTAGTTGATGAGAACTAGAGTAGTACAAAGCAATGCAGAGGATGGCAAAATCAGCATGGTCCCTTATAGATAAAGTTGACAGAATGAAGTCTTATCATCTCTTATGTGGCATCTAGTTAAGTAGTAGGCAATGTTTGGCTTGGGTATGTGGGTTTCATAGCAACGTACCATCATTCGTGCTATTAAGTTAGCGTGGGATAGCTCATACCATTGGCAATAGTAGTGAAATATCTCTAGCCAAGATGCTGGTGATATCTTCGGGATATTAGGCTATGTCATTTTCTATTATGTGATAGTATTTATGGGTTAGTTATTCGTTCTTTACAAAAATAAACAAAACAATAAAAAATTTGCGATATGACCAGGGTTTGATCAGATTCATCCTTCATTGGTACTATGTTTGTATATTTGTTAGTGACCTTTTGCACACAGTTGTGTACTGTGCACTGTTTTTAATGCACTTTGTAAATAGTTTATTCAGAAAATCCACGTTCTAGATAGTCGTATTCCTGTCTCGTGAGTGAGTGAACAAGGATAACCGAAGCAAAGATTAAAGAATAAAAAAAAGTAAAAGAACGAATTTTAAAACGCTTCAATTACATATCACTAGTACACTCCGTTCTTTCGGAGCAAGTAAGAGAAAAAAATATCAATCCCAAATACAGGAGTAAAAATAAAAATATATCGACAGTAATATTAATTTAAAGAGAGGTTAAAATTCATTAAACACGAAGCCAATACAACGTTTCATCCTTTCGACAGAGTAACATGTATTAAATTAAATTGAATTATTTTAAAATTCATTGATAAAACAAGTAAAACGAATAAAAAAACAATGAATTTATTTTATTTTTTTGTACCATTAATTACAACAAACAATCAAATAAATTGTATTCACATTCGAAACCTATTTAATTGTTTTTATTTTGAAAATGAAATAACCTACAATGGAAAGCATAAAATTTCTAACTACTAATACTAATGAGAATGGACAAACGCTTCTCAAGACGGGGTCTACGCACCAGAAGTACTCGAAAGAATTTTCGACCAAGGACCATCACAAGAATCTCGACGAAAAGTGCAATCTCATTCTTCTCATAATAGGCGGCATCGAAACAAATCCTGGACCAACAGCAAAAATATGGCATTGTGCTGTATGTAAACAAATTCTTAGGGCAAACACAACATCCGTCCAGTGCAATGGTTGTAAAGAATGGTGTCACCTTGTCACCGCTCTGGTCTTTATACACACAAGCAATGGAGTAGAATTTTCAAAGCACCATGGTGCCTAGTAGCTAGTCAACAGACCAACACATTCACGCAGTCAAACACACGGTGTATAAACACACATCCAGATACTCCAAATGATGTGAAAATAATGCAACTTAACCGCAAGGGTCTATAAGATAGAGGATATAATAAACTTTAGGTGCAATAATAACATTCTAGTCACGGTTCTCCAAGACACCAAATTAAATAATAAGTCTAAAATTAGTGACAGTGTTAGTGATGTTAAAATTATAAGACTGGATAGAGACAAGGACAGAGGTGGTAGCCTTGATTTCTCATACATAAAACCAAACCATTATCTACCGTACAACCACCCTACCAGCAACAAATGATGTACATCTTGAACAAATTAGTATCATAATAAAGTCTGGTAACACGGAGATAACACTAGTCAACATTTACATACCACCAGTGAGCAACTGTGATACAGATTATGAACCTAACATTGAACATTTTATTAGTAATTACGATTGTCTTACTCTCGGAGATGTGACCGCACACCACGATCTATGGCATTCTCACCTGAACATCGATGCGCGTGGCGAAAATATTGCAGATCAAATCGACAATCAATGAACTACAACTGACTAGAGTAACAAGCAACTGCTTTTCATCCACAGATGTCTCCTTTGCTAGCATGTCACTCATGCCGATAGCAGAGTGGAGTACTGAAACTAGGGTTGCCACCTTTCTAGAAAGCCAAATATTGACAAAAATAATTTCAGTACCATTAAACTTATGTTTAGAGCATTGGGCCTATAAAAAATTCACACAAAATTTCAGCTTACTAGATCAAACCTGTAAACGGCGCAAACCGAGTTGTATCATATTTGATTAACATAGGAAAAACGACATTTTTGTGCAAAAATGAATAACTGTTAGTATTAAATTTCCTACAAAAAGTTTTTCTTTTGCCCTTTTTATAACAGCAATTGTTATTCTTATGTTAATTAAATGGGAGACAAACTCGGTTTCCGCCGTTCACAGGTTTGTTCTTGAAATTTTGGGTGAATTGTTGTAGGGCCAATACTTAAGACATGAGCTTTTGGATCGAAACAAATAACAAAAAACACCATAATGTATATATACGAAATAATAATCACATTCCACGATTATGTAGAATCGTAACAATATGTTCAACTTGATTATCCTAATTTTTTAGACAAATGTTTCGTGAATATTCTAATAATTCTTCAAAGCTTACAATGTTTATTTTATAAGATGAAAAGGATAAGTTCGTAAAATTGTAAAAGAAATTTGCTGACTGTAGGAATAGCCCCAAAAGGTTCAAAAAATTTAATTGGTGATTTTCGTTTGTCTTTTATTTTGTTATCGTACGTTTTTCAAATTTTCGAAAAATAAAATAAATTTTTTTTAAGAATTGGGAAGCAAAAATCGATAGCGAATTGTCGATAAATCGAGAAAAAGAATTCTTGAAAATAATTTCTAGCAGCTAATATATTACAAAGAAACGCATGTAATACCAAATACATATGTATAAACTGAAAAATTTATTAAGAGAAACTCATGCCTACGAATTGGAAAACTCTATCAAAATTAACTCAAAAATCTATTGAAATTTCGATATAAATTATAATTTAAAAAAATTTTATATTTTTGCAAAATTATGTTATAAAAACAAGTAATTTTTGTTTATTAAATGCCGTAAAAATAGTATAATGCCAATACTCGCCAGCATGATAATTTTCCGCTCGTATTATTACAGAACTCTTGCTGTAAATTTCATACTCGACTGAAATGAGTGTAATTTTGGCATCGTTAAACAATATACTAATTTCAATCATAAGTTTTTCATCTTATCCCATTATCAATTTCATTTCAGAAATTATGTGTGCACTCTGCTTATGAAAGGTACGCAGAATCCTTGACATACCAAATTTTAAAGTTGACGTTGCTCAAATATTAAAATTTACATGCGCGGTTGTTTTTACTTTTGTAGAGTAAATCATATCACCACTGTCTTTGGCTGTGTCTGATGGTATGAATTCATGCCAAGGGTTGGTTGACATGTACATAATTATAGGAATAAAAAATGAGTATAATTTTATTTGATATATAAACAATTTTCACATTGCTCAACATCCAAATTATGTTTGACACTAATAAATTTGATAAATTTCAGTTCCGTACTTTGTAATGAAATTCTTGAAAAACGAATTGTACAGTGTATATACGATATGGATATACACTTACGGAGCAAAAAGTATAATCAATGATTTAAAAAAAAACAACAAATGGATGTGTTAAAAACTATACAAATTGTGTAAAATGATGAAATATTGACAGTCAATATCAATATTTTTTATAATATTGATTCGATCCTTCAAATATTGAAAACCAATATGAAATATTGACAAGTGGTAATCCTAACTGAAACTGCACTGGAATCAGATCATATGCCGATCATAATCACATTAAGCCGCTCCATCAATCTAGTAAAATCAGAGAATAAAACATTCATCAATTTAACAAAGCTGACTGGGTAAATTTAAAAAATTTTACTGAAAATGAATTGAGTAAACTAATTTTACCACTTGACGCCCTCTCTGGGGAGAAAAAATTCAGCGATATTTTTAATAAAGCCACAGCGCGTTACATCCCGGCTGAAAGAATACAATTTATGAAACCTAATTTCCCACCAGAAGCATCTGCAATGGCCGTGCTTAGAGATGACATCCGAAAAACAGATCCAGCCGATCCTAGAATCCGAGACCTGAAGCAGCAAATAAATAAATTAGTTATAGACCACAAGAGGAACAAATGGAGGGAACTAGTGAGTAAGTCGAACTTCGGTCCAAGTAAAAGTCTATGGAAAGTTATAAAAGGGTTAACCCGTCCTCGAAGATCAGAAAATAACTGCATGATCTCCTTCAACGATATTCCTGTAGAAAACTCTAGAAAGTACGCCTCGAAATTTAATACACAGTTACAAAAGCTAAGTAAACATGAGAAGGAGTCTAGATCAGTCCTCAGACACTTCCGAAAACTTAAAGATGACAGTACTGAGAATATCAATTTTACAAATGTTGAAGTTGAGACAGCAATAAGAAAAATCAAACCATCAAAAGCAGTTGGACCCGACGGCATATCAGCTATCATGCTTAAACACATTGGACCGAAGGGAGTTACTTTTTTCGAAGGGAGCTTACTTTTTGCGTTGAGGTTTCAGCTACATGATAAAGAAGTCAATTATGTTATAAACAATTATTTGCAAATAACTAAATTCAATTGAAAAATATCGATTTTTAGACATTTTTTCGCAATTTTTCACAAAAATTTGCAACAAAACAAATTATTTTTGTTTTTTTTTTTTATTTTAAGTTATAGAAAAACATTTAAGGAACAAAAAAGTTTCATAGCACCAGTATCCTAAAGTGCACCATTTACGAGTTATGTCGCTTACAAGGAAGCAAAAAGAAATTTCCAGCACACTTTGTTGCATAACTCCAGTCCCCAGGTGCCGGGCGAATGGACTCGGCATGTCGATTATGTGAGTACCCTACTCCAGACATTAAAAAAATTTCTGACCTGTTACCGACAACAACACGTAAGCCATATCTTTTATTCTATTGGCCTAGAATAACTTTTTAGTTTTTAAGTTAAAACTTGCTTTATTGAAATTTTAATTTTTTTTATTTTCACTGTTCACATTTTGACTTTTTTGGGAATGTGGAAGACCCATTACACAGTATATGTATTTCTTTTTTTTTCTTGAGTTTATATTTAAAATTTAAAAGAAACCATCATAATGATTGTTATGTTTAATTTAATAGTTAAACTCGGAATGGAATCAAAATGACGCCATCCTGACATTTTTATCAATTTTTTGTACAAAAACCAAGGTGTAACAACATAAAAAAAAAATGCATTTTTTTCGTTCAATTTTTTTAATTGTTATAACTGTGTTTAATATTTTTTTCGTTATTTTAGATGGTTAAAAGAAATGACCGCTGATCGTTTGAATTTGAATATTTATTTGTTGAGAAAAATGCATCATTGAAAATTCGAAATATTTTGAATAAACTGTCGAAGAGTTCGAAATGGGTGTTATTATTTAATGTGAGAATTAGACAGACGTTACAAAGTGAACACAAAACTAACAATCCGCATTGACAATGTGCTCCTTCCTACAGTTAAAAACCCGACATTGATGGGAGTGACATTCGATCCACTGCTAAGGTTCAATGCACACGGACAACCGGTAAACACGAGGCTGAAAAGCAGAAACAATGCACTGAAAGCACTAGCTGGAAGTTCATGGGATAAGGACAAGAACACAATTATTACAACTTCCAAAGGCATAGGTAGACGCATCCTAAACTATGCAGCACCAATATGGACACCACAAGTTTCTGATACGCACTGGAAGAAGATGCAAACCTCACAAAACGCAGCTTTGAGAACCGCCACTGGATGCCACTTTATGGTTCATAGAGACCACCTACATGAAGAATGCAATATTTTGCCAGTCCGTGAACACAATGAGATGCTATCTAAACAATACATATCGTCGCTTAAATAATGATATAACGCATACGCAAAAGTGTAGTTTCGAGATATGAGTAAGCGAGTTTTCTAATAAGCTTATTTGATCTCTAACTTATTTGATCGCTAATTTTTCTAATATCCGAACTGATCAGCTAGAGTTCTGATTATTTTTCATTTATATATTTTAAAAGAAAAATTAAAAATTATATGCTAGCATTTTTCATTACCACTTTTTGAAATCATTGCTTCTACGTCAACAAAATGTCTACGCAAAAACTTTATTTATAAGCGTAGCGAAGCACGCCGGGCCCTTCTAGTTACTTTTAAACAGCATACTTGATTTGTTAACCGCGAGTATCCTAAAGTTTACAAAAATTACTGCCAAAATAAATATCATAAAATTTAGTCAAATTTGGTGAGAAATCACCACAATAGTCCTTGCCTTTTTCAATATTCGGTAGAGGGACATGCTCATTAGTTTGAACTTATTGCTTTATGTATAATAATAGCGAATACAATCAAAACAATTAATTTCAGAGATCAATACAATCAAATAAATTGTTTTTTCCTATAAATATAGGTTTAGTTTTGTTTTTTTTTCAGAACCATAATTGTGTGTGTCTTAATAGAATAAAATAAACAACTGTTAATTTTATTTTTTTGCGTGAATGCTGTGGAACGCAAAAAACAATTTATTTAATTTTATTGAACTCTGAAATTAATTTTTTTGATTGTAATTTATAAATAATTTGATTGTATTTTATAAACAAATCATCAAAAACATTTTCGCACTGATTAAATAAAAAACAATAAATTCAAACTAATGCGCATGTCCCTCTACCGAATATTGAAAAAGATAAAGACTATTACGATTAAATTGAATTGAACTTTAATTGTGCATAAATTTAGTATTTTTTTCTGATTTTATGGTTTCTGAATTCTCATTAGCAGAAAATTAGATATCTTTAATTGTAGGTTATTTCAATATCAAAATACCAAACAATTAAATAGGTAGGAGGCAGCATAGTTTATAATAGATCGACCTATTGTTTTATACGTTGTTATCATTGTATTTTTTTATTCCTCCCATGAACTACCCTCTAGTGGTTTCAACGGATTATTCCTGCTTTTTAATCCAAAGTTCACTTGTGCATGAGCATTGAATTTAAACAGTGGGTCGAATGTTACCCCCAACAGTCTCGGATTTTTTTACTGTAGGAATTAGTATGTTGCAAATGCAGATGCTTAGTGTTGTATTTACCTCCTTCGTTCATGTGGTGAAATGTGTAAAAATAAATTTTTCAGTGGAAAGTTTCAATTTTTATGTTTTAATTTAACCAATTACTCAGAATGTAATAGTAGGTATTCAGGATATTGGTTTTGTTTAAGGTTGTATCTGATGCAAGTACCGTGCAGTACTGTATTAGAGTACCGTGCTTTATTAGACCAGACAAATTACTGTTTAGGATATCATCCAGTAGTGCAGCGTGGGTAAAGGCGTTTTTACAAGCATCTATCAGACAACGCATTCTCTCACATTTAAATAAAAAACGTTTCATGTCACTTGAGAACCAATTGTTTATTCGCGTAAATTTGTGATAGTTCAGAAGACGGAGCTATGATGAAGTCTAGCAATGTTCCTCATTCAAGAAATTGTTCCCATAACTAGCGCATGTCTTAATAATTCTGAATTCATCCAACGCTGCTTTGTACGAGGTATGTTCAGTAAAAAAAAGCTGTGCTCTATGTGACTACTTTAATAAAACAGTTCAATTGTAACTTACCACTTCAGCAGTATCAATATTGGGTTTATTTGAATCTGTTGTGGGCTGCTCTTGATGAAGTTTCATATGTTTAACCAAAGTGTATTTATGTGCATATTTTGCATTGCAATGATAACATTCGTATGACTTCTTTCCCGTATGTATATTTTTTTTATGCTGGTTGAGATACCTAGTATTCGTGAATTTTTTACCACAAAGCTCACATTCAAGTTCTTTTTTTACTTCAATGTCCTGTAACAAAAAATGTCGTTAGATGTAACCTTAAATTAAGTTTGTCTTTAATAATAATAATAAGCATGGACTGTTTGTTTGTCGCTACGTTCGTTCAACATTAACTATTGCCGATTTTGGTGTTTCTCACCAAGTGCTCAATACACATCCTCGTTGGTGAACACAGGTAAATGAAATTTATGAGGACAAAATCTCGAATGGGTTGGCATTAACACCTTCACACCGGAAAAAGATTTTTTGAATATAGGAATCAGAAGACTAACAGACCAAGACACAAAAACAAAATTTTACCTGGACAAAAGAACTAGGGTACCGAATCAAAACGTGAAATGCGTCTAGAAACAGAAGCTGATAGGTATAGTAAGAAAATCTACGGAAATTATTGCGAAATTGAAAAGAGCTTAAAAAACAACTAAGCTCCGGGCTTAGAAAGGGGGCCAAACGAGGTTTTGAGCCAGGTCACTGTAATGACCTGTTATGGACCCCGGACTGTTGAAACCTCTTTAATTTTAAAACACTTAAAACACTTTAATATTTTTAATTTGGTATATTTTATTTTATTTTAACTTTAACAAAGACAACTACTTTTTTTACTTGTTAAGTCCACGGTCTAAGTCGGAGTCATCCTGGTATTCTTCAAATATTCTTAACATTAAATTTTAATTAAACAATTGGAGGGGAGTGTTAGTATAATAGTATATAATATATATGGATTTATTTAATTTGTTATTTGGGGAAAATTAAAGGAAAGGGCGTGATTATAATCAATTTGTTTGTTATTGGTCAAAACATACCACTTTCATTAATATGCTTTGACCTACATCAAATAATTGATTTTCATAACAATTATTCCGAAGTCAACAAACTGATTTGAAATATATTTACATTTTTGCAAACATAATTAAAAATTATTATTTGCAAAAATGTATGAACCAAATCAATATTCTGTTCAAAATAATGGTTATGAAATCAAAATGCTTTTGTCGCATTTTGATGAGTTTGGATATATGAAAGTAAGGTTTTTGGATAATTTAAGATTCGGAAATGGAATTGGAGGAGCTTGGAACCTAACAGACCCGTTATCATACATATATTAAATTAAAAATCCATAACAAAAATCTATACCGAATTTCACAATTTCTTAACGAAATAATGAAGGCTAAATAAACTTATACGTTTAGTGCTGTTTATTTAATATTTCGAAATAGAAATATTAATTAAATAGCAACATTACGATTGTTCAACAATTATGCAAAATCGCATAATTGCTGTACAATTATAACGGCTTAACGATTTTAAAAATAAATTAACGGTTCATTACACTCCCTTCCCAAAAATAAGGAAGACAGAACTTATTTTTAAATTGTTAAGTTGAGTTGTGTAAAAGACTTTACAGAGAGTGGTTTTTCAAATGGTGCCGTGACGTGATATTCAAATTAAAAAGTTGTCGTGCTTAATTCAATTATATTTGTTTGTGGAGTCCTACAGTAGTTGGGTACCACATCACAAAGTAGTTTTTTAATAGTATACTCCAAAGTCCATTTGTTTAAGTTAAGGCGCTTTTGTGAAAGAGTGGAAAACGCAGACGCTGCTGTTCCGGTCTACTGGTTTTCGCCTGAAACGGCAGAAACCAGTAGACCAAACACCATCCTACTCCATTGGTCTGCCAGACACCATAGGAATAGTTTTGGAAGGTCTTATCCTCCAAAGACTGGAGAACCACATCCAGGAACAAGGTGACCTCGCTGGGAACAATTTCGGTTTCAGGAATGGTTCGGCTTCACGATCCATGCAATACAGTAGAGTGAATCCGTTCAGGCATCAAAACAGAGAAAAAATACAGGAAAGGGATTCACCGCGCTGGTATCAATTGACGTCAAAAATGCCTTCAACTCGAATAGATGGAGACATTATTGAAGATTTGATGAACAGATGTATGCCAAAGTATCTCGTTGTTGATTCGTGGGGTTTCGAGATTATAAAATAGAGCAAAGGATGTCATGTGGTGTTCCGCAAGGTTCCAAACTGGGTCCTTTTCAATGGAACATAGTATATGACGGGCCGCTAAACATGAGCATGCCTAAAGCAAAGCTGTTGGGTTTTGCGACCGACATTATCGCTGTATGCTCATTTGCTCATCTGAACATACTGCAGATTCGTGTGACAGATTGTCTGAAGTGGGTTTAGAGATAGCTGGACGAAAAGGGTCTGGTAATAGCAATCCACAAAACAGAAGCTGTGCTAGTGACGGATAGGATAAATTTTATCAGACCAACGATAGAACTGAGTGGGGAGATAATCCCCTAGTATAATCAAATTCCCTATCTAGGGGCGAAACTAGACAAGAAAATTAGTTCCAAGGCAGACTTCCAAGTTAGCAGAAAAGGGTGCTGAGTGTGTAGTGCTTTATCTAGGTTAATGCCAAACTTCAGTGGACCATCGCAGACGAAAAGAATAATTTTGACAGGAGTTGCCACGGCAAAAATGCTGTACGCGGCACCGATATGGATGGAATCCCTGAGCAAAAAATCGTATGGATAAAATGTATCTTCGGTTCACAGATGTTCTGCTCTGCTAATCGTGTTAGCCGGAACGCCAACGTTTGACCTACTCGCAGCAGAAAGAAACTGTGAAATATTCCTTGATGATGGCACGCTACTACTTACTAGAGGGAAAGAGTCTTCATATAATTCTACCTCGGCTTTAATCATTGAGGACAGTGCGTCACATGATCAAGGAAATCGCTACTAACTAGATTAGAGCGAGCATATTTTAGTTTTATTTAGCTAATTAAACAAAGATCAGGTTCGTCAGCCATGGTAAAAGTTGGTAAAATATATCGCAATATTGATAGCTTCTACGGGCAAATTTTGTTGGGTTACGTGAAAAAATGATTGAGCAGATGATTGAGCAGATGATTGGCCCCAATAGGAGGCCCCAATAGGTAACAGTTGCTATAACGGCCCCTTGGGGATCAGTTTGGCAAAAATTTGACGAAAATAATTCATAGCTCTCACAGGGTGACCATAGAGGAGTTAAATGTATAAACAGGTCCCATATTTTTTCTTCCGTAACATTTCATCGGAACATACCTCTATATGCAACCCTACCGGGGGTCCCCTACAAAAGTTGAAAAATTGATTTTGTGTCTAAATTCGATATGACTACCCCAAAGTTACCCCAAGAAACCATACAAAAAAAACCCAAAAAAATGAAGAAAAACGTTAAAAAATAATTCATAGCTTTCACGGGGTGACCCTAGAGGGGTCAAATGTATGAATAGGTTCTATTAGTTTTTTATTTGCAACATTTCTTTCTCACATACCTACCATTTGCCTCTCTTCTGAAGGTCCCCTACAAAAACACCCACATTTATAACACCCACACCACAATACGCCCACAATAATGCACGAAAGTGCATTGTTAGTCGCCTACATAGTGTCAATTTTTTGAGGTCAGGCTGCAATCCCTTCAAACACCGGCCCAACATTCAAAATAAAATTATTAAATTACGGGATAAGTATCGTAACTTACAAAAGCAATCTGTACAAGACGGCGCTGCTCATGATGCTAGAGAAGCCGAATTCGTCGACAAATTGGATGATCTATTAGATATCGCGAGTGCCGATTACCTTACAACAACAAAAAATAAAGATGTTGAATTTTTCAAAATGCAAAGATTGAAAGGTCGCGTAAACTCAATGAGTGGTGCGGATTTGGCCACTTTGGGATCGGAAAACGACGGGCTGAACGCGAATATGCTGACTTTTTTAGCATTGATGTCATTGGTGTAATTGTAGTTGGAAAAACTTCTTCAACCGAATCGCGTGACGCCCATCAAATAGAAGTTCGTGATATTGACGCTGATGCTCCGCGATCGCTCCCACCCCTAAAGGAGCAAGAGGCTCTGTTGAATGTATCAACGGAAAAATGGTATCTTGTTTTGACAAGTCTAGAACAAGTGACCGTGGTGCAATAGACACTATGATAGCCACTGCAGAAGGTATGGGACGCGATCCAAAGAAACTGATTAAAAATCGCTCGTCATTACGGAAACGTCGCAAAGAAAATCGGAAGAAAGTTGGAGTTTGTAAAGAAAAACCCACAAGTAACATCAATCATTAATTTAATAGTTTTGAATATTGGTATAGCATCAAAATTCTTCTTTTTCAGCTCAATAAAGAGAAATTCTTCGTTGTGCATTTGGGATTTGAAAATGCGATCTCCAAGGCAAAAAAAAATTGATTAAATTTCAATTATATCGATTCAGGACCAGGAAATCGCAAACGTATTGCAGTAGCTATTTGCAACCTGCTGGTTGAGTGGCACATGTTGAATCGCGTACAAGGTTTTTTCATTCAACACAAAAGGGTCCAACGCCGGTCGTTCAACGGGAGCATCACGTGCCCTTGAAAACATGTTGAAAAGAATCGTTCTTTATGTGCCGTGCCACCTTCATATTTATGAACTGTTTTTACGGGAAGTATTTGAAGCCTGGTTTCGATCCGATCGAGCTGAGGAGGCTTCGAACCAAAGGTCGAATTTTATGAAATCAATCGCTGAGTATGCTTGCGATGACAAAGAATTGTCAAAGAATGCTTTGTCTAAATTCGTTGGACGCGATAGCCATATCTTTCTGATTAGGCCATTGTGCTCGCATTTTTAATTCCAAGGTGGCAACAGAAATTAAGATCAAAATGATAAAACGCTTCCACGCCGCTTCAAAGGAAATTTAAGAAAGAGAAGAAAGGGAAGAAGAAAACGGATCATTAGTCGCAGAATGTGAAACATCATCTGATGATGATAGCGAAGATGATCAAGGACTTGCTCCTTCAGCTCGTGATCACTCACAACGGGGTAAAAAACCAGACAATAAAACTCAAAGAAGTCAACGAAGACTTCATGAAAAAATATTTGAGCAGCTTCGTCATATCGAACACAAAAACTTTTTTATTCGCTTCGGCTTGTCAGAAGATTTTTACAACTATCTCCGGCCATTTGGGATGACCTCGACGACTATACAGACACGACTATACACATTGGGCATGTTGTGCGGACCGATTTACATTCTTGAATGATTAAAAGAATGTAGGCTAGTACGCAAGAGAGTGAGCGACCGGAGATAGACCACGATAATATTGGAACATGAACGTAATGAACGGCATTAAAAAAATTGTGTACCATGGTAATTATAACGTTGTTGCAAATGACAGTGGTGAATATTCGAAGCTGGTTAACTCGGTAACGCTCATTCAAGGATCATGAACCTAATAAAAACAATAATAGAAGATTTATAATTTATATTACTTACCATTTCAATTTCATCATTGAATTGATGGAGTCTTAAATGATTAATCAAAAGGTAATTTTGATGGTATTTTGCATCGCAGTGTGCACATTCAAATTTTTTCACGAAATGCTTGCTCTTCATATGAGCTCTTAAGGTCTTAGAAGTTTTCAGTACTTTACCGCAAAGTTCACAATCATATGGTTGTTTCTGCAAAGAAGTAGAATTTCGTTCTTATAAAAAAATTAAACCAATTCAGTTCTTAGTAGTTCACTGATCAATCAATATCACTGATATTTTTTACAAGTCTTCTCCTCTCAGCTCTCTCAAAATTATTTTACCTTATCAAATTTAACTTACCCGAATTGAATTTTGGGTCTTCTTTTTTCCATCAGAAGCGTCGCCGAGAGCACCATCTCCTGGACCACTGTAACCGGAATTATTATCACTTAAACTATGAGTACTTGAAGTCCTATAGTTTTGTTCCTTTTCATTTTCCATCTGTATGAGTATTATTCGGAATCAAAGAACTGCGGTACTTCAATATTAATTAACATAATGAAAATTAGACTGACAAGATAACAGACAAGCTATAGATTAATGATTTTGTGATATTTTGTCATACAAACATATTTTACCCACAATCTTACCTTTCGAGTAGAATCAACGGGGATATCACTTTTACTTAGGCGTAGGGTTGCCACGTGTCCTATTTTCGGTAGGACAGTCCTCCTTTGGAGTAAGAATGTCCTACGTCCTCCTTTACTATAAAAATGTTTTACTTTAGGCAAACTGTAATTCAATATCTTACACTGAAAAAAATAATTTTTTTTGTACCTATATATCTCTCAATAAACGCGTTAGAAAAATAAGTAATCGTTATTGCACCTTTACTTATATCTGTACCTCAGAGGTAAACTATCGTAACTGATATTCGGAAAATTTTTAATTCTTTTTTTCGGAATCTTTTTAATTGCATTTTTGAGTGGCAAAGTGTCCGATTTACACAGCTAGGTAGTGGAAACTAATTGTATATTAAAATGTATGTTAGAGGAAAATTCATTGTAACACAGTTTGCTATGTAATAATTTATAAGTGCTTCTCTGTAAAATTTTCCATATCAGTTACGATAGTTTACCTCTGAGTAACAGATATTAAAATTGTAACTGATTATTTAATTTTATGTCGAAAGGTTAGTAACAATAGCAAATAATTTACATTGCTGTGACATAGGTGAATATCTATGCTTTATTGCTCGATTTATTCAGGTGGTAAACCACCATTGTTTAAATTTTGAATTAAATCCACCGTTAAACCTCTGTTTTTTTAAATAACTTTTGTTACAAATTACCTGTTCTTAGAATTATTAATAAAATAAAATGACTGAACTGAATTTTGTTATAAAGTAAAATCTTTGGCTACAGAAAGCTAACGATTTTGAAGGAATATGTAAATATACAAAACAGAACTATTTATGAGTAACTGGCTTACAGCTTAAGTCTATTGATTTTTTTAAAAGTGCCAATGAATCAGTAGACGGTATGTTTGGCGGTATTTCTGAGTTCTTAAAAGCTTTAAATTTAAATTTTTCGGGTGTTACCGCATTGGAGGCTAATAACATCAATGCGAATTTGTATGCCATTATTCATTATAAATAAATAAATTAGCATTACAGAAATAACGCCCATACATTCATTCATACCTTCATAGTCATATACTTACACCAAACCGAAACCTAATTTTTTTAAAAAAAATTTATTTTTTAACTGAAAAATGAAGTGGCACAAATCCAACGAGTTTTTTAGTTTTGAAACATTAGGGATAGTATGTCCAAATTTGAAACTTTTAAAACGTGGCAACCCTGCTTAGGCGCCAAGAATTTTCTTTTTAATTGATATAGAATCACTCACTGAAGCGAATAAAACCAAAACGAGTTGTATATCAACCCCGGGGGACAAAATACAGGCCTTTGAAAAAAGCGAAATCCATACAAAATTGCACTGTTTTCACAAAAAATTTTTCTATTGTTTTAATTTTAGTTTTATTTCCTTTGTGCTTATAAGATAAACGATCAAAACTGTCACTTTTACTAACTTTTCTTAATTTACGATAAAAATAATAAAAAAAAATCCATTCGCGCCTAAGTTAAAGTAATCTTGCCGAATCAACAGGTTTCAAATTAATTTTTTCATCTTTATTCATGTTAGATTATAATACCGCTCGACTATATCGCTTTAAAAATAACACAAAAATGAAACCGTAAATAAATTTATCTGTCAAAAAGTGAACTAATAATATGATTACACCGTACTTCTTACCTTCTTCAAATCCCAGTTAAAAATGCCCGGTTTCTTCATACCATACTTTCTTCATACCTACGAATAACTACCCAGGCAAGAAACTGTAATCGAAATCGTTTTGTAATCGATAGTTTCGAATTGGAGAAAAAGTGGCATACCTAATGTATATTGTCATCTCACTCTAATTAAAAAATATGGCGTTTTGACATTTAAAATTGCACATATATCTTTCATATAGACATTCGCGCGTAACATGTATTTGTTGATAAATTAAACAAATATGAAGTAAAAGTATTGTGAATAAATATATTTATATTTCAACAGTAAGTACATTTTTAATGTTATGTATATATAAGAAAATATGTATTCTGTCTATAATTATTTTAATTTTATTTTCATCATATAACATAACCTATAATTTGAAGTTGCAGCATTTATTGATTGGATAAATACATCGTTATTTCTATAAAATATTTCTCTTAATGATATTTTTCTCATTTCAGGTTCACATTTTGATATACAAATATAATTATAATTCTAAATACTATTTCTTTTAATGGCATTTTTTCTCATTTCAGGTTCACATTCACATTTATATATTTTTTTTTAAGTTTTTGTAATTAGATTTAATTCAACAAAAATATGTAAAATGTTTTTTATATTATAATAAATAAATATATTAATAAAAATTATTACAAATATTTTAAATTAACACAAACAAAAATAACTCTAAACTTTCGATAACATTGCCACTAGTAGTTTCGATTTTGTATCGAAACAGGTTTCGATTAAGTTTCGTTAACATGTTTCGATTTGGTATCGATTACAGTTTCGATTTGGTATTGATCACATATTCGCTTACTAGGGCGAACACGTTGTTCTAAATGTAATCGATGCAGTATCGAAACTACATCGAAACATGTTTCGACTACATGATTACATGTAATCGATACCGTATTTATTACAAATTGATTACGTACTACCTGGGTAAAGCCGGGCATTCACATAAAACAGAAACAGAAACTGAAAATTTTCAGTTTCTGTTTCTGTTTCTAATTTGATTGACGGTGGTGAATAATAAAACAGAAACAGAAACCAAATTTTAAGATGGCAGCTGTCATATTATATTATATATGCCAAAATTAAAATATATATATTTAACCCAATCCATATATATTTAACCCAATTAAAATTGAAAAAATTATATTAATATAAAAAAAATATTGTAATTCAATAAACTGTGTATTTTATTTTTCATTCATATAAATAAAAAAATAACACAATTTTGTAATGTATAGTGAAGAAGAAATTTATTTTTTTCGTTATCGCACATAATAATATCCATCAACAAAAATCGACTAGCTAAATTCAACGTAAATTATTTTTGACTAAATATTTATTTCTTAAAATAATGTACAATCCCGTTACATAAATTTAAAATAATATGGTCAAGTGACAGTTTCTGGACCAGAAACAATTAAATTTTAATTGTTTCTGGTCCAGACGAATTTTCTGTTTCTGTTTCTAAATTAGGTTTCTGTTTCTGTTGCTGTCAAATTTGTATGAAATTCGGTTTCTGTTTCTGTTTTATGTGAATGCACGGCTTTATGTGAATGCCCGGCTTAAGTACCCTCTACACTACAGCTAAACCAAGCTATATTTGGGTGGGAGTGTTGTGGCGAACATTTAAATAAAAAATTTTTCAATAGGCGATGTTTTTATCGTTAAAATTTATAAAAAACAAATTAGTTTTAGAGTTCTTGTTTTTCGATTTGGAAAATATTTTGAAATTCCCTTATTATATTTTTGTTTCTTTTTTAATTTGTTAAGCAGTGTAATTAAAAACTCAAATCACTTTGTTAAAGAATAACATTATTAAAATTTTTATCAAAAATGAAATTACCATTGAAATCTTTCATTATTACTTACATTTACAAAATCAACTATTGAAGACAATTTTAAGCAATTTCTAAAATTAAGGTGATCATTTATTTTTTTCGTCTGAGGAGTATATAATGTGAAAGAGTGACCCCCCACCCCTAATCCGATTTAAAAAATGTAACACAAAAATAAAAAATTGTTAAAAATTAAACTAAAAAATTCAATTAGCATTTATTTCATTATTTGGTAATATCTAACAATTAAATAACAAAAAAAATAAATAGAATCCAAACATAAAATATATTTAAATATATTTTATATTTAATAAGAATTTTAAATACCTATTTTAATATTTATGTTTAAGTTGAAATTTTTATAAAAAATAAAATATATAATCAAATATGTCTGGGTATATTTTTCAGTATTCCCAATATAAAAAAAAATCAAAAAGCCCATTTTACATTAAAGGAGTATATGAGGAGTATATTATTTCAAAGGAGTATTTTGGAAGTATGGATATTTTGGGAAGTATAAACGATTTGAAAGGAGTATAATACTTCCCAAAGGAGTATAGATGGTCACCTTACTAAAATATATGAGCAACAATTCATATTGTATATAATAGCCAAAGTCAAGACGCTTTTAAAACAAACTGAGGGAGAGTTTATTCTACTTAAATAATTTACCAAAGTAAAAGCTACATTTACTGAAGTAAAGAAGAAATTTTTCATTTCCAACAAATTATAATTTACAAGAACATAGTGCTGTTAAATTACAGAAAATTGAACTATAGTGAGAAACTACTAGTTATAGATTGAATTATTATCTCCTTAATCATATAGCGCGAATATATACAAGCTATAAAGTAAATCCAATACAATTTCTTTTGCCTTCTCAGCAATACTTTCTGGATTTCGGAGCATTTTCAAATATGTTTGTATTTTAAATTTTATAATAAATTTCGGATGACAGAATTGATAAATGAATAAAACAAACATGTTGCTATGGTATAAGATTCAAGGCTTTCTTGCAAAGTTAGTTCAAGCACCATAAAGTTAAGCCCCTATTTATGTCTATTAATACCTGTAAGGTTTGTTTCTTTTCTTTTTTCTCTTTTTTTTGTTTTTTGATAATGTAAGTTTTTTTCTATCACCGCCCACCTTGTGTTACTCCTTACGTTTATGATCATTTTAAGTTTAATTTAAGAAAGCAATTACTTCTCCTTTTTAATAGTTTTTCGGTTTTCCCAAGTTTTGTTTAATTAGTTTAAAGAGGTTTCTTTTTAAGTAGATAATTGTCGTAGGATTAGTTGCAAATATAATCTCCCTGAGGATAAATTTAATTCCAACCATTCAAGTGAAAATAATAATTAAAAAAGAAAAAATATTACAAACATAATTTTAAATAGTGTATTGTTTTTAGAAATCAATAAATCAATAGTGATAGCTGCCTTTTAAAGCAAAATAAATTGTTAGTAAAGTGTAAATCAAGTTTATTTAAATGGCGTCGTGAAAAAGTTTCAAGTGTAAAAACAGCCCAAATTCATTTTGTTTTATTTGTGGAAGTTGCATAATACATGCTGCTAAATCACCCCATTTATAAGAACTGCCTATCTTCATTACTAACTGATGTTTTCCAACTCCTAAAATAAATACGAGCTGGGAGGAGCTAGATCATGTCCAAAAACTTCACTAAAAAATCTCAATTTCGAGAAAAATCATAAACAAATAAAATACAAACTTTGTCTAAAAAAGACATTTCATAATCAACTTTCGCAGGAGGGATCGATTTTGATCGATTATGATCAATGTTGATCTACGGGTCTGACTACCCTGCGTACTCCAGTCCCTGCCATTGACATATGAGTTAGCGTGAGATATCACATACCACTGGCAATGGCAGGAGATGCATTAGCCAAGAGGATATCTTAGGGTGCTGGCGGACGAACTTTAATTAGTCAACGGCAGCACTTTCAGTCTTAGCTGGGCAGCGTTCCGTAGCGGTACCGCTCATTAGCTCTTCCGAGGAATCGAACCAACACGTAGTTATGTGTGGGCTTTGTGCCTCGATTAAGGTGGTGGGCGGTGCGTCTGGGGTGCGCTGCATCAGCTGGATTATTGGCATTTAGTTTTGTTTTGTTTTCTGCAAATTTCTCACAATTTGTTTTTCACTTATTATTTTGTTATTATTTCTTCATCTTATCATGAAATATTGGCATATGTCATATTTTGTATTATGATAGTATTTTTGACTTAGTTATGCATTTTAAAATAAAACACAAAAAAATAAAATAAACATTTTGATATATATATATATATGGCAGTACAACCGAAAAAAAATAAGTCTGCAAGTGGTAAAGCAAATTTGCGCAATCCACCCGCCCATAAAGCGGCATGTCCACGGAATTTGCAGGGACAAAACATATATGAATCAATAAAAAATTTTAAAATACATGTTCAAAACATCTGCGGATTGAACGCTAACCATGACCACGTGCAACATCATCTTGAGCACGACAAACCGAACATTCTATTCCTTACAGAAACACAAGTTTCTGAAAATTTTCTCTTTATAGAATCGCTTAATTCCAAATATAGGCTCGAATCAGCTTTCAAACTCCATCAGGGCGTATGCGCATTCATTCATGAGAGTGTTGCGTACACGCGCTTTCCAAATTTTGAACTACACGGTGACGGCTTCAATACAATGGTTTTAAAGATTTGTCTTCCAGAAATGACCTTTTTTACAATAGCTTTATACCGGTCCCCCAACAAACGTAACCCAAACTTTTTTAATATACTGACAAAAATTGTGGACGAGATTAGAGCAAAGTCCCCTAATTGTGAAGTTATCGTTACCGGTGATTTCAACGTCCACAACAAATCATGGTTGGAATTCTCCAAATCGACCGACGATGTTGACAATAGTGGAAAACTGGCAGAAATTTTTGCAGCGTCTCAGGGCCTATTCCAAATTGTTAAAAGCCCGACTTTCACTCCCCGTAATGGCGGTGATAATAGTTTTCTTTTAGATCTCTATCTTACCACAATGCCAGATATTACGAGTGTCGATGTCGCGAAAGGTAGTATTGGAAATTCTGATCATTATTTAATCTCATCAGTTATCAAAACTGATTTACTTAAAACTACAGCTCCCAAACCCCGTAAAATATTTCACTACTCAAAAATGGATAAGAGTGGTCTTCAAAATTTCTTCCATGGTTTCCCTTTCGACCGTCATTGTTTTTACACTGACAATATAAATGTTTCTGCTCAAAACTTTACAGAAACCATCCAATTTGCTATCAATAAATTTGTCCCTTTCTCCATAGTAAAACCCAAACAAAAATACTTGCATTCGAAAGCTGCCAAAACGGCACTTAGAAACAAATGTAGATCATTTAATATTTGGATTCATAACAAAACGCCCACTAATCGATCCCAATATCTAAAGGCCAACAAAATATCTAACCAGATTATCTCAAACGAAAAGTCTGAAATTGACAAAGCGAAAGCCTCAAAACTTACGTCTATGTCTGTTTCTGACAAGAGTTTTTACAGTGCCATTAATTCTTTAAATTCTGGTACAAAATTTTGTATTCCCCCTACTATTGATGGTGATTTAATCGTCAATGATCCCGCAAGAAAAGCTAACTTGATCGCTGAACGCTTTGCTCTGAACTCCACTGTTTTGGAAACTCCTAAAGAAATACCCCAAATCCAGTCTTCAGGAGTTAATATGAATGAACTTCACTTCAAACCCAAAATAGTCGCTAAACTTTTAAAGGGGTTAAACATCAACAAGGCCTCAGGAATGGACAATATTCCACCCATTATTTTAAAAACCTTTTCCAAAGAACTTGCACCAACTTTAACTAAAATATTCTACCGATCCTACAAATCGGGTATATTTCCCTCGTGCTGGAAGTTGGCAAATGTCCAGCCCGTCCCCAAAAAGGGACCAAAATCCGATATCTCAAATTATAGGCCAATAGCTTTACTATCGGTCCTATCCAAAGTCTACGAGCATTATATTAATACACATATTTCAAAATTTCTGGAAGCAAATCATTTAATATCCGACAGCCAATACGGTTTTCGAAACAAAAGATCAACTACCGATCTATTAAACTATGTAGCGCATTGTTGGAACAGCATACTTGATAAAGGTGGTGAAACATACGTTATCGCTTTAGACATCTCCAAGGCATTCGATCGAGTCTGGCATGCCAACTTAATCAACAAGCTCGTTGCGTACGGTTTTCATCCCAATGTTGTGAAGCTGATTCAAAATTTTCTATCCAACCGATACATTTCGGTAACCTTAGACGGATTTTCTTCTGAGTCTAAACTAATTAACGCTGGTGTACCCCAAGGCTCAGTATTGTCCCCAACCCTATTTTTGATTTATATCAACGAATTGTTGAAAATCACCAGCAACCCAATAAATAGTTTTGCAGATGATAGTACTCTGCACAAGTCGTTCCAGCCCCTTCCTTCAAAAGGTAAAATGCACGAACGAATTAATCCTGCCCGGAGAGACGCTGCCATAAACGTGAACAAAGACCTGAATAAAGTCGCCGACTGGGGTGACCAAAACCTTGTCAATTTCAACTCTACCAAAACACAGCTGTTGATTGTTTCCAGATTAAAGACCGAGTTCCCCAAAGATATTTTATTTAGTATGTGTGATGAACCAATAGGTGAATGTAAAAACATTCGTTTATTGGGTGTCACAGTTTCAAATGACCTACTCTGGAACGATCATGTAATGGCGATGGCAAAAAGCGCGTCTAAAAAACTCGGCCTCCTAAATAGATGCAAAAAAATTTTCACTCCATACCAATTGCTCCATGTTTATAAGTCCTATATTCGTCCCTGTATGGAGTACTGCTGTCAAGTTTGGGGTGCTGCCTCTGTGATTGTGAAAATGATTCCCCTGTGAAAATGATTCAAGGCTTTGATATCGCTCGTTCTACGTCTGAGAAGCACAATATCATCTGCGTAGCCAAGAACTTGACTAGATTTGTTATATATGCAGTTTTGTGTCTCAATTCGGTTTTTTCTTATCGCGCACTCCAGCGCCAAATTAAATAGTACGGGCGCGAGTGCATCACCTTGTCGAACACCTGATGTTATATCGAAAGGATCAGAAACTGACCCTTTGATTACTATTCTACAATTTGATCCCGATGTTGTGAGTTTGCACAGAGAAACAAGTTTCTCTGGGATACCGAGGCATATGAGTGCGGACCAGAGGTTGTCGCGGATGATACTATCATATGCTTGCCTGAAATCAACGTAGAGCTGGTGTATGCTGATGTTGTATTCCCAACATTTTTCCAGAATCATCCTTAATGTGAAACATTGATCTGTGGTTGAGCGGTTGGGACGAAAACCACACTGATAGTCTCCGATGGTAGATTCGACGAACGGAATGAGTCGAGCAAGTACGACATTAGCTAGTATTTTGTATGCAGTATTCAACAGTGCGATGCCACGATAATTTGCACACTTTAGACGGTCACCTTTCTTATGTAGCAGAACAATGAGAGCTGTTTTCCATTCAGCAAGTAGTTCTTCTTGGTCCCAGATTGCAAGAATCAGATCGTATATACGTGAGACCAGAGCTGCTCCTCCATTTTTCAGAAGTTCTGCGGGAATTCCATCGAAACCTGGTGATTTGCCATTTTTCAGTTTTTTAATGGCAGCTTCCACTTCTTCTATTGCTGGGTAAGGGACAAAAATCTCCTCAGTTGACGGAGCAATTGCTCTAATAGGATGAACTTCATTCGTCCTATTCAGTAGGTCTTGAAAGTGGGATCGCCACACTGCCAGCACATCGCGTTCACTTGTTGTAAGCTCATTATTTTCATTTTTGATGGCTGTAGATGTTGGGTGGAAATCTTTTGTCAGATTCCGTGCATTGGCAAAGCACTCTTTTGAATTTCCGTTGGCCGCATGTTGGTTGATGTTTTCGATGCAGCTCTTCATGTGTTCGCGTTTCTTTTACGTAGAAGTTTTGCTGAGGCTTTCCTGGCGCATAGATAATCAGCTTGGGAGCTTCGGGTGTTCCTTTTTAACCATTTTTCTCGCAGTTTTTGTTTATGTTCAATGGATTGGCGGCACTTGTCGTCAAACCATTCGTTGTGTGATTTCGGTGGTCGTTTTCCGATTGTACTTTGTGCTGCGGCTATAATGGTTGATTGAAGCGTTTGCCATTCTACTTGTATGTTTAATGGAAACTCAGAAGAGATGTCATGCTCTTCTATGTTTTGTGTTATTATTTCCTGATATCTATTCAGCGTTTCCGGATGTTTAAATGCTTCGACATTCCAGCGCACGGTCTTTTTTGCTTGTCTGTTAAATGTAGATGATAATTTGCACTTGTACTTAAAGATGACAAGCATATGATCGGTCGTCCATGTCAGCACCTCTGTATGATCGAACGTCAATTATACTTGTAGAGTGTCTCTTAGAGATCATGACGTGATCGATTTGATTTTCCGTTCTTCCGTCATTTGATTTCCACGTTGCCTTGTGAATTCTCTAGTGAGGGAAGAAAGTGCTGGAAATTGCTAGATCATACATCATAGTCAGCTCGGCTGCGCGAAAACCGTTATTGTTGCTAGTATGATGCAAGCTGTTAGGGCCGATATGTGTTTTAAGTTCTGCAATCCTACCAATTTGAGCATTTAAGTCACCTACCACGATTTTTATATCGTGCCGCGGGATTTTATTGATGACTTCTTCGAGTTCTAGGAAGAACAGGCCTTTCATATCATCTGCTTTATCTTCAGTAGGTGCATGAACATTGACGATCGTTACATTGAATTTTTGCGTGCAGATTCTCAGTGTGCATAACCGCATATTAATTGGGCAGAAGTCGATAACATGCTGATTCACGCGACGGTGTATAAGAAAGCCAACTCCAAATTCTCCTCCGTTTTGATGACCGCAATAATACAGAGTGTATCCTTTCGCTGTTTCATGGATTCCACTGGCCTGGCCATCTTAGTTCTTTCTTGTAATGCCACTATATCCAGTGTGTAGCTCTCGACTGGTTGAGTGAGCTTTAGGAAATCCCCTGGTCTTCTGAGACTTAGCACGTTCCAGGTTCCTATTTTTCAATCGTAGTCCGGGTTCGGTTTCCGATGTCGTTTCAATAATGATTCCGAGATATTCCGAGGCCTGGGTACAGAATTCATGACAATAATTTTTTTTACGGAAATGGGGTGTTAGCCCTTCGCCCAACCCAAATTTTCGTGAATGGGTTCGTTCTGCATCTTAAGGTCACCAGAAACAACCTTTTTACACGTTTATATAGCGAGCCGCTTGATCCAAGATAGACGCCCGCTGCAAGCCGCCCCTAACATGGAGAACAGACGCTTTCTTTAGATTTATATAGCGAGCCGCTTGATTCAAGACAGACGCCCGCTCCAAGCCGCCCCAAACATGGAGAACAGACGGTTGAGTTGCATTGGTTTTATGGCGCCAATGACTCGCCATGGTGTAGAATCATTGAGTATAAGCAGTATTTACTCTGCCCCTCTCAACTACACCAACCTAATTCTGTTAGCGTTACCCAGGTAGCAGAATTTCGGATTTTCGCTACCCAATTTTGACATTTGCTATTCCGAAATTGTACGTCCAATCCGAAAAAAGACATATGTCGTTTTCTTTTTGCCAGAGCAGAAAAAGCGATTTTTTTCATAAAAAGAATATGAAACAATTTGATCCAGGTTTGTAGTTGTGTTTGTGAACTGTCATTTAATGTTTTAGTAATTAATTGTATTTAATTAAATAATTTTTAATTTAAAACACGATTTAAACATAACATTTATTTAAAACAATTACTATTTCACTTTAAAAAAATAATAATAACTAAATGGCGTCTTGTTTGTTTAAAAATTTTGAGAGATGTGTAAATAATTTTTTATTTATTTTTTTTTTTATGTGTAAATGTATTTGTGCAACTCTATTGTATTTACAACTTGATCTACGAAAAAATCTAGATTTATTTTCAGGGCAAAAAGATCACTTTTTTTTGTCAAATAGAATACGTCATGTAAACAAAACTTGATCTAGATCAAAAATGGGCGTGTTTTGAGCAAGTTTTTTTGGTAAAATGAAAACGACAATAAGAGGATATCTTTTTTTCGGACTAGACGTTCAATTTCGGAGTGCTGAATTGAAGTATTGCAAATTGGACGTCCAAATTTAACTGACAAAATCAGAGTGCATCTCTATCATACAAACGGAGAATTTTATCTTTCTCTTTTTAATTTGGTTAATTTTTTCGCCTCGCCATTGTGGAAACCATGCCTTATTCTGGCCTTCTATAAATCCATCAAGGTGTTAAACAAAATTAATATTATCGATTATAAACTTTTCTGGCGAATAGATAATTTATTAACGATTTTTCTCGCATTTTTTGTTTATGTGCACCGCTTTTGCGGTTCAGTGTTTCCGGATTTTTATATGTTTCTGCATTACAACAAAGGAAGTTTCGCTCCAATTTATTTTATTTTTCAAAATAACAGTTATCCATCGAATTATTAACGATAATTAATAAAAACAATTAAAATTAGTTCCAATTGATTAAATATTTATTTTAATTTTTAAAAATGTATTATATAATTCATTTAAACCTTTTAACCTAAAAAATAGTTTCATCATAGTTGTATACCATTTGACTGAAATATATATTCTTCATCTTGCAATTTTCTCAAAAGTTCTAGTCAAACAGAATTAGTTCTTCTTTACAGATTGCTTCATCGTACCAACTATTAGAAGGCATAGCGGTGGATTGCGTCTCTATAACATCAGGCTAAAATAGAATACAAAAAGTTATTACTTCATAAATATAATTTTAAAACAATGTGTTGAATTTTTTTTATATTGAGTTTTAATTTCAAAATGGCGCTACAAATTCATGATTTTTTCTGTGTAAAAAAATGAGTTTGAGTTTTCGTGTAAATTTATCCTTTACCAACCAGACTAATTTTAAAGTACATTTATGAAACTTTTTAAGAACGCCGGATACATCTTTTCATATTAGTTTGCTTCTAGTTTGTTGGTCTTGTAGTTTTTTGTTTGGTATTTTAGTTGTCGGTCTTGCATTACATTTGCTAAAGATTTTATATAAGATAATTTGATATAAGGTCCAAGAGGCCAAGTGTCTCTTCGACAAATTTTATGAAATACGTCGTGACTTATTCAAGTCTAGTGAATTAAAAATTCTAAACCAGTTCAACATACATAAACATTGTCTTTCGTATATATACAGAATATAGTTGTAAGGTTTACACACTAGCTTTTCTCATAAACAAAAATGGAACAAACAAATCTAAATTTTATTTAGAACAGAAATAGTACATTATTTAATTAGGACCTAAAGTGATACTTTTTGTGTTGAGTCTATAGTTTGACGGCCGGCCGCAGGGAGGCCGACAATTATAGACGATACACAAAAAGTCACTTTAGCTCCGAATTAAATACACTATTTTTTCGGCAAACGTTTAAATTTTTTATAAATATGAAATTAATACATAAAACCTTTTATAAATACATATGAATTTTTATCGTCATAATTACTTCCAAAAAAAAAAAAAATTTAAATTTCTATGAATAAAATTTTTTTTATCAAACCAGCCTTTTCAAAATTTCATAATCCAATTGAAATAGTTGTTATTTTGTTGTCATAGTTATACAATAATTCCAAATTTCATTATCCAATGAAACTGTTTGTTATGTTTTGTTGTCATAGTAACATACAATAATTCAAAATATCATAATCCAATGAGAATCAACTTATTTTTTGTTATCATAGTTATACAATATGTTTGAAAAAATAACAAACTAACAAATAACAAATGCTACTTTACAGCCTCCGTAATATAAAATAAAAATGGCCTTACTTTTGCTGTCGCAGGCTAAAAAGTAAGACTTTAGCTAGCTCCCTAGAGGCAGTAAAGTTAAACTTTACAGCCGTTTGTCGAAAAATATATTTACCTCTTCTTTTTCAATTTTAATTGTAGCCAAATCAATTCTCTCCATGTTTGTGTTTTTATATCCAACTGATGAATTTCCTTGGAAGTTTCTTGAGCCTCCTGTGCCAATATCGGTTGTTTTCTATAATGTAAATATTCAAAGATTAAACTTAAATGAAAATTCTTAAGTTGTACTAATTTAGACGCATATTATTTTCAATTTCAGATCTAGTAGAAAATCAATGTTTTACGGTTCAGATTGGTTTGTCAGTATTGAAAATTTTTCATTTTTGAACCAACTTCGAACTCAAATTTGGTGATAGAAATTATTTACAATGGGAAATTAAAATACAGTCGATATTATTTATTATATTGGTTGTACTAAAACCTAAGTCAATATTTTTGGTGTTCTAAAATCTAAGGCATTCCAAGAGGAAGCATCAGAAAAGATTGTTGATTATTGCTACATTGCATGGTCCTTCGAGCCGGCTCCATATATCTCCAAGAAAACTTTAAACCATTAAGTATCATTTTTAAATTTACTTCACCTTTTTATTTAGTTTTTGAACTGTGTAACATTTAGTGCTGTCAAAAGACGAAAAATTAATAGTGAAAATTTAAATCTAGTGCTGTAAAAAGTTTAAGGTATTTCAAAAGTTGTATAAGCGTTATGATAAAAACATGATAAAAAACAAACATATTAGGATCAGCCAATTATAGCTAAGGTCACAACTTTTAATCTTAGTCGTTTACATGTTACTTGTGATGAAGTTGTACGAGGTCTAAAGGCTTCAGGTACACAAGCGGAAGGGAGAGATCCATGGCTTATTTATATAGCAGTTCAAAAATTAGGTGACGAAACCCGAAATTATCTATTCTTTCCACAATTCTTGGATTTTCTGAGCAAACGTATGGATTCTCTGCAAGGAGTGACGGTACAAATCAAGCTCAATTCCTCTTTATACCATAACCCAATTGCAAAGCAATTAAAGGTGATGGATGCTATAGCAACAGATAGTTGTGCATTTTGTAAAAGAGAGACTTACAGACTGAGGCAGAAAAAACGTTAACATTGAAAAACTAGGATAACTTTGGAACCGCTGGGCCAATTTTAAAAAAAGTCTCACTTTCGGATACGTATTTTATTACCGAATAATCCACAATTAATATTATTCTAATCAGACTTATTAACACAAAATAGCTTGATTTTTTTCAGGAATTCCAACATCATGGATTTTATGGTGGTATTCGAAACTTTTTTGGTCGCCGCGATCCACATTTTCCTGAAATTTGCAATGGTTTTTGCTTCCTTGTTTGTTAGCTTCGAGTTTCTTTTGACCAAAGCCCAGTAGCGTTCGATAGGCCGGAGTTCTGGGGAATTTGGTGGGTTTGTAGCGGCAAAAACACTGAAATAATACCAATTCAAATTAAATAATACCAATTCAAATTAAATAATACCAATTCAAATTAAATAACAACAACAACACTCGGCGAAACAAATAAATAAAAATGGTCCAACGGAAGCTGAAAGCGAATTTAATAAAATTAATCAGATCAATTAAAATAAGAAATCATCATCATAAATAAAATTTTATCAAATCATTTATTTATTTACAAAAAAAATTCAATTATATATTTCCGAAAAAAATTTCATTCATAAATATGTAGCTCACATACACATACAATTGTTTTAAATAAATTTAATTTTTCTCTCAAAATTGTAACAGCTTTCGTTGGATTTACTTTACTTTGGTTTATATATTTGCGTTTTACAAAATTCGGTTAATTCATTCATTACAAAAACATTTTAGTGTTTACAAATTTAATGGTGTTGTTTCTGTGTGTGGTGCATACATATACTCTTCTTTTGAATTTTGGTATCTGTAGTTTAATGCTTAGTTGTCACATAGTGTTGCTTTATAAATTAAAACTATAACAAATATTTTTTTAACGAAAAAAAATTCTACAATTTGCTTTTTACATTTTTTTGGTTTTGTCATTTGATACGATCGGGCATTATATCAAAATGTCATCGTCTAACGAAAAAGATGATGCAACACAAAACGCAAATGCCACTAATTCCAAAAAAGGGATGCATAGTCTTAATAAAACAAAGCTTCCATGTTTTTGGCATGATCAGGTAGAAGCTTGGTTTTTAATTGTCGAAACTACTTTTAAAAATAACAAAATTATTAAGGACAACAACAAATTTAATGCAGTACTAACTGCTCTGTCACAAGATGTTGTAGTTAACATACTGGACGTTATGTAAGGATCCGCCACAGCACAAAGTCAGTACGATTTTCTCAAAAATGCACTTTTAGAGCGACACTCTATAAGTGCGGCTAAGCGCTTAGATAGAATTTTATCAGGTTTTCAAGAAATTGGGAACGTAAGTCCATCAGAATTTTACCGCAAGCTTCAATCTGAAACTGGTGACTCATCATTGGTCAATGACCTTCTAAAACAGCTTTGGCTTAAGCGCTTGCCAACTCTTCTAAAATCAGCTGTGGCAGATAAGGATATTGGAGAAATCCTTCCAATTGCCGACAAAATCTGGGAAGTTGCTCAACCCACGTCTTCATCCATTGCTGCAACTTCGCAATCAACATCCCAAAGCAAGGCAACGTCGAGTGATAGGAATGACGAACTTGCTAATCTCGAGAATAGACTCGAACAACAATTCAATAAACGTTTTGACGATCTCTGTAGCCGATTGTCTCGTCAAGACATAGGTTACAGAAGTCGGCCAACAACTTCAAGAGCGAATTACAACTTCAGACGCTCTTCCAGATCACGTCACCGATCTTCTTCTAGATCTCGAGATACATGCTTCTATCACAGAAAATTTGGCAACAAAGTACGTAAATGTTTACAACCGTGCAACTACAAAAATCAAGACGCAACAACTTCGCAATCTAAGAACTCGGGAAACTTCCAAGTCCCGCTGTTACTACGGCTAACAGTGGGATCTACAATTGACGCCGTCTATTTGTTAGGAACGATGAAAACTTATTACAGTTTTTAATCGATAGTGGTGCTGAAGTCTCAGTACTACCCCATTCTACATTTCCACACGGCAATAAAGATCCCATTCAAACGCTTACTGCTGCTAACGGTACAGCAATACACACATATAGTACTAAGCTGTTGAAACTTAACATCGGACTTCAGCGTACGTTCACACACACTTTCATACTGGCAGATGTTAACAGGTCTATAATAGGTGCTGATTTTGGTCGACATCTTTTGGACATTTTGGTCGACCTCAAAAATCGGAAGTTAATCGATTCAAAAACATCTCTTCATATGAATGCAATCATAACCAATTGTAATACGCCAACTCCTAAACATTTCAGCGTCCACAACCAATTCGGTACTCTCCTTAAAAAGTTTTCGTCATTTACCGAGGCACCAAACTATGGCCTCCCAATTAAGCACAATGTAAAGCATTACATTGTGACTAATGGAAGACTTCCATCCATTAATAAAAGACGTGTGGACCCGATGAAACTCATAGCTGCAAAGACCGAATTTGAGCATATGGTGGAACTAGGTATATGTCATCGTTCTAATCCCCCAGTCTCCTCTCCTTTGCACATGGTTCAGAAAATGGACAAGAACTAGCGACCTTGGAGAGACTACATACAGCTTAATGCTGCTACTGTTCCGGATAGATATCCCATCCCCAATACACAAAATGTTTCCTTGGAACTAGTAGGACGCAAAATTTTTTCCAAAAAAAAGATCTGGTAAGAGCTTATCACCAGATACCTATGGCAGATGATGATATTCACAAAAAAGCAACAACAACATCTTTTGGATTGTTCGAGTTCACTCGTATGCCGTACGGTTTACGAAACTCAGCACAGCACATTCCAGCGCTTCATCAACGAAGTAACAAAGGAACTGGATTTCGTCTTCGTCTATATAGATGATATCCTCATAGCTAGCCACTCCGAAGCAGAACATCTTCTGCACTTGGAAAAAGTTTTCACTCGCCGACATGAATATGGCATAAATATAAAAGCTTCAAAAGGCATCTTCGGCCGAAAATCACTTGATTTTTTAAGCCACTATATTTCGGAAAATGGCACACTCCCATCGAAAGATAAAGTTACTGTCATCTCCAACTTTCAAGCTCCAACATCAATTCGCCAAATACAGCAATTCGTAGGTATGGTGAATTATTTTCACCGCTTCATACCACGTTTAGGCGAATTGTTAGCGCCTATTCACGAGCATTTGGCATTATTGATTAAAAAAGGCAAGAACAAATCCAATTTTTCTTGGCCAGAAGTGTTGTGGTCGAGATGAATAATAAAAAACAATCAAATTTAACGTTTCGTTTTATTTTAACAAAGATTTATAAATCAATTTCTCTTACGCTTACTTTGCTAACATAATATATGTGTTTTCTTTTTTTTAATTAATCAACTATTCTATTTTTTTTTTTGTTTATCAACACAAACCCCTTAGTTTGAGATTTTAAGCTCACCTATTTTGAATTTACTAATACAACGAGTTCAAAAGGTTTTCTTTGAATGTACGAGTTCAACTAATGTCTTTGATTTTCTGACACAACTCCTCTTATTTTAAATTATGAGCTTCACTATTAAATTTATAAATTTAACTATTTTATTGTAAGCGTCACTGTTTTTCGTTGAATTTATTAAATTCAACTATTTTCATTGAAACTTATAAGCTTTCACCGTATTAGTTTGATTTATAAATATAACTATTTTAAATTTTTGGCACAACTCTTATATTTCAATTTTTAAAACACCACTTTTAGTTTTCAAGCACAATTCTATTTTACTTTTCTTACAGATTTGAATTATATATGAAACTCTCTTTTTTAAATTCCCAAAACACAACTCACTTGATTCTTTTTTCTAAACTCTTATTTAATTGACTGATATTTTATTTGATATCCCAAGCACTACTCACACGATTCATGTAATTTACTTTATTTATAATAGAAAAATTGTTATAAGAAATGTTATTTGTTTAACAATATTTAACAAATAATTCATTTTGACTTAACAATTTTCCTTTAATTTTATGAAATAAACAAAAATGAAACAAAACAAAAATTTAACTTCTTGCATTTTGTAATATGAAAATAAATAATTATTTACAAGAAGTGTTGAACTTGAGGAAGTCGCTAATCGTTTCCTATATTTGTTTTCTTAATTAATTTAATAATAATTATTTACAAGAAGTGTTGAATTTGAGGAAGTCGCTGATCGTTTCCTATATTTGTTTTCTTAATTAATTTAATATTTAAGTGAATATGATAGAGGGGTTGATAAGTTGGTTTCCAACAGAAGGCTGTAACGGGATTTTTCATGAAGGTCAAAGAATCTCTTGCCACCGCTACTCTTTTAGCACATCCGTTGGACAACACTCAGTTCAACATAACATGAGACGCTTCGAACACTGTAGTCGGAGCTGTACTACAACAGTACAACGATGGATGTTGGGAGCCACTTGCATTTTTCTCCAGGAAACTTACTCCTACTGAAGCAAAATATTCTGCGGTTGATAGCGAGCTATTAGCAATTTTTCTCGCAATTAAACAATTTCGCTATTTTGTCGCAGGTCAAAATTTCTCTGTCTACACTGATCGCAAACCTCTGATCACAGCAATTTCCTCCAAAACTTTAAGAAGCCCGCGACAACTACGTCATCTAGATTTTATCGCACAGTTCACTACAGACTTCGACACATCAGAGGTAAAGACAACGTTGTCAGTGATTGCTTATCACGCTCTGGTGAAGAACTTCTACAGAAATCTACACTTCTACTTTCAACATGAAAGACTTACCAAAATTGCAACAGGAGGACGATGAACTTAAGAAATTGATTGATCGTGACAAACCGTCAAGATCATCAAAAGTTAAACTTAGGTTCATACAATCATCAGGCAGCAACGACAAAATCTGGTGCGAGACATCTTCTGGTTATAATCGACCATACGTCATACACAGCATCAGAAAAACGATCTTCGATAACCTACATGGTTTATCACATCCTGGTATACGTGCAACGCGCAAATTAATAACATCCAGGTAATTTTGGCCACGAAAGAATGTAGACACAGGGCTATGGGCTAAATCTTGTGAATCGTGTCAACGATCAAAAGGTTCAGACACACAAAATCTGCGATTGGTAAATTTGATTTACCAAATTGCAGATTTGATCATATCCACATTGGCATCGTTGGACCACTACCACAATCAAATGGGTACAGCTACATATTAACTACAGTAGACCGCTTCACACGTTGGCCAGAAGCATACCCCTTAAAAGACATTACAGCCAGTAACATTGCTTCAACACTGTTACAGGAATATATTTCTAGATTTGGTATTCCTTCGGTCATAACTACAGATCGTGGCGGACAATTCGAATCCAATCTGCTCATCGAGCTCACCAAGCTTCTAGAATCTCATCGAATCCTCACCACCGCTTATAATCCTAAAGCAAACGGTCTTGTCGAACGCTTCCACCGTCAACTTAAAGCATCGTTGAAAGCACGATGCAATACCGTTCATTGGAGCACAGAACTCCCAATAGAATTACTACAGCCAACACTTCTGACACATCTGAGTTTATTAAGAAATTGCGAAGAAATATGCAGACCTTAATCCCTACTTTTTCCAGGCAATCCAATCAGACTGACATCTTCATTCCCAAATATCTCAACAACTGCACACACGTTTTTTCCGAGTGGACAAAAAGTAAAAGGACCCCTTAGTACACCTTACGAAGGGCCGTTTCCAGTTGTACGCAAACTGCGTAAATTTTTCGTCGTGCATATTCACGGAAAGAACACGACGATCGGCATCGACAGGTTAAAACCAGCCTACAGCATCCTCTCGCCAGACAAAAGTACGCAAAAGCAACAAAAAAAAAAGTTCATTTTAATTTATCGATTTATTCACCCAGTGGAAGTCAAGGATCAATCTTCAACATCCGATCAAATTATGGAAGAGGTTACGACAATGTGTATCGTAAAATCAGTGATTTTACCAACGGCTCAAGTACTTATAAGGGATATGTTTGGAGAATCGAAACACTGCAGAGTATTACTTGATTCTGGTTCGCAACCTTCGTTTGCATCCAAAGCGTTCTTAACGACTCCACATCGAGTGTATCCAGAGGTTTAACAACAATCAACCTAAAATCAACAGTTGATAGTTCTTATGAAATTCAAACCAAAGTCTTAATAGTGCCAAAAATCTCGTCTTACTAATTAAATACTAACGATAGTCTATCTAATTTCGAAAATTGGATCAAGCAGACCCAATGTTTTATCAATCAGGACATATTGCTAGGCAGTGATCATTTCTATGATATAATTTGTGAAGGAAGATTGAAAATGTTTAACAGTAGCTTAATAGCTCAAAACACAAGTTTTGATTGGGTGATAGTAGGGACACCAATTCAATGCGAACGTGGTAACTGGTAACGAAGTTCCAGTTACATTATAACTCAATATTGATATCACCTTAGGCAGGTTTTGGGAGATAGAGGGCTTTGATGAAACTGCAAAGGCAGTATATGAAGAAGAACAATTTTGCTTGGACCATTATCAAAAAAACTTTATGAGAGCAGAGCATGGAAAATTCATCGTGCGTTTACATCGATTATTCCAAGGGAATGGCAACAAAACGATTATTTAGTTTGGAAACCATTTTTATTAAAAACTTGGAATTTCACAGTTCCTGTATAAATTTTATGCGAGATTATGAGGAGCTTAAATATATGAAACAAAGCAGTTTCATAAATGTTGGATTCTCCTTACCTCACTACGGAGGAGTAAACATGAGTAGTAGTACTACGAAGTTTCGGGTAGTTTTCGATGCCTCCGCGAAAACATCTAACGGATGATTGAATAGTCAATTGCTTCAACCGACATTGTTTGAATTATTATTAAGGTTTCGCAAACATAAAATTATTTTTATTGCAGATATTGAGAAGATGTTCCGCCAAATTTAGGTACATCCTGAAGATACTAAGCACCAGTGCATTGTGAGGCAAAATTAAAAAAAGGACGATCTGCAATGTTTCAAACTGCAAATAGTGACTTACGGAACTACATGCGCACCATTTCTATGCTGGGAAAATCATTAGAACAGACTTCTATATGGATGATTTGATTTCCGAAGGCGGTTCCGAAGAAACTGCCAGAAAAATAGTGCTGTACTATGCAAGGGAGGAATCAAACTAAGAAAATGGACTTCAAATTCGTCAGAAGTTTACAGGCGATCCCGGAATCCAATAAAGAGTTTGTCCCAATAAGCTTTCAAGAGTCTCAATCTATGCCTGAACTTGGTTTGAGATATACTCCAACAAACGATACGTTCTGTTTTATAGTTAAACTAGAAGATTGTTTAATATTTAAACCAAAAGAGCTATATGTTATGAATCAAAGGACGTCTTGGTTGGTTATCTCCGGTTACTATAAAACTGAAGGTCTTATTTTAACAACTATGGCTGGCCAAATTAGGTTGGGATGATCAATTACCACCTCAAAAAAAACAAGAGTGGTCATCAATACTTCAAGATATGTGTAGTCTAGAAACTATAGAAATAGACAAGTGGCTGCATAGTGATAATAAAATCATTGAGCTTCATGGGTTCCCTGATGCTTCGCAAGATGCTTACGCTGCGGTAGTTAATAGCAGAGTGAAAACTGGAGATGGATTTAAAACGAATATTGTAAGCGGGAAAACTAAAGTTGCACCGATAGATACGGTTAGAATACCGAGGTTAAAATTCTTTTAACGAAATTATTGAAATCAGTTTTGAACTCACAAAGCGAAGATTTTGAGATTAGCTACTATTTATGGACTGACTTGGCTTTCATCAATCCCTAAAAGATGGAAAACATTTGTACCCAATCGAGTGTCCTATATTTTGCGTGCTTATTACCGAGGGAGTTAGTAGATTTCAATTTGGTGGCATGAACCAGAGTGACTAAAGCAGTTTAAAGATTTCTGGCCAGTACAAAATAATGAGGTGCAATTACCGATGGTTGAAGCAGTGGCTGAGGAGCAAAGAATAAGCCCCTTTATTTTACTGGCTTATGAAGGATCCAGCGAGTAGTTCAGGAATTTGACGTCTAGATCTTTCACTTTTACTAAAGTAGTGAAGATAATAGCCAGAATTGAATGGATGTTAAAAAGAGTGCCAATGAAGCAACCAAATCCAGTTATGAATAACCAAGGCATATCTACTGAAATAACAAAGGAAGCACACTTTAGTGTTGAAATAGAAGCATTGAAAAAAAGGAAACCGTTAGTAACTAATTTAAACTAATCACTTTATTTCCGTTTTTAGATTACGAAGGTATGCTAAGAGTAAGTGGACTGCTTTTTAATTCTGAGCTTTCATTTGGGATAAAACAGCCTATTATTCTACCATCAAACCATCGCCTAATGGGTTTGATCATCGGTGAGGAACACATTAAGCAAATACACGCGGTTCCTACTTTGCTGATATCAGTGTTGAAGCATCGTTTTTACATCTACGATACAAGGATGCAGTAAGAAAGATTATTAGGCGTTGTATGTTGTAGGTTCATCAGCAACAACAACTAATGGGACAACTTCCTGTACCTCGTGTTACGTTCCAAAGAGCATTCATTAACACTGGGGTCGATTATGCAGGACCACTAATAATAAGGTTTTCTAGGCTACGAGGTACAAAAAGAATAAAATGCTGTATTGCACTTTTTGTATGTATGGCAACAAAGGCATCACATTTAGAACTTGTGGTATACAAATAAGTTCTAATCGTTATTTTTTCCTAAACTTAAAGAAATTTTTTATGTAGTAAGTAAACTCTAATCAAAATATTTTCCATCTGCATCTACAATTTTCTTCCATCTTTCAGGTAACAAACTAATTCTGTTGCCGAAAAATTCTGGATGCTTGGAGGCGATCTAGTCGTCGACCCAATTTTTACTATCTTCAATAAAACGGAAGTGCTGGTTGGCCAGGGTTGACTGCATTAACCGAAACAAATTGTAATCGGACGGAACTATGTCTGGTGAATACATAGGGGGGAGTAGAACTTCCCATCGCTGCCCTTTCATGTAGTTTTTGACATCAAAAGCAACATATGGCCTATATTTGTCATTTTGAAAAATCAACTTATCGTGGTGATTGTACTTTCGCCCATGGCTTGCTTGAAACGCATCAGATGACGCCAGTAACGTTTCTCCGTTGTTGTTTCGTCTTCTTTTAACAGCTCATAATACCCACAGCTCGATGGTTCCACCAAATTGGACCATTACCTTCGATCCATGAATAGCGGACTTTGGGGTCGACGGCCCGGGTGAGGCTGAGGCCCATGTAAAAACGATTAGAACTCATTTGTATACCCAATATATGCACGAATATCTATAGCGACAACGATTTTAACTCCGTCGACGCTAATAACAAGACAAAAACGAGCGTTTAACTTCGTAGGCAAATAATATAAATATTAAATGGCATTTTAATCCGCCAACAACTAGTCACTTCGGAAGCATCTGTTAAGTCGACTAAATACCATTTTAAAAGGTTAATCGGAGAATTTGCATTAACTTTCGAAGAAATGGCGACTTTGCTTACTGTAATTGAGGCTCTTTTAAACTCTCGTCCTCTTTGTGAAAAGAGCGATCAAATAGATCTACTTACACCAAGTCATTTCCTCATTGCACATCACATCCTATTACTTTAATGCCCGAGGAAAATTTAGTTCAACTGAATACTAAGAGATTGTCACGGTGGCAACGTGTTCAAAAGATGATGCAGCACTTTTGGCAACGGTGGAGTAAATAATTTTTGCTTACTTTACAACAACGTCAAAAATGGGCCAATCCAAACCAAAATTTTAGTGTTAACGATCTTGTTGTTATTATGAATAAGGATCTAAATGGCTCAATTCCTCCATCTAAATGGCTATTAGAGAATTTACAAATTATATCCTGGACGAGATGAACTGTTTCGAGTGGTGGGTTAAAACAAAGCAAGGTATAACGAAGCGACCGATTCGCAAGCTCTGTAAATTACCACCTGCCTATGTTGAGGTAAAAAGCACGGGATGTTTAGAATTTATGAAGTTAAAATATATTCGATAATCAAAAATAAAAATACGGATATAAATCTATATATATAAAACCAAGAAGTTTTTTACTAAAGCCGCAGACTATTGCAGAATTCTGCAATATTTCTGCAATGGTAGTTTGTAAAATATTCATTGCAGAAAAGTTTGGCAATGAACTCATTTAAAACATTGCAATGTTTTGCAATGAGTTCATTGCCAAATTTTTCTGCAATGAATATTTTATACACTACGTGTGTAATTTTTTTTTTTTTTTTTTTTTTATTCAATGTTAGGCATGTTTAGTGTTAACCAATATAGATCAACGTCTCTGAATATCCGAAGATACCATGCTAACTAGGGAACTAGGGTTCGAAAGTATTATTCAATTTTCTTTCAGGAATTTATTAACGTTGATCTTAAAGTTTTGAGGATTAAAATTATCAGGAAAGACCCACGCCGGTAAGGCATTCCAGAGATGAGAAACTCTGTTAAAAAAATCGCGTTGAAAAGCGACAGTTCTACACCTTGTCACTTGAACCGTAAAAGGATGGGCTGCTATTGATGCTCTGGTGAAACGCGCGAAGTTTGCTGGTTCAGGCAAAATCGATTTGATCTCCGTAGACGCCCGTTCGTCCATAATATACTTGTAAAATACCGTCAAATCAGCGACGTCTCTTCTATGTTGCAAGGAATCAAGCTCGTTAGTAAGAGTCGAGTTGCCGATCAATTTAACAGCTCTCCGTTGTATAGAATCAAGACATTTTAAGCTACTTATGTAGGCTCCACCCCCTATGTGAGAGCAATACTCCATGCAGGGACGAATAAATGATTTATATATTAAAAGAAGCTGCTCGCTATTAAAAACCTTACGACAACGACCCAAGAATCCTAATTTTTGAACAGCGTTCTTAGCTAGGTTAAAAATATGAGAATTCCATTTCATATTATTTTCAATCTCAACTCCTAGAAGTTTAATAGATTCTTTCTCTTGAAGATCATTTGAATCAAACTTTAATAAAAACGGATTAGGTGTTGATAACCTAGAAAAATGACAAACTTGAGTTTTACTTGTGTTGAATTCAACACTGTTAGCAACTCCCCAATCTAAGATGGTTTTTAAATCAATATTTAATGACTCTATCAAGTTTGATCTAGCGACATTAAGATTTGATGGTGCATACAAATTTGGCATTTCATGTGACGCATGAAGTGTGCTATCATCAGCAAAACTATGGATGGGATTAACTGTTGCATCTAGCAAGTCATTAATATAGAGAAGAAAAAGAGTAGGTGATAAAGCGGAACCTTGAGGAACACCAGCATTAATTGAAAAGATATTCGATGAAACACCATCAACATTGACCCGAAATTTGCGCTCGGAAATAAAGCTTTGTAACCAAGAAATAAGTTGTTCATCTAAGCCGTAGCATCTCAATTTGCAAATAAGATTATTGTGCCATACTTTATCAAATGCTTTGGTAATATCAAGAGCAACGCCAAAAGTCTCACCATGGTTTTCAAGCGACTTGTTCCAGATTGAAAACCAACCTTCAAATTGCACGACTTATTTGCACGACATTGCACGACTATTGCAGAAATATTGCAGAGTTCTGCAATAGTCTAATTGCGGCTTAAGTCAACATTTTTAATTTTCTAAGGCACTCCAAGAGGAAACATCTGGAAAGAGTGTGGATTATTGCTACAGAAATTTTGGAATTTAGTTTTAGCCAGTTTGGCGCCAAGAAACTATACAAGAACTGGATGGGCCCAGTATATTTTAAGTTAAAAGATGATACGATTTTTATGAAAAACTGGATGAAAAACTTCATGATGGTATATCTGCCATCGGAGTGATGTTATGTCCCAACTAATTATCTGATTTAATTTTATTTTTTCCAACCCTTTTGATTATTATTTTAGTTTTATTTCGCAAGTTTATACGTTTTAAATAACTTTACGATAAATAAATAAGAAATTATTTTAATCTAAAATATACTTACAACTGTTTTTTGTGGATCATGGATTTTCATAAAGTGTTGCTTTGCGGTACCTTTCGCTCGAAATGATTTATCACATAAAGAACATTTGTACGGTTTTTCACTTTTATGAACTAGCATGTGATATTGAAATAAAGATTTTTGCGTATAACGTTTATTGCAGTTTTCCCAAGTACATATATATAGACGCTTGCCAGACTGATGTTCTATGTCCTGAAATAATAAAATAAATCAATGAAATTCAACAATTTGATTGCGTTTTTGCTTTCAATCCTTATCAATCCAACATTTCCAAGCAGCTGTCGACTTGAACATTATTTCAAGAGATAAATAAATTAATTAAGTTACGGAGTAAAACAACTTTAGGCTAACCATATGAAAGATATTTTCTTTCTTTCAAAATATTTGAAATTTTAAGTCAACTTACGGTTGCTCTCTGTGTGTTATGTTTACGCATATTGTGAAGTTTTAAACGCCGATTTGAGAGGAACAAACGAGTTTTCCTTTTTATGAATTTCGACGGATATTTATTTAGGAAATAAAAAACCATCCTTCCCAAATTTACGTATTTTGCTTTTCCAGAGGTCGTATTACGAAACCGATCGCATTTCTCGCGATTGAGCGGATGCAATACACCTCAAATTATGCAATACTTTTAGCATTTCGCATGGAGTTTTAAGAAAGATTTTTGTGGCAAATATTTACATGTCAAATTAAAACAGTTTGGAATATTGATAACGACGAATCGAAGTGTTTCTGTTGATTATTTAATATATTTACTTCTATTTCATTTTAAAAATTGAGATTATCTTTGTGGTCGAACCACGATTATAACTATAATAAATAGATTAGTGGAATTGTGGTGTGATGTTAAAGGGTCACGACAAGAACTTTCCGTAAAGTGGAGGATGTTCGCATTTTGAAGAAGCGAGGTTAACAAGATTGGCAGTTGAACGATTCATTTCGTAACTAAAATATTACAAAACCAAGAAAAACTATTATTTCCTCTAAAAAGATTGAGTTGTTGAGCATGAAGTACTTTTCTATCTTATCGAGTTTTGAATTATCGATTCCTAAATTTTTTTTTATAAATAAACTTAAGACGTATGAGCTCACCTTTAACTTTTCTTTCTGCAATAAGTTTTGACCACATTCGGAACTCATATGTAAATCTAATGAACCTTTATAGATAAACCTATCATTACAAACTCGACATTCATACTTTTTATTGAAGTCCTTTAGAAGAAAGAAAAAAAAAGCAAAATTAATTTTCATAAAAAAATTATAATTCAAACTTTTTAACTTACCACCATTTTGCGTTTTTCATGGAACCTCATATGTTTCAGCAAATTACTTTCTTCTTCAAATTGTTTATCACACCTTGAACAACTATATTGTTTGGTAACTATATGAGTCTTGACATGTAGTTTCAAAGCATTTGGTTCGCTAAACGTTTTATTACAATAGCTACACAAGTAATATTTTGGTAATACCGTTTCGGATTTTGATTCATTCAATCGTGGTTTACCTCGTTTTTTGGGTTCGTTTAAAAGCAAAGTTGGTGGATTTAAACGTGGTCTACTTGGTTTTCTAGGCACTTTTAACAGAGGTATCTCTTGCTTTTCAGGTTCTTTCAAAATTAACCTTGGCGGAATCAACTGTGGTCTTTTCCTTTTTCTAGATAACTTTAGAAGAAAATTGTCAATCAAGATTCAAAATTATTTTCAACCATGTAAACATAGCATAAAATACATAGCATAGTAAAAAAATACAATTGTGTCTTACTTACCAATACATGTGATAGTTTCTTGTGGGTTTTCAATTCAATACTTGAAGAAAATGCTAGGTCGCATTCATTACATGGAAATTCATTTTGATTTTCAGCATAATCGATCTTCAAAACTTTTTTCTGTTCTCTTTTGTCGGCTTCCCTCCTTTTAGTGTCTTTTTTATCAGGTTCATAATAATCGACTTTAAATCTCTATTTTTAATGATGTGATAAAAAAATATTTAAAAAAAATAACATAAAAATGTTTAAATTATATTTTGTAAGGTTAATGATTGTACATAGTAGTAGGGGTATAAGGCTCTCGAACCTTTTTGACCCAAATGAGTGGGGTGGTGTCATTTGAAAGAACACCAAATTTAAGAATCATTGCAATTATTTTAGAATTTTGCGGTGCACAGTTTTTGAGTTATTGTCACAAAGAACGTCCCTCCCCTATATTTTGACGCTGATTGACAGAAACATTTGAAAAAATTCAGAGACAGAAAGTTTGATAAACTTTGAACGAAGTAACATATAATTATATTTTTTTGTGTTTAGGGGATGGGGGTGGGGAGGGTAAAAAACCGATGCTATCAATATCGAATGCTACTCGCTGGATTCCGTTTCTAAATTCAGAAGCTCTGCTACGGCCCTTTGGCGGTACCACAGGTACCTCTTCGTCAGGTCCGTCGCATTCTCTGGACATGTAAATGTGACCACCTTAACATCATGTGGAGTGCACTCACATGCGGGACACTTGTCAATAATTTGGGGGTCGATTCGGTTCATTTAATTATTTAAAATTCGTGACCATTCGGATCTTAGTTGCGTTAGAATATATCTAGTGCTGTGAGGCAATTGGTTTTTTCTGCAGCGACCTATGGTGGTTTTTCATTCAGAACTCGATTATGTACATAATTGTTTATTGTTTCTTCTACCCCTTGGTGTGAAGCCTTTTTAAACCACTTCTATATGTAAACTCATCTATTCTCCTGATTTTTGGAAGTTCTCTAACATCAGTTTGAAACAGCTAACCAGTCTTCCTAAAGGTTCTGTGACAGGATTAACAGGATGTCCTTGCATAGATGCTGTTTTTCGTGGTAGGCCCATATGTATTATTTAGATAGCATTTCTTTGTGTTCCCGGACCGGCAAGATATTGCTTTCCTCCTGTAGGTGGTCTCTATGAGCCATAAGGTGGCATCCAGTGGCGGTAAGAAACTTGAGGCGTCCATATTGATGCTTCGTAGTTTAGAATGGGTCTACTTATAGGTCAACGTAAGATGTGATAATTGTTTTTGTTCTTGCCCATCAGCTTCAGGCTAGCGCTTTCAATGCATTGTTTCTGCTTTTCAGCCTCGTGTTCACCTGTTGTGCGTGGGCATTGAACCTGAGTAGTGGGTCAAAAGTCACCTCCAGCAATGTCAGATTTTTAACTGTAGGAATGAGCACGTTGTCAATGCGGATGTTTAGTTTTGTATTCACCTCCTTCGTTCAAGTGGTGAAAAGTGTAATAGTGAAGATTATATAAGAAAGCTATGAATTTCCCAAGTTCACGAATATTCGCAGGTAATATGTTTCACACTCGCGAGATGCCAAAAACAAAAAACGAGCAACTATATTGCTTCCAATAATTGTAGGGAACGTGAATATCCTGCGTACGGTCTGATTGAGAACATTCTATTTTTTCATATAAGTAACTATTTGTTTTCAATTGTAATAGTTCAAAAATGAAAATCGCGATACGAAAATAAAAATATTGGTTTAAATTACATCCAAGAATCAGATTGGAATATTCAGACAGAGACATGATCAAATTTTCTCAGGCAATATATATATATATATATATATATATATATCTCAACAACAAGTTGAATACAACATTCAAGCAACATTGAAACAATTAAGATTAAATATTATAACATCACAGTAATTAATGTAAAGAATTGTCAAGCTTCTTACCAGTTGTAACCGAAGCGGTACTTCGTTTAAGTTACTTAACAACTTCAGACAATATAGAGCAAAATTGAACTTTCTGCAAGTCTCAGATATATGGTCCGACCCAGTTAAGGAATTTATTCATGATGAGACGTAGCTTTTTAACGGATCTGCTAACTACGAGCTGAACATCGCCAAGAAATAGGGAAAACAATATTACTCGTTGTTTTTGTAATGAATAATACTTGATTCTTACCAGGATTCAGTAAGAGACCATTTTAAAAAAGACCATTAATGTATATGACATAAACCTTTGTTAATTATACCAAATACCTCGCGCATTTCTAAAAGATTGCCACATATATAGACTTGGCAATCAACAGCATAAAGCAGATACATTAGAGAACTAACAACCAGTAGATCGTTTATAAAAATAGAAAATATTAGGGGTCCCAAATTAAACCCTGAGGTACTCCGAGCTTTAAACGAAGCATCCTAACGGTCTTCCCATTGAAGTTGACTAATTGTGATATCTATTTAATAGCTGCGGTACTAAATCCATACAAGAAGGGAAGCTTTTGGATGAGAAGAAAATGATTGATCATACCGAAAGCATTAGAAAAATCAGCAGAATAACTACTGCAAAAGTAGTCGAATCATTTAGTCCCTTTCCAATATCATCAGTAAGTTTCAAAAGAGTAGTTGCAGTACTATGAGAAGCTCTAAATCCAGACTGCAAATTATTAAGAAGATTTTTCTTTGGAGGTAATGTAATATTTGTCCGTACAGCATTCATTAAGGGATTAAGGGAGTTAAGGTATTCGCTCAACATTTTGGTGAGTTGTTCCAGATTGCTTTCTGTGGCATGGACCGTGCAGTCGTCAGCATATGATATGGTTTTACCTTCTGGAGGAGTATGTAAACTGCTTAGGTAGAGGTTGAAAAGTGAAGGAAAGAGAACTCTACCTTGTGGTACCCTTTTTCTTAGTGTTCACTGTTCTCTGTATTGATTTTGTATTTCTAAAATCCCACATATGTTTGGTGGCCTTTAAATTGTAACACAACTAACGCTTTATTATGCCTGGCAAGTTGGTATTCAGGACGTCGTTTAGTAGTGCGGCGTGCGACAATGTGTCAAACGCTTTTGAAAGATCAAGAGCGACTAGGATTGTTCTTGCACATGGATGTTTTTAGTTCAGACCATCGATTTGGTTTTGAATTTTGTGAAGGACGGTGGTGTTGCTGTGTCCTTTCCCGAAGCCATGCTGGTGTGGAGTTAGGTAGCAAGTGCTCGATATCATATGTAGCAGAAGTGTTTTAATTAGTTTTGCGATAAATGAGATGGAGATTGGCCTGTATGACTTTCCTTCTTCTTCAAATTTTCCGGATTTCATTTATTCTACCCGCAGGGATTTGGCTTTAGCTTTGTTTAAAATATCTCTGAATTTTTTCTCCCCAGAGAGGCCTCAAGTGGTTCAACATAATTTCATTCTCAGTAAAATTGGTAAAATTTACCCAGTCAGCTTTGTTAAAATGGATGTGTTTTTTTCTCGGGTTTTACTAGGTTGATGAAGTTGACCCGACATAGTGTGATTATGATCGGCACATGATCTGATCACAGTGCATGTTCAGTATTCCATTCTGCTTTCGGCATGTGTGAAGTGCTTGCAAGGGAGACATCTGGGGACGAGTTGCTTTTTACTCAAGTCGGTTGTGCTTCATTGAGGACTCCAAAGTGGGAGTCGTTTTTTATAATTTTATAATCGTTCACTCTCTCTCTCTCTCTCTCTCTCTCTCTCTCTCATCTCTCTCTCTCTCTCCTCTCTCTCTCTCTCTCTCTCTCTCATCTCTCTCCTCTCTCTCTCTCTCTCTCTCCTCTCTCTCATCTCTCTCTCTCTTCTCTCTCTCTCTCTCTCTCTCTCTCTCTCTCTCTCTCTCTCTCTCTCTCCTCTCTCTCTCTCTCTCTCTCTCTCTCTCTCTCTCTCTCTCATCTCTCTCTCTCTCTCTCTCTCTCTCTCTCTCTCTCTCTCTCTCTCTCTCTCTCTCTCTCTCTCTCTCTCTCTCTCTCTCCTCTCTCTCTCTCTCTCTCTCTCTCTCTCTCTCTCTCTCTCTCTCTCTCTCTCTCTCTCTCTCTCTCTCTCTCTCTCTCTCTCTCTCTCTCTCTCTCTCTCTCTCTCTCTCTCTGGCGTTTCCATCCATGGAGGGATTTTTCCGTCTGTGCAATCAGCTTCCAATCATCTCGTTCCATGACCAGTTGACCTCAATTTCGACATCCTATACCACGAAGGTCTTGAATGATGTCATCACGCCAGCGTTGTCTAGGTCTTCCTCTTCGACGACCACCAGCTGGTTGTTGTTGGGACACTTTTTTATCATTCTATCTAATGGAGCCCTTTTTACATGACCAAACCATCTAATCCGGTGGATTTAATGAATCCGATTACATCGCAGCCTGCAAGAAGCTGTCTGATTTCATGATTCATTCGGATTCTATACTGATTTTCAGCAACTTTATATGGACCATTAAATTGTTCGTATGACCTTCCTCTTGAATGTTGACGAAATTCTCAAATCGGAGGTAGTCAGTGTCCAGCTTTTGCTTCCAAATGTAAACACAGGTCGGATTAATGCTTTGTAAAGTGTGAGTTTGCACGACTGCGTAGAAAACTCTATATGCGGCAGAGACACGGGTTTTAATATCTGCCTGTATGTCATTTGACGATGTTTTTACAGACCCGAGGTATTTGAAGTTTTCTACGCCTTCTACTTCATAGTCGCTAGTGTTTAGATTGCCGGGAGGTACGTTCCTGGATGTTGTTAAAAGTTTAGTCTCGCCGGTGTTGATGCATAACCCAAGTCGTTTAGCATTTCTTTCAAGCTGAAAGAGACTATCCGTAATATCGCTTGGTCTACGTCCAAGAAGCGCAATATCATCTGCATAGCCAAGAATTTGACTAGATTTGATAAATATGCAGTTTTGTGTCTCAATCCGGCTTTTTCTTATCGCGTACTCAAGCGCCAAATTAAATAGTACGGGCGCGAGTGCATCACCTTGTCGAACACCTGATGTTATATCGAAAGGATCAGAAACTGACCCTTCGATTACTATTCTATAATTTGATCCCGATGTTGTGAGTTTGCACAGAGAAACAAGTTTCTCTGGGATACTAAGGCATATGAGTGCGGACCAGAGGTTGTCGCGGATGATGCTATCATATGCTTGTTTGAAATTAACGTAGAGCTGGTGAATGCTGATGTTGTACTCCCAACATTTTTCCAGAATCATCTTTAAGGTAAAACATTGATCCGTAGTTGAGCGGTTAGGTCGAAAACCAAACTGATAATCACCGATGAATAGATTCGGCGAACGGGATGAGTCGAGCAAGTACGATATTAGCTAGTATTTTGTATGCAGTTTTCAACAGTGCGATACCACGATAATTCGCACACTTTAGGCGGTCGCCTTTCTTATGTAACGGAACAATGAGAGCTGTTTTCCATTCAGCAGGTAGTTCTTCTTGGTCCCAGATCGTATATCCGTGAGACCAAGACTGCTCCTCCATTTTTAAATAGTTCTGCAGGGATTCCATCGATACCTGGTGATTTACCATTTTTTAATTTTTTGATGGCAGCTTCCACTTCTTCTATTGTTGGGTAAGGGACAAAAATCTCCGCACTTGACGGAGCCATTGCTCGAATAGGATTTCTTGGAGAACCGTGACTAGAATATTATTATTGCACATAAATTTTATTATATCTTCGATTTTGTTTGTTAAACCATTGCAGTTAAATTGCATTATTTTCACATGGAGTATCTGTTGGAAATACAATGCCGATAGATATCCATCTAGTACATCATAATTAATCTTGTACATTTCTGTTCTCTTGAAAAATCAGCACTGCTTAAAGTCACACGCGTTTTTATTTTCTGCATCTTATTAAATATTGTTTTATTTCACTATAAAGTTTTCTACAGTATTTTAATGTCTGTTATACAATGTGTTTTGCTGCATGCAGGTGTTGGTCTGTTGACTAGATAATTGGCAGCAAGGTGTTGTGAACTTCGGACTCCATTGCTTGTGTGCATTAAGACCAGAGCACTTTTTAAGATGACACCGTTATTTACAACTATTGCACTGGACGGAAGCTGCGTTTGCCCTAACAATTTGTTTACATACAGAACAGAGCCATATTTTTGCTGTTGGTCGAGGGTTTGTTTCGATGCCGGCCATTATGAGAAGAGCCTAAACCAGCGAGGCCAGTGACAGTGGTTTCCTTATCCAAAAACGGAATGACAGATATTGCACTTCTCGTCGAGATTTCTGTGATGGGCCAAGGTCGAAAATTCTTTCGAGTACTTCTGGGGCGTAGACCCGACCATCTTGAGAAGTATTTGCATTTATTAATCTTATGTTTAATTAATATTATGTTTACCTCTTCGCACCGCATAAAGAACCTGACACTGCCTATGAGTCGCACTAACCTTTTTTAAAGCTTTACCTTCGTGCATGGTTTCAAACTTTTGGAATTAAACTGCCGATAAATGTTAAATGATTGGAAAGTATAACGCACTTCAAAAGAAACTGTTCTTATTTTAAAAGTTTGAGAATTACTCCCAAACAGTATAATCCGTTGTAATTTCGAACTTATTTCAAACTAAATGTGAAATAAATAAAACCGTTTTAAATTATGCCGACTTTCTCCAGACTTTATTGAATACGACTAAAATTGCCTTAAAAGGAAGATACACAGTGAATAACAACGCCGTTATAAAATAATTCAAAGTCAATTCAACAAACGCATTTATATTAGGACTAGCTCACCCAACCATGTACAACAGAATGTCTATTGGGATACAAGAAAGAGGTTTATATGAGAAGGAACTGATAAGCTTTTGTGGGATAGTGAGAAAAGTGGTGAAGACTGACGAAGCATCTGTTTTAATAATTAGAACTACGCGAAATCTGTTACAAAGTATTTGATGGAATAAAGTTCACTATATATCCTAAACATTTTATTTCCAGAGCTGTGGTCAAGTCAGTCTAAGCATTAGCGTCACCAAAATTTTTTTTTAATCAGTTTCGATTAATGCTTTAATAAGTCATGTTTATGGAAATTGTTAATTGTCGTTTAGTTTTTCTAATTCTTAAAATAAAATAAAGAATTGCATGCAAAATACTTAAACAAACAAACACTTTTATTAAATCTACTTACACGTCGTTTTGTTAGTGGTTCTCTTTCAGAATTTCTATACGAGAACGCTGTGAAGGAGTTATCATTACAATCATCACGCAATTTATGTGGTTTCCTCTTCGTCCTTTGTATTCTTTCTTTTTTCCCTCTTTGGATCTGTAATTTGAAAAACGCCGACGTCAAATTATTTTGTAAAAATCGCATCAATTTTTTAAAAAAATTGACTCGAGCGGTTTGCAGTCCTGTTTAATTACTTACCTTTTCTATATTATTAGTTAATAATTTATTTAGAACTTCATTGGATTGGTTGACTAATTCATTGCATGTATGTTTTTTCCCGAATATATGTTGTTTCAAGTAGCAAAGTCTACTAAATTTCGATCCACAACACTCGCATTTAAATCTTTTTTTAATCGCTGATTTCTGTAATAACGATTGAAAAGAGTAATGAAATGAAAATGTTAAGAGTGAGAGACAATTTGATTTATAAATTTACTTACTATTGTTATATTTTTACCATGCGTTCGAATATGGTTACTGAAACCTATTTTAGTATTGAATGATCCGTTGCAATAAAGGCAATTATGCTAAAATGAAAACGAGAAAAAGAACGAGATACATAAATTTTTTTAAAAACCAAGCTGAACTTTGAATCTATTCAACTGTATCTGTTACATTTTTGAGCGAATATTAAACAGTCAACAAAACACACTAGTTGTCTAATTATGAAACGTTAATCGAGAATAGAAATTCATTTTGTACGGATATCGATTGTTTTTATTTATTTAAATGACTGTGATTCGAGTTTCAAACAAACAACTAATTAAACTTACCATTTTTCTTTCGATGAAACCACTTTTCATTTCTGTAATCGAAAGGCGTCTTACAAAACAATAACACTTCCAATTAAAATCTGATATATTTCTAGGTAGCTGTACCACATTCTCGTTATCGCAGCCACTGTTGATATCCTTAAATTAAAAACAAAAATTAAATCTTATAAACTAAATTAAATCAGGACCCCGATTAGGGAATGCGAAAGCGATAATAGCTCAATTTTTGGCGTAAGTGTATTAGTAATGATATTGGTCTAAAGTCAAGTACTTTTTTGTAAAACTACTACGCTCGTATAAATTATTTTCAAACAAAAATTCGTTTGACACTTCAAAAGAATTGTTTGTTTTACGGATGGTTTTATTAATTATTTCAATAATTATTAGTTATTTTTGTTAGTAATTATTAGTAATTATTGAAGTAGTTATACATAATTTTTATGTGATTCTGAAATTGTGATGTTTTCTATCGGGAAGATTATCTGGATCTGAGGTGGGGTGTGTATCTAATTTCAATAATCGAGTAAAGAGTTCATATAGATGTGTTGTGTCGCAGTTTAAACTGCTTGTTCTGAAGGCTTTGAACTTTAATAATACCTATTTGTTTTTTTATCTTGAACCGATGCTCTATTAGTGCTTTTACTGCATTATTTGTCAGTTTTTAGTTCAACCGTTTTGCATGAGCATGAAACTTGAGGAGATCAAATGTCACCACCAACAGTTTCGAATTTTTGAACATTGGAATGAGCATGTTGTCAATGCTAGTCTTTAGTGTGGCATTTACTTTCTTGTTCTATATTAGAGATGGCCAAGCTTCACTACACGTGGAGCCGCAGTACAATAATCTCTCATTACGAGAGCCAACATAAAAAATAAAAAATTTCAAAAGTATCAGTTGTTTGGAAATATTTATTTTATTGAAAAAACAAATATGTATTTATGGTTATAAATCCATACAAATACATATTTAAAATTTGTTACATGACATGTTTGCTGGTAGTTGGCATGTTTGTTTGTAACTTGGCCGTGAATTTTCTGAAATCTGGTTCATAGTTTGTTACCGCAGTACGAATTGATTCCGTTAAATGCTCATTTGTAAGTTGTGAACGGTGGTTTGATTTTATAAACTTCATTGTTGAGAAAAGTGATTCACAACAATATGTTGGACCGAATATGGACAGTAATCTGGCAGCAGCTTTTTTAAATTGGGGTACTCTGATTGAGACACTAGTTTCCAAAACTCATTTGGAGATTGTGTGGCTTTGTGATGCATTTTAAGAATGTGATCTTCCTGTAGCTCTAGTAATTCCATTTCTCCTGAGGAGATTCAAAATATAACAAGGAATCGATAAGCCCTCGTTAATAATATCAATCTCGAATGGATTTACAAGTAAATTAAGAGAAATATTTAAATTATTCAGATCATTAAATCGCAAGTGAAAGTCTTTTAATAATTCTGCTAATTTACTGTCGTATTCACTCAGTTATATCATTAATTTTAGAGACTTTTGTTGTTAAATCTCGTTGAAAATGTTGATTTTTTTAATAAAACTCAGAATCGTTTCAATAAGATCAGTAATAACTTTATCTTTTCCTTGTAATGCTAGGTTGAGGGATTGTAGATGTTCCATTATATCAGTCAAAAACATACAGTCATTAATCCATTCATCATCCTTTAATTCCAGATAGTGTTTTTCTTTTTCTTTGAGGAAATTTCTGATAGGTTCCATTAAATCAATGAAATCACCTTTTTTTTCTTGCAATTTCCTTAAGTTTTTAATTTCGTTATTATGGTCAATTATTCATTTTTTTGGTTTAGGGTAATATCTTACTGTCGTAGATGTAGAAGCGGTTGAGGTAGCATATGTCGGATTTACACGTGTATTTTAATTCTATTCAATTATGAACTTATTCATTTTTTAATTGGAATATTAAAGGATACATTAAATTTAACGTCGGCAAATTGCCTAAAGATAAAATATCAAAAATATTGTTTATAAAAAAATTGCAGAAAAAGATAATCATAGAAAAACAAACGAATCCAAAAGGAAAGACTTTTGATTTTGAGAAAGGTTTTTGTGCATTAATTTGAGACAAATACAGGTGATTTTATTTTAAGTCCACTAGAATATGTTAAACGTATAACCTTAAATAATAAAATTAGTTAAATTTATGTATAACAGCGGATTATAAACTTGATTCGCGAAGTAAAGTAGTATCAAACTAAAACAAAGCCGCAAAAAACTCCAATAGTAGTAACTTCGACAGGACGGACCTATATATAATAATATGATTGTATTAAATCATATTATATTAAACAGCATTATAAATTATATGTATTACTTCTAATTTTGTTACAATTTTTATAAATTATTAAATATTATTTAATTTTTTCATTTCTTTTCGAGAGCCGCATTTATTTTTTCAAAGAGCCGCGGTTTGGCCATGTGTGTTCTATATGGTAATACGTGTAAATGTGCACTTTTCAGTAGAAAGTACCTTTCTGCTTGTTAACCATTCATGCACAGTGTTAAGGTATAGGAGTTCAATTTATTTTTGAGGGGAGAATGCAGTTAGCGTGGTTTACTCTAAAAATATTTCCATCCATTCTCCTTCAGGAACTTCAGAATATTGAGAGGGTTAAGTGATTCAGGTTCTGCCTGTTCTATGACACTTCGTGTAGATTAAAACTCCTCAATCTTTGGGAAGATGAACCTCTCTTCCTCTAAAAGACAAATTCTAAATTCGCCTCCCATCCATAACAATATTCTTAAAGCGTTTGCTTAATATACAGTGTCTTGTAACAAAGTCCTACTCACCTAGAGCACATTACTGCTCTTTTTTGATTTGATTGCACAACCAAATTAACTACTTAGACTGTATGAAGCCCTAAGGATTATTCCTGGCTTTGCAGCACTCTGTCATAATTCTTCCCGCATTTTTCCGCGAATAGATTTTGTCCATTGCCCACAAAAGGGTTCAAACCAGAGGATGCTATTGTACGCTTCCTTGTTAGCTTCTTCATTACCAGCGATACCCAAATTACCATGTATCTAGTAAACTGTTATATTGTTACAATTACCAAGCTTGTTGAGCTTGCTCACACAGACTTCAACCGTTTTGGGAGTGATGCTTTATGCGCTTAGTGCCTTAAAAATCTCTTGCAGCTAGGTGCCCATTAAGGTTCAAAGTACTTAGTTCTAAATCCAAATACCTCAGCGTCATCCCCTACCTTGGTTTTTAGCTGTTCATGTACCAATTGGTTACATCATTATTTAGATGGAATACTTTAGCGCTTGTTTTGAATGCAGGGTTTTTGTATCATAGTGAGCCAAGGATGTTTCTTAGTAATTATCCTGGAAACCACAGCTGACGCTATTATGAATGGCGTGGTGAACATTTACTTGGGCAACGCACAGGCTACCTGCTGTTTCAATATATGGATTGGTAGCAAGGAACATCGGTGTTCCTTTATCCATTAATCTCTGTTCTTCCTCGGTGACATCTGCGATGCTACCTTGGTAAGCGACTTTAGCAATTCACCGAAGCAGATTTGGTTATATTTCCAGTTGAAACTTGAGGAGGTGGTGATATTAGAGATGACTCTCTTGAAATATCACCCGCCTTCCTCTCTGTTACTACTGCCGTTGACTTCTGTGGCCAATACACGATAACCTTGCAAAAGCATTAGTTGAGGATACAAATACAAGCGTCTTAAACACCAAACAAGATTCTCAACACACATTTCTTAAAACATCTTTAGCGTAAAAACCGTTTATGCCTTCAAAACTAAATAAGACGCAACTTATTTCACGAACCAAGACAATCAATCTACTTTGCCGTAATAACTCTTCTCACTAACCATACCATGAAAATTTTCAACGATATCATTTAAACTCGTAACAATTTACAAAATGAAACAATTTACAAATAAATTAAAATGAATTGGTTCCTTACCAAGATCGTCACCGTCTTACCAAGATTTTTATAGTCCTATCCACCTACACCTTTCCTATCTATACCTTTTGAAGCAAATCCGCAAAGGGTACTTTCCTTTTCCTGATAGAAAAGATTTCTCAAAACAAAACTTAATTCTCTATTTATCCTTATTTCTCAATTTTTTACTCATGTAAAAGTCTTCTATGTTTCGTTCTAATAGCGAACACTGAACAAGCAATCCATATCGGCAAACTAAACTAAAAACAATGGACATCATTTGTTTTAGAATGGAAAACCTTAACAAGCGCTAACAATTCTTTCACCATAATCACCAATTCTTCCACCATAATCACCAATTCGTTTTAAATAAGTTTCCTGAAAACTGAAGTAAACATTCACCATTTAACAAACTGTCTTAGTAATTATAAGCCTGAAGTTTTTGTTGATAATATGCAAGTCAAACATAACCCTTTAACTAAATATTTAGGCATTTATCTTGATAGAAGCCTCACATATAAATACCATATTGAAAATGTAGCGAAGAAATTAAAATCTCGAGTAAATATAATAAGAAAACTTGCTGGAACTAACTGGGGTGCAAACTTCCACACTTTGAGAACTTCGTCATTAGCATTAGTGTTTTCTGTTGCTGAATTTTGCTGTCCTGTTTGGTTAAATAGTCATCATACCGATAAAATTGATGTTGAATTAAACAATGCTATGCGTATAATAACTGGCTGTGTCCACTCAACACCTGTTCCTTGGCTTCATGGCTCCACCTAATATTCGTAGACAAGATCAACTGTGTAGGATTTGGTCAAAAGTTGCGGATTTACCTCAGCTAATATGTCACCATGTTATAATTCATCAACCTCCAAGGCGTTTGTGTTCAAGAAATCCATCTTATGATTCAGGCACTGTATTTTTTAATGGTGATACTTTCAGCATCGTGGATAAATGGAAAGATTTTTGGTCGTCATCTGCTGTTCTCAATCATAATTTAATTGATAACTTAGATGTAATTCCCGTTGGTTTTGATTTACCTAGAAGACTGTGGGTAACTTTGAATCGTATTCGAACTGGACATGGATGTTGTGGTTCCTGTTTATTCAATTGGGGTTTTATATCGTCTTCTGCTTGTGATTGTTATTATCCAGTTCAATCTATGCACCATATAGTAACTGATTGTCCAATCCGAAGGTTTCCAGGAGGATTGCTAGAACTTAATTTGCTGTCTCCTGATGCTGTAACTTGGCTTGAAAATTTAGATCTAATATTGTAATTATTCTTCAAAATTCAAATTAAGTATTATATGTATTGTAAAGTTTTGTAATTTAACTTAAATCTATGTTTAAATAATAAATATCCATACGCAAACAACAAACAACAACATACAGATGTAAGAGCAAAGTTGAATATTTTTTTTGTTTTATGTTAAGGACATAAAAGTTAGTGGGCATGTAATTATTTAGCAAATTTGGAGGCCCGGAAGTGCCTCGAAAATGGCAAAAACTGTTTTTTTTGTGTTTTTTGAGTAGGTCGCTTCACTATTTTTGAAATATTTCGGGCTCTAATGATCATAAAAAAAAAAAATGAAAAATGTTTGTGATTAGATTTCAAATCCATCTAGGGGAGGGGGGGTTAGATACTTTAAAAGTATAACCTAACCTTAAAAAACCGAATCGCGTGACTTTTTTTTTTTTACTAAATTTATGATAAGGGGCGGAAAAATCGTCGAATTTTCATGAAATTTTCAGGAAACATGTATTTTAATAGTCTTAATATGGGATTTAATTTTTATGAAAAAATTTTAATTTTTTCGACCACAATTGGCATTTTTCGTTAAATTTGGCAAATGGTGCCATTTTATGAGAAGTCATCCAAAATAAATTTTTTTTTAATCTGTACTTTTTAGGGTTCCGTTTTTTATACGGAACACTATTGGTAAGAGTAAAACGAGTTTTTCACATTATATCGATTATCTCGTAAACTATAAATGCTATGGACTTGAAATTTGAGGTGCATATAAAACTAATCTGTCCACATGAAATGACGGATACAAATAAAACTAAAGTGGTTTTCGTTTGGTTTACAGGGGTACGATGTGAGACCTTTGAGAAAACACATTTTTTTATAGATTCAAGTAGGGTACCATATGATAGGGCTTTATTTCAGTACTCCTTAAAAATTTATTTTGGAATTTTACACCTCACCATTTTTTATATAATTTTGAAAAATGACGTTTTTTCCGTGTTTTCTTACCTCGATTAGCTCCGAACCTAACTGATCGAAAATGTTCAAATGTACTTGGAATGATAGAAAAATTAGTACGTTTTTAATAAAAAATATATTAAAGTGTCATATTCTCATAATTCGATTTATTAAGGGGGTCGAAATGAGGAGGGGTAAGAACAAATTTGTAAAAATTCACAGAGTTAGGAAATTTGGTAAATTTTGTATGAATATTATAGCGAGGTCTCAAATAATTATATTTCTGTGTGTTTAGGGGACCGGGGTATAGAGGGTAAACAAATCTTTTTTGACCCAAGCGAGTGGGGTGTCATTTGAAAGAGCGCCTAATTTAGAATTTGTTGCAATTATTTTTAGAATTTTGCGGTGCACAGTTTTTGAGCTATGGACAAAAAAGTGCAAAGTTCAGACCGTTCCCCCCCTACGTTTCGACACTGATTGACAGAAAAAATTGTTAAAATTCACAGAGCTAGGAAATTCAGTAGATTTTGTATGAAAATTATACCGAAGTCTCAAATAATTATATTTCTGTGTGTTTAGAGGACCGGGGTAAAGAGGGTAAAAAAAAATCTTTTTTGACCTAAGCGAGTGGGGTGTCATTTGAAAGAGCGTTTAATTTAGAATTCGCTGCAATTTTTTTTAGAATTTTGCGGTGCACAGTTTTTGAGTTATGGACAAAAAAGTGCAAAATTCAGACCGTTCCTCCCCCTACATTTCGACTCTGATGGACAGAAAAATTTGAAAAAATTCACAGAGCTAGGAAATTTGGTAAATTTTGTACGAAAACTGTAGCGAAGTCTCAAATAATTATATTTCTGTGTGTTTAGGGAACGGAGGTAGAGAGGGTAAAAAAACCTTTTTTGACCCAAGCGAGTGGGGTGTCATATGAAGGAGCACTTAATTTAAGAAACATTACAATTTTTTTTAGAACTTTGCGGTGCACAGTTTTTGTGTTATTGAAGAAAAATATTTTTAGTATGGACCCCCCTAAATTTCAACACTTGATTGACCGAAAAATAATCAAATTTAAACCATTTACAAGCTGATGTAATTGAATCTTTCTTGAGTTACCATAAACATTTATGAATGAGATTTAACCTAAAGTAACATTTTTTGAGTTATTTTTGATCAATGTAGATTTGATTGTAATTTACTATTGACATTTACGATTAAACTTTTATTTTGTTATGCGTCTATGGTCTGGAAATATAAAGACATTACAACACAATTTTTGATATTGTGTTCTTTTACATTCACGGAACCCTGGACGAGCGAATTTTATTCGCACTTGTCTGACTTTTTTTTATCTACTTTAACCTAAGTGTAATTAAAATTATGTTGCCTTAATTTAAATGCCCATTTTTGGGCATGAAAAAAATACATTAATTTTTGCATTTTTTGACATTTTACCATATATACGGTATTATTTATGCTATTATCATGTATTTTGCATAAAAGTGAAATATGCAATTCAAATTAATAAAAAATATTTTTTAAAATTATACATAACCTACAAAACTTTTTTTCTTGCAATGCCCTAAATTGCTTTTGGTAAATAATTAAAATTAAACTAACAAAATATATGACATAATAATAAAAAAATAGCAGTTGAAGTAGTATATAAGTAATAGTTTAATCAAAAATTGTAATAATAATTTAAACTGAGGATGACGTAAGTCGAAATCGATATTCAATAAAATAAAAAATCAAAATCAAATTGTTACTATAACGAAGTTTATATTATTATTAATAAAATAAAAATTTTAAAAATAAACAGCAAAATGTATATTTTTAAATATTGCATTTTAATTCAAAAGTGACAAAAGCAATTGAAAACATAATTGGCGTAAAATTATTTATGCTGTGTATTTTATATGTTTGAAAAATGTTTGAAAAAAATTGAATATTACATTTTTTCAAAATCTTATATCAAATATTTACAATAATTGTAATAACATTTTAATTATTTACCAAAAGCAATTTAGGGCATTGCAAAAAAAAAGTTTTGTAGGTTATGTATAATTTTAAAAAATATTTTTTTTTAATTTGAATTGCATATTTCACTTTTATGCAAAATACATGATAATAGCATAAATAATACCGTATATATGGTAAAATGTCAAAAAAATGCAAAAACTAATGTTTGTTTTTCATGCCCAAAAATGGGCATTTAAATTAAGGCAACATAATTTTAATTATACTTTAATTTTAATTATACTTTTAATTTTAATTACACAAAAAAAATCAACTTTGCTCTTACATCAAATATATCACTTTTTTTTACTAATATGACTCCACTATAAATATTTGATTTTATTCTAATTTTTGGAATATTTTTGGAATTTTGAAAAAAGTTTGATTTTATTTAATTTAACAATATTTTTGGAATTTTGATTATAATTTTCCGGCAACGTATTGATGTTTCGTGCTAGTTTTGTAATAAATTTTTAAACAGAGATATAAAATACTTGTACTTTAACAAAGAGTTATGTTTGATATACATCGCTGCCCAAAACTAAAAACCATGTCCTCATAAAAGTTTTTTGCCGAAAACTATATACAAACCCAGATCAAAGTCTTGATATCTCGCTGTGAGATTTCAGCCCCTCCATATTTTACAAATAAATTTAAATGAATTTTGGTTCCATTTAACCTAAAAGTTATAAACCTATAATAAATTAGCCAATCCTTCAAGAATTGTACTTTATTATGCACTTTCGACTCATAAGCAATATGAAACCATTACCTCAAAAGCGGCTGTTTATTTTCAACTGGCAGTGGTATAAAATGCTAAGAGAAGAAAAACTCCGAAAATAAAACAAATATGGAGAGTATTTTAGGATCTTACCTTACGGTTCAGGGAATAGGAACCTCTGTACCGGCGACTGTAGGGAGTTAGCAAGCAGGCAAGTTGTCGAGACCCAGCGACTGCAATTGTGGTGGCAGTGGTGGCAAACTTGGCCGCTGTACCAGTTAATACTACAAGTGATAAACAGAAGAAACCAAAGCTGACATTCTCCAGGAGCAATAAGAGCGTAAGGTCACCATTGAGCGTTGAGCGACAGTTCATGTACATCCGCTGGATTGTAAGCAAATAATTATAAACTGGTGCCAAACTTGCCTACTATACGAGCGCCCGGACTTAGATATGTCAGCTTCAGTGGATCACTCTTAAAGATCACGACGAAGGCAGTTATCCCAAAACAACCAGCGATCAACTAAGTGGAGGTTTACAAGGTAACAGAAATGGCAATGATGCCAGGTTGGTTGTAGAATTCAAAAGCTCCTACAAATGATGGCAGGAAAACGTTCTATAAACCAAGCGTTTAGAGATCTGGTAAACAACATTGAAGCGTTACACAAATCTGTCGTAAATGACCTCACTGTTGTCCAAATAGAAAGAACCTAGGTCAAAATCTAAGCAGAGCGTGATCCAACCAAGAAACCAGCAGGTCGAGCCTATGAACCAAAACGTAGTCCCTGCCTTAGAATCCGAAACGGAGGGCACAACGGTCGGATTCTATAATAATACCTAGGTCCGGTGAAAAAAATTATGCGCGAATGCTTAATGAGTTGAATGTGAACCCGACACTAACAGAGCTCGGGGATTGTGTTACTAAGATTAGGAAGACAGATAAAGGCGAGCTGCTTTTTGAACTAAAAAAAGCGAACACAATCAAAAGCTTAAAGAGCAGGCAGAGCTAACACTCAGAGACTCAGCGAGTGTACGATCGATATGTCATGAAACTCTTACAGTGTCGCGACATAAACGACGTAACAACGAGGGAAGATATCTGCATTGCAATCCAGACACAATTTCCTAAAATTGGGCCTATTTAAACTACTGCAATCAATTCTTTAAGGACAATGCGAGATGGGACTTAGACGGCAATAAACAGTCTCCCAGAACGATCAACGCATACGCTCGTTACGTCTGGACACATCCGAATTGATGGGTAAGATGCACACTAGGAGAGCGAATCACTACAACACGCTGTTTCAGATGCCTTGATTACGGTCATGTAGCAAGGCACTGTAAAAGAGATGTGGATCGAAGGTACGTTTCGAAGGATCGAAGGTACGATCGGGGATACGTTTTGCGAAGGAATAGGACCTAAATCGAAAGAATGCAAAGAGCACCCAAAATGTGCTCTTTGCCTGCCAGGAACCACTGGGTCTAATGAGCATTCAACAGGAGGCAGCAGATGTTCAGCCTACCAAAGAGCGCTAAAGCTGACTTTTTCCCGTAACGGTTAAGAGTGTCAAGGTTAATCTTAACCACTGCGAGGCGGCACGGGAACTACTGACACAGACCGTTAGAGCACAGAAAGTGGACGCAATTTGATTTGCGAACAATATAGAACCCCTGTTGGCGATGGGAACTGGGTTGAAGACAGAACGAGCAAAGCTGCTATCTGGACCTGCAATGCTCTTCCTTTTGAACGCAGATATAGTGGTCAGCATGAGGGTTTTGTCTATGCCAAAATCAAAAGTGTTCACTTCTACAGCTGCTACATTCCTCCTAGCACCTCACTGAACGAATTTGAAGAGACAATTGACTGACTGATGGCAGACGTCAGAGGTAAGCGCAACCCATCGTAATTGCGGGTGATTTTAAGTCGTGGACCGCTGAGTGGGAAAGTAACCGTACTAACCCTAGAGGTAGGGCATTGCTTGAGGCATTTGCCAGACTTGTTGACGGTGACTTCTCCCTACTACGTGACCTGCAGCAAATTGAGGATAATTCAAGGCGGCTGTCACCACCGAAGAGGTCCGACACGCCTTTGAGACGGCATATCAAATATTGTTTTAAAAACAGCGATAAAGAAGAAGCCGATGATATTCGAAAATATGTACACTGCGTGCTGGAGAGAAGGGATATTTCCTGAGGAATGGAAGCGCCAGCCGCCAACGCCTTGTGCTTATACCAAAAAGTGACAAGCCATCAGAAGAACCCTCGTTCTACCGCCAACTGTGCATGCTGGACACAACTAGAAAGATCGTTGAGAGAATTAAGGGTACTCAACTTGAGCAACATACTGAGGGCGAGTGGGGCCATTCTGATCGGCAGTTTGGTTTCAGAAGGAAACGTACCATTGATGCAATCTCTGCAGTATGTGAGATACGATTTGAGTGGTAAAAGATGTCGAGGGAGTGCTAAAATATATTGTGCTGTTGTCACCCTGGACGTTAAAAATGTCTTTAACTCTAACTTCGCTTCACTTCAAATGAAGTATAATACAGAACTAATAAAGATATTTATTACTATTTGTTCCACCTCGAAATAGATTTTAATATTGATTATACAATTCAAGGTTTGGTTCGAATTTTTTAAAAAATGTTAAACATTCGAAGCAAAATTCGTGTGAGCAATAATTAGTATGATGTCTTAACGCATATTCATCATTTAACTGTTTATTACAGTGCTACGTTTAATTTTCTTCTTTGGTTGTGATTTAAATAAGTAATTTGAATTTATTATAATTAAATTAGGAACATTTGATTTTTTACTTACCATTATATTAGAACTTTCATTGATTGTTTCACTTGCGTTCCTTTTCCAAACCTTAAAAAAAACAATAAATAAAACAATAAAACAACAAATATCGTATAATATTAAAGAGCAGATCATACCCGTTTTTTATATGGATGGTCTTTTGCAATGTGTCTATCTAAACTTTGTTGCAATGGATATTTTTGATCGCACTGTGAGCATTCAAATGGTGTTTCACTTGTATGGATTACTCTATGTCTTTTTAAATTCCCGGTAGACCTAAATATTTTCTTACATATCTTGCATTGTAATTTGTTTTTGACCTAAAATAAAACGTATAATGATCAATAGAAATTTTACTTTAATATCTCGAATGAGATAGGATAATGACCACTGGACACGATGTATTTTTTACACGATATCAGGGCTCCTATTTTAAATTCAGATTTAAAAAATAGAAAAATATAAATGTGTCGCTAAAAAATAAAAAACAATACATTTACAATTTGAGATGATTTGGTTTAGTCAGTTGCCGAACTATAAATTAATCGAAAATTTATTTTTTTAAACCAAATGCAATTGTTATATCATCATCATGAGAGATTATGATTAACCGTACTCCACTAGGGAAGATATAGTAACTCACATTACGTGGCCCTAGGCTAACCAATGTCGTTTATTTGAATATCTGGATAGCCAGTTATTATTCACTTTTATAACATACTCGACTACCCGCAGATCTCGGTTGACTACCCGGGTAATCGACCACAAAATGTTTATAACAGAGCAATCAAAAATTCAATTAACTAGAAATCATATCAGTGAAAGGCCAATCCTTTCATTTGTCCCAAAAGAGATATGTTAAGTTAAGCTTATAAATAAAATTATAAATATATGTTTTTTATAAATACTGTCATCAGCGTTTCATTCATCATCTATCAAACATATTATTTTCTTGTTTAATCACCAGTCAGATAGCAGTGCAAACCATCGAGATTGTACGCTGTCATAGTGACAGAATACATGGACAGAATGCTGAGACTTCTTTGTCGCAACTCTATATGTCCCGGATAGTTTCAAACCCCAAAAGTTTAGAAAAAGGCCGACAACACCTCAGAACGCATATTGTTATGGGATATTGGGTTTAAAAAGTATGTACATAGATGTGTTGTTGTGAGTTGTGACACATACAATAATTCTTATTACGCATAAAAACTTAAAAGTACTTAAAAATAGTAGATTCTTGTATGAGCTTAGAATGAAGGCAGTTCTTCACGAGGATGAAGTTTCCCGAAACGAGCGTAGCGAGTGGAGGGAATCATCCGAGTGAAGAATTGCCATCATCCTAAGCGAACACAAGATGCTATTTTATCCACGACTGTAAAATATTTGGTTTAATTTCCAGTTTTCATGCAAAAATTTGTATCGCCATATTGAAATAAATACATCAAAGATTGCGAAAAACAAAACAAGTTTGTTGTTTAATTTGTTAGAGGAATATTTAATAAACTATAGAACTGTTAAAGAATTTTAATCAAATTCACTAGTTGTGGAATGAATACAATTACAATGGAAGACATACGCATGGAAAGCATATATTCTTTAGTAGTCGTGGATAAAGAAATTTATTACAACTAACTATTCAATTTATCAGAAAAGTGCATATTCTGTCATAATGTTATACTTGTACAAACTAATAATCCATAGTTCGTAGATATGAATTTTGAATAAAATAAGAAAAGTGAAGATATCATTAATGAGAATTCCACTTAACCTTTTAATTTTAATAGAAGTTAAACCATATTTTTGTTTTGGTTGTTTAAGAGCAAAATCTCAGTTGATACATTGGTGATTTTTTAGCAACATCACTATCGGTAGTGATTGTGACCCTAGGGTAACCAATGTCGATTATTGAATATCTGGATAGCCAGTCATTATTCATCTTTATAACACACTCGACTACCCGGAGATCTCGATTGACTACCCGGGTAATTTGATCGACCACAAAATGTTAATAACAGGGTAATCAAAAAAACATGTAGCTAGAATTCATATCAGTAAGGGCCGGTTGCACAATAGCAGTTTAGCTAAAGCTTAGTAGAACCCGATAGGAGCTTAGGTTAGGTTACAAGTTAGGTTAGATTCTTGAACCGCACTTGAACCAACAAAATTGGGAGCTCAACTTGAACCATGGTTTAAGCTCATACTCACGACTAAACCGCAATTGTTCAACGCGTAACTGAACAGAATATCAGGTTAGGCATAATTTAAGCTTAAACCTCGGCTGAACTGCAATTGTACAACCGACCCTAAAAGGCAAATTACCGCAATTTATCCTGAAGGAGAAGTGTTTAGGAAATAAGTTAAACTTATAAATAAAATTAAAAATATATCTCGTTTTTTTTATAAATACAGTTACCAGCGTGAATTAAAATGAAATCGCTTTTTTATCAGACAAATTCAGAACAAGTATTTGCGTTGGCTCTGGATCGTTAGTTTTAAAAACAAAATGGATAGTTTTGAAATTTGGATAGTTTTAAAAACAAAAAAAATGTTACCGAAACAAATCAAAACCTAGGTAGTAGGGCTTCTCTCCCGGGCTCGCGTTGTTCCGGGATCCCGCAGTGAAAAAGACTCATGAGAAATCCCGGGAATTATGCTGGACGCTGGTTCCCGGGATTTCCCGTAATGCTGGAATTTGTTTGATTTTAGGTTTAAAACTATCTTTTTCAAGATAAAAAAGGACAGTTGTAAGAAAATAATACTAATTTTAAATACAATACATATAGACATTTTATTTATGCAATATTCAGCTATCAAAAATCAAATACGTCATTCAATCACTACTTTATACCCCCTTAAGTCCTCTTGTAGAAAGTATAAAAATGTTGTATGTACCATAGGTGTAAAGCTAATTTAAGTCCTAGCGAGAGGTTTCTCTCGACAACGTCTTGGGTAACACATTTTCGATCGAACTGAAATTTATAACTTTATACCCTTGGTATATAAATAAATATTAATAAGTGATGCACCAAGTACCCGAAAATTACCCAGTTACTGGCACATCAGATCCAATTTTGAAATACTCAGTGTTTACCCGGATCCGGAAATTTTCCCAGTACCCCGGGTAAAAATAAAATAAGTCTAAAATTTATAAACAAAATTTGTTATTTTTAAATAAAATAATTAAATAAAATAACATCAATAAAAAATCGTAAACAAAAATTCACTGAAATAACTATATAGCTGCAGGGTTTTAGTATGCGACTGTGAATGGTGTTATTGACCAATCAGAAATACGAATTTTTCAGTGGATATAAATTTTGTTTTGTGATTGGTAGATAATAAAATTTAGAGTCCATAACCCGCATGTTAAAACTAGGATAACCAACTTTACTGAACATTTCTCCCGAAACATTTATGAGATTTTTTCACACCCTGCTATTTAGAAAACTCTGTGAGAAAGACCACTTTTTTGAAAAGGCCAACGAGTTTCAAAAGATTGCAATACTCTATTAAAAAATCGTTTTGAAATGAACATGTTCTACAACGGGATGTTTTTAAAGCAAATGGATGGGACATTTCTGAAGTTCTTGTTTAGCAATTGTACTGCGCACACAATGGAAGGATGTTTTGAATTTTTCTTGAGGACGCATCATAGAAGTTGAGTTTATAGTATATGGACAGTAGTTGTCAGTATAGTAGTCGTCCTTTTTTGAGTCCACATGGGTTATCTTAATAGGTAAGTTTTAGGATCTTGCTTCATCCTTAATAGGATGTTGCTACATCCTTGATGAACCATATAAATAATTTGGCTTTATTGGATTTTAATTAAACAAAATTACCCTCTATTCATTCTATTATTCGTTGTAGGTATGATTACTAAATTTCTATCATTGGTGGATGTTACACACGATCGAAGCTTAGGAGAAATAATTGAGAGAAAGGAACTAGAATTTGAGGAACTGTAACAAAACTATGAATTCGTGAAACAGTAAGATCTGTAAGATCTTTAAGATTTGTAAATTTTGAAAATTTATCGCAGTGGGTATTTTATTTAAAACGCAGCTTAAAGCTTTTAAATAAAGTATAAAATTTGTCTCGTCATACTGAATTTTTTGTAATTCATTTAAGTTTAATTCATAAAAATTTATTCTATTAATTTTATTGTAAAATAATACATCAGCTTTCCATTAGCAATCAGCTTTCCTCTTTTAACCCTTTAAAGTAATTAAATTGATAAAAATTTTAAAACTCTCGGTTTGTTTGTAAATGAGAATTAAATTCAATCAAATACCCGAGCGAGTACCCAACCGGGTATTATGAAATATAAGCTGGGTAAACGACACCCGGCTTTTTGTATTTTTAGGATTCGGTGCATCACTTCTATCAATTGTTACAGTTTAGTTAAACACACTTTATTTATATTTGTATATTTATTATAAACCGATCTATTTCGAAATCTAAGCTTTCTTTCTCAAGAATCGTTCTCAACTAAACCCTTTGAAGGAAAACTTAGTTTTCAAAATCGATCACTTTGTAATATAGAGATATCCAAAAAGTGGATTTTAAATAAACGCCAACAATTAGAATATATCTATTTAATTTTAAAAAATTTGCATTTAATTTCACTTTTCTTATATCACTATATGTTTCATTCCGGAAAAAATCCCGGGATCCCGGGATAAATGTGATTTTATTCCGTCATCCCGGGAAACCTAAATTTAACGGGAAATGAGAAGCCCTACTAGGTAGTATGAAGTTGGTTTTTTAACATGCGAACTGTGGACTGTGAAATTTTTTATTAACCAATCAGAGAAGAGAATTTTATATTCACCACATAGTTCTCATTTTTGATTGGTTAATAACATCATCCACAGTTCGCATGATAGAATTGAATTATAACGAATTTCGTTTAATTTTTTTCTTCGGTTGTGATTTAAATAACTTGAATTTATTATAATTAAATTTAGAACATTTGACTTTGTACTTACTACCATTATATTAGATTTTTTTTTGGTTGTTTTAGTTGCATATTTTTTTGAAACCTTAAAAAAACAAATATTTTAACTACAACAAATTTCGTGTAATATTAAAAGCCAGAGCATACCTGTTTTTTATATGGATGGTCTTTTGCAATGTGTCTATCTAAACTTTGTTGCCATGGATATTTTTGATCGCATTGTGAACATTCAAATGGTTTTTCATCTGTATGAATTACTCTATGTCTATATAAATTCGCGGCATTATTAAATTTTTTCTTACATATCTTGCACTGAAATTTGCTTTTGACCTAAAATAAAACATGTAATAATGACTAACAGAAAATTTAATTTTAAAACTTAAAGTGTTGATTTGATTCTAATTTTTTCGCAATTGGGATAGTTGAGTAGATAATATCAGATAGTCTTAAGAAGATGACAAACCACCAGTCAGATCAATGAATTTTATTAATTATTTGTTCGAAGAATTTGCTCAAAAAAGGCACCAAGTGTTCAAGAAATACTTAAAAAATATATACTGTATTAATTTGAAACAATTCCGTAGCCTTAGCTTTTGGTTTTGTTTGATTTATATAATTTTTATTAAAAATAAATTTATTCTGTTTACTGAGTTCAATAGAATAGGCTATGGGCCTACGCTTTGATCTATAAAATATTTGTTTTTTGCTGCGTGACGGTTTATTGTTCAATTCAACGATGAGTAGCAAGTCTAACAATCGAGAAACTTTGTGGAAGCAAAAATTACCATGACTAAAAATTTGTCGTAGAACAATATCTCGTGGATCATGATTCATGAGCTATGGGATTGTGTTGTTGGTGATGTAGCTGATTTTAAAAGGGTTGCAAAGCTGATTCAATGATGTGAATCAACGTTTTTTTTTCGCATATTAGAGAAGCTAAGACTGCGAAAATGGTCTGGCAAAAGTTGGATGCAGTTTTTTATGATAAGGGTCTTATAAGACGAGTTGGACTCTTACCAAAGCCTATCAGGACAAGATTAGATGACAGTTCTTCAGTTGATGAGTATGTTAACACAATTATCAAATTTAGCTGCTCAAATTTCGCCTGGGATTGGATTCAACATACTAGAGGGATGGGTTGGAACTATTTTGCTTGCGGGACATCCGGAGTTTTATCAGCTTATGATTATAGGCATAGAAATCAATGGGTTTGCTTTCACTGGAGATAGTATAAAGACGAAGCTACTACAAGATGTCAAAAAAGGAGGAATCAGCAGTGGCTCTGTATAGTGGGAATCCAACAAGAAGTGAAAGAAAAAGGCAAAACAAACTATGCAATCATGTACCGGAGACACCAAGAATTCAAAAAGCTACAATTGTGGAGCTGAAAGTCATTTCAAGAAAAATTTTCCGAAGAAATCTGTGTTTTATACTTCTTTTGCTGCTTTGTCAGCTTTACCGAAGAATGAGTGGTTGATTGACGTTCCGCAAAGACTGGTTGCAGAACTACAAGGAAGTATATGATGACAACATAACGGTTGCCAACGATAACAGCTTGAAAGTCGACGGTTTTGGACATGTTGACATTTGTGTAAATGTTGACAATAAAACCGAAGAGACACTAGTCAAAGATTTGCTGTTCATTCCGGGATTGTGTAAATATGACGTCTATGAGCGAGTTTTGCAAAAAGGGATACCTGGTTTCGTTCGAAGATGGGAAATGTAGAGTAAGAAACAATTTTGATTGTGTTTGTGCTACTGGGAGGTTGTTGTCAAACGGATTCTATATATTGGATCTATTGAGTGATAAGGTATGCGATGCAGTTGTTACTCCAGATACTTGGCATAAGAGGTTGGGAGTGCTAAAACAAGGAGTTCCACAAGGCGGAGTTCTCTCACCGTCATTATTCAATCTCTACCTAAACAGTTTGTCTACCCCACCAGAAGGACTAACCATCACGTCATATGCAGACTACTGCACAGTGCTTGCAACAGTAAATAACCTGCAACAACTCATAAATATCATGAATACCTACCTTAATATTCTGAATGATTGGTTTAAAATCAGAAAACTAAAACTTTCCACTGAAAAGTCCACTTCTACACTTTTCACCACATGGACGAAGGAGGTAAATTCAACACTAAGTATCTGCATAGACAACATACTTATTCTTACAGTAAACAATCCGAGACAGTTGGGTGTAGAATTCGACCCACTGCTTAAATTCAATGCTGATCACAACAAATAAACCCTAGATTGAAAAACAGAATAAACCATTGAAAGCACTAGCGGGTCATGGGGCAAAGATAAAAACACTATCATAACAACGTACAAAGCACTAGGAAGACCTATTTTAAATTATGCTGCACCAATATGGACACCTCAAGTTGAAAACGGTCACTGGAATAAGTTACAAACAACAAAAAATGCTGCCTTGCGAACCGCAACCGGATATCACTTGATTGCCCACCGAGATCACTTGCACGAGGAATGTAACATATTGCCGGTCCGTGAACATAATGAAATGCTAAACAAACAATATCTATTGGCCTGCCACAGAGAACATTCTTGTAATGACACCGTAACTACGATCGAACCAACTAGAAACATAAGGAGGATAGCAAGATGCTTTCTGCAAGATGTCAGAGATAGCCAGGTTACTGGTAACATCGACGAATCTACATATAGAACTGGCTTAAAAAAAGCACACCGAAACGGTTAAAAACGCAATGAGGAACTGTACTCCAAATCGTGTTCTAAATAGAAAGCCACAAAAAGTCGCTGCCGATACTACTCAGTAGTACCAGATCTATCCTAGGTCAACTAAGATCCGGACCACATATTCAACTGTCCTGAAAATATAACCAACCTGACGAAAAAGGATTTGTGGTACCGCCCCAGGGCAGTAGCAGAGTTCCTGAACCTGGACATGGAGCCGGAGGATTAGCACCAAACCCGTCGCTCCAACAACAACAGAAGTCTCAAAAAGTTGGTATCATTTATTCTTGTCGGTTTCTGTGCTTTCAAGACCTACTGAATAGAAGGAATGAAGTTCATCCTATTCGAGCAATTGCTCCGTCAAGTGAGGAGATTTTTGTCCCTTACCCAACAATAGAAGAAGTGGAAGCTGCCATCAAAAAATTAAAAAATGGCAAATCACCAGGTATCGATGGAATCCCTGCAGAACTGTTGGAGGAGCAAGAATGGAGGAGCAGCTCTGGTCTCACGTATATATGATCTGATTCTTGCAATCTGGGACCAAGAAGAACTACCTGCTGAATGGAAAACAGCTCTCATTGTTCCGCTACATAAAAAAGGTGACCGCCTACAGTGTGCGAATTATCGTGGAATCGCACTGTTGAACACTGCATATAAAATACTAGCTAATGTCGTACTCGCTCGGCTCATCCCGTTCGCCGAATCTATTATCGGCGACTATCAGTGTGGTTTTTGTCCCAACCGTTCAACCACAGATCAATGTTTTACCTTAAGGATGATTCTGGAAAAATGTTGGGAGTACAACATCAGCATTCACCAGCTCTACGTTGATTTCAAGCAAGCCGCATTGAGGACACAAAACTGTATATATAACAAATCTAAAGTTCATGGCTATGCAGATGATATTGCGCTTCTCGGACGTAAATCAAGCGATATTAAGGATAGTCCTCTCTCAGCTTGAAAGAAATGCTAAACGACTTGGGATATGCATTAACACCGGCAAGACTAAACTTTTAACAACATCCAGGAATATACCTCCCGGCAATCTGAATACTAGCGACTGTGTGGTGTGGAACGTGTAGAAAACTTCAAATACCTCGGGTCTGTAATAACATCGTCAAACGACATGCAGGCAGATATTAAAGCCCGTGTCTCAGCCGCATACAGAGTTTTCTACGCATACTCAAAACTTTTGCGATCCAAACATCTTTCGCAGTCGTGCAAACTCACACTTTACAAAGCATTAATCCGACCTGTGCTTACCTTTGGAAGCGCAAGCTGGACACTGACTTCCTCCGATTGTAGAATTCTAACCAACATTCGAGAGGAAAGTCATGCGAACAATTTATGGTCCATGTAAAGTTGCTGAAAATCAGTATAGAATCCGAATAGAAATCATGAAATCAGACAGCTTCTTA